>VFSX01000296.1:142500-221609 GCA_016618255.1 Chlamydomonas sp. UWO 241 | reverse complement strand
GCGGATGTCGCCAACGAGCGACGCGGCAGCCGCGGTTAGCTGCTCGTCTGCGTGTGTGTGTGTGCGTGTGTGTTGGTGTGTGTGTGGGGGGGGGGTTGGTGGGGCATGGGTGGCACCTGGCGGATGTCGCCCACAAACAATGCGGCAGCCGCGGCAAGCTGCTCGTCTGCGTGTGTGCGTGTGTGTGTGTGTGTGTGTGTGTGTGCGTGTGTGTGTGTGTTGGCGTGTGTGTGCAAGGTGGGTTGGTGGGGCATGGGCGGAGCCTAGCGGATGTCGCCAACGAGCGACGCGGCAGCCGCGGTTAGCTGCTCGTCTGCGTGTGTGTGTGTGCGTGTGTGTGTTGGCGTGTGTGTGTGGGGTGGTGGGTTGGTGGGGCATGGGTGGCACCTGGCGGATGTCGCCCACGAACGATGCGGCAGCCGCGGTTAGCTGCTCGTCTGCGTGTGTGTGTGTGCGTGTGTGTGTTGGCGTGTGTGTGTGGGGGGGTGGGGGGATGGGGCATGGGTGGCACCTGGCGGATGTCGCCCACGAACGATGCGGCAGCCGCGGTTAGCTGCTCGTCTGCGTGTGTGTGTGTGCGTGTGTGTTGGCGTGTGTGTGGGGGGGGGTGGAAGGGTGGGGCATGGGTAGCACCTGGCGGATGTCGCCCATAAACGATGCGGCAGCCGCGCTTAGCTTCTCGTCTGCGTGTGTGTGTGTGCGTGTGTGTGTTGGCGTGTGTGTGTGGGGGGGGGGGGCATGGGTGGCACCTGGCAGATGTCGCTCACGAACGATGCAGCAGTTGCGGTTAGCTGCTCGTCTGCGTGTGTTTGTGTGCGTGTGTGTGTTGGCGTGTATGTGTGTGGGGGTGGGTTGGTGGGGCATGGGCGGGACCTGGCGGATGTCGCCAACGAGCGACGCGGCAGCCGTGGCTAGCTGCTTTTCTGTGGATTGTGTGTGGGGTGGGTGGGTGATTTGGGGGGGGGGGTCGAGAGGGACCGAGGGGGTGGAAACGTATCAAGGACATTGATTTCCATCGTGCGACCACTCCCTGACGAGGCCGTTGACTTCCACACCTACCACACACACACACGCACCCCACCACATGCACACACGATTGCCCCTCCTCCCCCCCCCGCCCCCCCCCCCCCTCCCCAGGGCACCCACCCGTGATGTGCTCTCACAAAAGCCGCTCAGACACCTCTGCCTCTGAATCGTACGTGTCAGTGCCAACTGAATTTCACACCCCAGACCCCACCTCATTACACACACGATTGACCCCCCCTTTGCAACCCACCCGTGATATGGTCCCATGGCAGCCGCTCCGACACCTCCGCCTCTGCATCGTACGTGTCGGTGCCCTCGCCGATGCGAATCGTGCCTGAGTAGGATTTGTCCATCGCCATAAATGCGTCGCATGCCTGAGCGCGCGTGAATGTGTGTGTGGCGGGGGGGGCATCGGTGGGGTGAAGCAGCCAGGGGAGGGGGTGGGTGGCAGGCAGGAGAGGAGGACGCACACACGCACAATACACACACACACACACACACGTGCACACTCACACACACGCAGATACACTCACACACACACGCACACAACATGCACGCACGTAGCCCCGCACGCACGCACGCACCCACACACCTTGGTGCCCTTGCCGGTGCACACAATGAGCAGGCCTGTTGCCATCGGATCGAGCGTGCCAGCGTGCCCGACCTGCGCGCACCCACCGCACGCATGCGCGAGTGTGTGCGCTGTCACGCGCGCGTGCGTGTGTACATTAACTTGTGTTCGTGCGTGCGTGCATGGGTGGGCTTGTTTCAGGGTTGTAGTCTGCCATATGGAGTCTTCGCACGCGCCCATGCGCCCATGTGCCCATGCGTGCCATCCGCCCCTGCCCCTCTGTCTCGCCTTAAATCGCTTCGAGGTGTGGCCCAGGAACTTGAGCATGTTGCGCAGCTTCCCGCACACGTCGAAGGAGGTCCACGCGATGGGCTTGTCGATGAGGAGAGCGCCATCGCGAAAGAAGCTTAAATTGTTCAGATCCATCCCTGGAGTGATCGCTGTCGGCATCGCTATAGGGGCTGACGCGGCCATGTCCTCCGATGGTCCCGATGTTGATGCTTGTGACTTCGCAGCCGCGATGGTGGAACCGCGCTGACGCTGCATGGGCACTCTGCATGGAGATGTATGCGCATGCGCAGTCACACGCACGTCGCGTTGTCCGTGTCCAAAGGAAGAGCGGCACGCCGTCGTCGATGACAGTAGGCGTGCCGTCATGATGCATGCTGCAGCGTGTGCATGCACACCAAAGCATCCCGCGTTCAGCAGGCGCCGCCCCCCGTTGCCCAGGCTGCTGGCTGCTCGAGAATGCATGGCGTGTGATGGCCTTTGCCTTTGGGTGAGTTGACAAAACAGGCACGTGTGTGGAGTGTGCGTGTGTGTGTGTGTGTGTGTGTGCACGCGTGTGGACGTGTGGAATACGCGCGTGTGTGTTTATATTTGATCAGATCGACGAGGTGCCAACAGCAGCCTGTGAAGTCATCTGTGTATGCCTTTGCTGGTTGTGAGTGCCTGGATGCACAAGGGCGCTTTATCTCGGGGTGAGAACTGCGCGCGCCCTTTATCGCGACTTTCTCAGAGACTGAGCTGTCAGTCACGCTGTCAGTGCTGTGCGTATTTCTACCCTCATACCTGCCCAGGCGGTGGTGCCCGGCGCAGCGAGGAGACAGGGGCAGATGGGCTGTTCTTCATAGGCGGCTGCGCTGCTACTGACACCCACCCACCCACCCAGTATCCGCCCAGCTGATGCTGTTACAGCCACGTGTATGCGATGCAGAGGAGCCACAAACGATGTGATGGGCCGAGCCAGGCCAATCACAGACGCGCGCGTGCAGACAATACTGGCTGCAATGGCAATGGTGGCTGGCTGCTGTGCCTGTGCCTGAAGCTGCTCCCCTTTTAAGACTCGGCTGCTGCCGTCATGGGCGGTGGCTCAGAAACGCGTCGCACTCAAACATTACACTCCTTTCTGTTTGGTGTGTCGTTCAAAGTCTCGAAATCACTGAGTTAGCTAGTATGACCTTCGGGCCCGACTCCCCGCCACCACTAAATACCAGCCCAGCCCACTGGCAGCACTGCTACGCGCTCCCCAAACTGTTGCAGCCCTGATGCTACTGCTGCCGCACCAGCCGCGGCACCACTGCAGCTAGCGCTAGGACCATCCGCGCCACTGAGCTGGCGCGCGTGCTCCTGCAGGGCAGCCTGTGCGTTCCCGTGCTCCGCTCCAATCGCCACCCGCAGCCGTGCCGCAGCTACTTGCCATGACAGGGTCCTGGACACGCTGTGTGAGGATGACGCACCAGTGTGTGGCCCTGGTGCTGTGCGAGTAATCCGCACGCCTCCTCGTCCTCCCTCGTCAGGCTGCCCCTCGCTGCTACCTGCCTCGCTAGGCGAGGCCCATGCGCTCCACATCGACAGGCCCGCCTCGCTATTGGACGCAGACATGGTCTGGTGCTGTCTGGTAACCTGGTGTTGCTGTGCTTTGCAGTCCTGTTGCCGCCTCGGAAATCGCTCTGCGTGCAAGATGCTTGGTGACAGCGACGCTGTGTTGCTTCGCGCGGGCAACTTACGGTCTGTGACGCAGACCGTCGTCTGTGGTCCAGACGATTCTAGAATCCACACTCCACACAAAGTAGAGTGTGGAGTTCATACATTTGGAGTCCTCGCGAACGTGTTCAGTTCTACGAACTACTACGAACAATCACGAGCCATTGGCGCATGCACAAACATCTTGCGTTACTTACATCTGTACTCTCCAGCACCGCTCTGAGCTCTCTCGCAGCCGCGCCATCTGCCCGACTGCTCCCCCCCGTTGCCACCATGATGCTGACGTCGGGCCACCACCGCGCTGCCACTGCTACCGCTGGTGAGAAAAAATTGCCACTCCGAAACGATCCGACTCGACGCAATTGGTGCTGACACCACCACCGACAACACCTAACTCTGCTCTACAACGCAGGGACGCCGCGCATGATGGCGTACCGACCTCCCACAGGGCTGGCAGTATCCGCGGTGCACCGCGCGCACATTGGCACCAGAAGTGCTAGCGGTGTCGCCACCAGCAGTGCCACGCACTCATCCAGCCTCTTACCCCTCTCCTGCCGCGCGCCATTCGTGGCCAGGTAGGGTGCATGGCAATGCGATGCAGCGGCCGGTTGTGGGGACGTGTGACGCACTATACTACACTATAATACACGCACGCCCGTGTACATGCATGCACACACACATCCACGCAATCCGTGCGCCATCAATGCATGGCGTGCACAAACACGCACACACCCGATGCAAGATGCACACACACACACACACACACACACACACACACACACACACACACGCGCACGCACACGCACACGCATGCACACACATGCGCGCGCGGCATGCAGGCCTGGCCGCCGCAGCCTGGCCGCGTCCGCCAGCGCCGCTGCATCGCCCAGCGACGGCGCCAAGCGCATCACGCCCGAGCAGTTCACGGAGAAGGCGTGGGCGGCGGTAGTCGCGGCGCCCGAGGCTGCGCGCGCGGCGTCGCAGCAGGTGCGCATTTTCGAGTGTTTGGGCCCCTACAATCCCAACTCGTGCGGCGCGCAAGCGAAGGCAGTCATGACGTCTTGAGGCGATCGGGGGTTGCACCTCAGGCGACGCCTCAGGCAGTCGGAGCGCGCGAGGCGCCGCCTGATCCGCGCAAGTCCACCTTAGGCGCCGCCTCCGGCTTTGGGAATGTGGTTGGGGAGGGGGAGGGGGGGGCTTGCGGCTTGAGCTTGTTTTGTCCTTGGCCATTGGACGCCCTCCGCTCCCATCCAAACTGCGAAGTCACCAAGTGCAGCCAGCAGCCCCAAAGTTACACCCAAAACCACCTTTCAAACCCATCCAACCAAGCCCACATGAGTCAACTTCCAAACCTTGAAATCACCCCTTAATAACAGACAGGCCGTGGACTCCCAGCACCAGCACAGGCTCTCCTGCAACAGCTAGGAGGGTCCTCAAAACTGCCAACCCAACTCTCAGCCCCGAACGAGCCCATAAATGGTGCATGACCAAGGGTCTGGTGCGAACTCCCAGAGGTCGAACTCTTAGAGGCTACAACCAGCTCCCAAACCTGACAGGTGGTCGAATCTGAGCACCTGCTCAAGTGGCTCCTCGAGCAGCCGAAAGGCCCTCCTCGCGCCTACCACCCCATCAGCCGTAACTCCGGCCCCAAACAAACCCCTCCAGATCAACTCCAAACCTTTTGAAGTCGACCAGTTAAAACCCCACAGGTGGTGGAATTCGAGCACCTGCTCAAGTCGCTCCTCGAGCAGCCAAACGGCCTCGCGCGTCGCATCGTGACCAAGGCGGGGTCCGATCCCAAATCAACCCCCAGACCCTCTGAAGTCAAAACGTTTGAACCCCACAGGTGGACGAATCCGAGCACCTGCTCAAGTCCTTGCTCGAGCAGCCAAACGGCCGCATCGCTTCATGTCACCGTGCTGGACACCCATCCAAACAATCTACCCGATCGAACCCCACAGGTGGTCGAATCCGAGCACCTGCTCAAGTCGCTCCTCGAGCAGTCACATATCTCATCCCCAGATGTCACCGCGCTGGACACCAATCCAAGCAATCTACCCGATCAAACCCCACAGGTGGTTGAATGCGAGCACCTGCTCAAGTCCCTGCTCGAGCAGCCAAACGGCCTCGCGCGACGCATCGTGACCAAGGCGGGGTCCGACCCCACGCGCCTGCTCGCGGCGGCTGACGACGCGATTGCGCGCCAGCCGCGCGTGAGCATGGGCGGAGGGGGGGAGACACAGCAGGTGCGCGTATGTGTCTGTGGGGGTCGGTGGGGTGTGTGTGTGTGCGTGCTTGGGACGGAGGGAGAAGGGGGGAGGGGGGTGATTGCGCGCCAGTCGCGCGTGAGCATGGGCTGAGGGGGGGAGGCGCAGCAGGTGCGTGAGGGTGGCAGCAGCGCTCAGTTCACGGAAAGCGTCGCACAAGCCCGCGCGTGCATGCGCGCGCGTGCGCACGTAAAAACACACGCACACACGAGAGAGAGAGAGAGAGATATCGTTACAGAGAACTCTGCACGGCAGACCTATATAGGCTGTTTCCGGTCATCATTGAGGAGATTCCATTTGGAGGCGGGTGACCAACCGTGCGCCAACAAGAGGGTGAATAACCTCATTCAAAAAGCAGTGGGGGAAAGGGGCAAATGCGGGTCACTGACGGCTGTGTTCGTCACTCTGCTTCAACTGAGTTTAAACTAGGTCTCGGCAGATTGACCTCCACAGTTGTGGAAATCTCGCTAAGAGGATCCACTCGGGTGTGACTCGCTTGGACAAGAGGTCCATGAACTCGGGGTGCTTGGAGATGTCGCGTTTGAAGTTGGAAAAGTGGGTGTTTGCGGAGGAACGGAACTTGACGGAGTGGGCGAAAAAGTCGCCGGCGCTGAGCCGGTAAGATGTGATGGCGCCGCCGGCATAGAGCGAAGTCATGTCCGGTCGGCGGTACGCGAAAACGGCGGCAGTGGGGGGGTATATGATGTCGGGAGGGAGTGGGGGGGGAGAAGGGACGGGCGGGTGTGTGGAGATGGAGGGGCGGGGGGACGGGGGAGGTGGGAGGCGGCGGATGAGGGAGCCGATGAACGTAGCACGGTGCTTGTTGATCGTGTCGATGATGGGGAACGTACAAGGGGGGGAGGCATGCATCGTGGTGGTGGAGGTGTGCTCTGTGGTGTGAGGAGGGATGCCCTTGATGAGGCGGAGGAAGCGGTTGTGGGTTACTTCAAGTCGGTGGATGTGGGCCTTGTTCAACGTCCATGTCTGGCAGCCATACAGTAGGGCAGAGATCACAAAGGCGTTGTAGAGGTGGATCTTGGTAGTGGGAGAGATTGAGTTGGAGTTCCAGAACCGGGGAGTGAGACGGTTGAAGGCGTACCAGGCACTTCCGATCCGGCGTGAGATCTCTGAGTCGAGGATGTCGGAATCAGACGTGTTGGGAGCGTCATCAGAAGGGCGGCGGGGGAGGACAGAATACTTCCCAGGTATTTGAACTTGGAGGTGGAGTGGACCAGGTGGGGGGTAGATGAGGAGTTGGAGGGGATGGTGATAGGGGCGGAGGGGACGGTGTGGGCAGAAGGGTGGCCGAGGGATTGTGCCACTGTTTTGTCGTAGTTGATCGCAAGGGCCAGGTCTGAACTGATGCGGTCGAGGAGGGTGAGCATGGTGCGGAGGTCTTCCTCGGAGGGGCGAGCAGGGCGATGTCGTCGGCGTAGAGAAGGAGGGGGAGGATGGTGGTCAAAAAGTCCTTGCGGGACTCAGGGGTGTACAGTTTTCCGTCGATCATGTAGCCAATTTGAATGCCAGCGTTGGGGAGCTGGGCAATCAGGGACCGGACAACTGTGTCGATGTAGACATTGAAGAGGAGGGGGGAGAGGGGGCAGCCTTGCTTGACGCCAGCTTTGAGAGGGAAAGGGGCGGAGTATGCACCGTTGACTCGGGCTCTGGCGGTGGCACCAGAGTAAAGGCCTTCGATGCGTGCAAGGAGGGCAGGGTGCGCGCCGCGGTGGAGGAGGGTTTTCCAAAGGGCGGCGTGGTTGACACTGTCGAACGCCTTGGACAGGTCGACGTAAGCCACATGGAGGGGGGCGTGGGCGCGGTGTGACTCCTCTTGGAGGCGTCGTAGGGTGAAGATGGCATCGGAGGTGCCACGGCCCGGACGGAAGCCAAACTGGGAAGTGTGGAGGGTGGGCTCCAGCTGGAGCTTGAGGCGGTTGAGGAGGATGTGAGTGTAGACCTTGCCAGCGACGGGCAGGAGGGAGATGCCGCGGTAGGACTTGCTGCGCGTGGGTGGGGCCGAGGATGCGCCCTTGTAGAGGGGGCAGATGTCTGCTTGGTTCCACGCGGCGGGGATGGAGGTGGTGTTCCAACAGGTAAGGATGATCTGGTGGAGGGCGGTTGCGGTTGCGGTGCCGCCGTGTTTGAGGAGGGGGAGGTGATGTCGTCAGAGCCGGGGGCAGAGTTCCTGAGGGATTTGATCGCGGAGACCACCTCGCTCAGAGAGGGAGGGGAGGCAAGGGGAGGAGGAAGAGGGGGAGAAGGGGGAGGGCGGGCGAAAGTGGAGGAGGAGGAGAGGAGGGAGGGAAGGGAGAGGGGAGAGGGGAGGGAGGGGGAGGGGGACGGAGGCGGAGCGGGGGTAGTGTAGGAGGAGGAGGGGGAGGGAGACGGGGGCGGTGCGGGGGTGGTGGGTGTGAAGATGAGGTGGGAGGCGAGGGTGGCTTCGTCGACTTCCGAGCGGAGTGGAGTGTGGAGGACACGGAAATATTCTCCAAACGCGTCTGCCACCGCCTGAGCTCCAAAGCACAGGTGGTCGCCGACACGGAGGGCAGGGAGGGCGGCGGAAGGGGGGCGGTCGACGAGTTTGGACAGCATGCGGTGGGCGGAGTGGGGGTTGTTGTCGTCAAAATCGTGTTGCACGCGTTGAGCGACACCGTCCCAGTGCTTGTTGGTGGCGCGTGCGATGGCGGACTTGAGCTGGGCAGTCATGCGCGCCTCCTTGGGGCGTCACGGTTGCCAGTCAGTGCACTGTCGGAACGCATGGACTGAAGGTCGTGGGCGAGTTTGAGAGTCTCGGGGGGGAGGTAGAAGTGGATGGGGACCTCGCGTGGGCGGGGGCCAAGGGTGGATCTGGCCGCTGAGTGGATGGCCGCGGTGAGGTGGCTCGTCATCTGGTCCAGGGTGGGGGGGGGTCGGGGAAGGGGGGAGGGTGGCGAGGGCCTCCTCGACTGCTGCCGCGAAGTGGAGCCGCGTGTCAGGGTCTCGGAGCAGGTCGGTGAAATAGCGGGAGGGCGGAGGAGGACGGCGGGAGTGGGTGATGTTCCAGGCTCTGGAGAAGCGGAAGAGGATGCGCGCGGTGACAAGGGCGTGGTCAGAGCGGGCAATGGTGTCAAGTCCCCGGGTCTTGGGGCATCGTGCTCGCACGTCTTGCACGGAGCCCAGGTGAGGGTGGCGGACGAGGATGTAGTCTGGGATGTTGCAATCCTTTTGGGTGTTGCTGTACCAGGAAAATACGCTCGAAGGGGGATGGGGGAAGAAGGTGTAGGTGACGGCAAGATTGTGGGCGGCACACAGGTCGAGAAGCCGGTGGCCGTTGTCGCTGATGCCAGGTTTGTGGTGGAACCCGGCAAGGGGGGAGTAGGGAGGGAAGAAGGAGGAGGGGCGGTGGAGGGGGGGGCAGGCGTACGGGACCCACCGACGGGTGGGCGTCGGGGGATGCCGCTGTGATCTTGGCGTTGAAGACGCCTAGGACCAAAAGGAAGTGGTTTGAGGGGTTTTGGGAGAGCACGTCGCGGTGGAGTTGTTCGTAGAACGCGTCCTTGGCGACTGCGTCATCCGCGGCGTCTGTGGGTGCGTAAGCGATGACTGCGGTGACGGGAGGGGCGCCGGCGGGGCGGAAGCGTAGGACGAGGATGCGGTCGCTGAGTGCGGCGTAGCCGCCCTCTTTGAGGAGGAGCTTGGCGGTGTCAGGGCTGAGGAGGGCGCCGACGCCGTGGGTGTGTTTGGTCCCACCGGACCAGATGAAGTGGTAGCCATTCTCTTCAAGCGGCTGGCTACCGGAACCGGGGTGCCGCACCTCTTGGAGGCCGCATATGTCGATGTGGAGGTGTGCGAGGTGTTTGGCGAGAGCAAGTGGGTGTGCCATGGGGTTGAAGCGTGAGCCATCTGCTGCACCCCAGAGGGTGCAGCAGTTGTAGGTGGCCGCGATGAGCTCGTGGCGTGGGTGAAGGAGGTGGGGGCGCTTGGTAGCCGGGGGAACGGATGGTACAGGGACGGTGGCTAGTCGTCCTGCCCGTCGGTAGGGTGGGGCCCGCCTACTCCTGCCCCACCCCGGGGCCGGAGGGGGAGAGCTGCTCAAGGGACATGGAGCGGGTGATGGAGCGGGTGATGCGCTGACACGCACACACGCACGCACACACACACACACTCTCTTTCTCCCTTCCCCAAACACACACACACACGCACACGCACACTCGCACACACACACACACCCTCACCACACACAGGTCCTCGGGCGCCACCTCGAAGCAGCTCTCTCGCGCGCCGCCGCGCTGCGCTCCCAGTGGAAGGACTCCTTCGTGTCCGTGGAGCACCTCCTGATTGCTCTGGCAGAAGGGAGAGGCGAGGGCGGAGCTGTGGCGAAGCTGCTAGAGGCGCAGGGGCTGAACAAGAAGAAGCTGGAGGCAGCTGCGCGTGAGGTGTGTGAAGGGGTTGAGGTTGCAGGGTTTAAAAGGGTCCAGGGTTTAGGGGCTTAGGGTCCAGGGTTCAAGCGTGAAGGGACGGCGGAGCTATCGGGAAGGTGCTGGAGCACCTCCTGATTGCTCTGGCAGAAGGGAGAGGCGAGGGCGGAGCTGTGGCGAAGCTGCTAGAGGCGCAGGGGCTGAGCAAGAAGAAGCTGGAGGCAGCACATAATCACACACACATCTCGCACACACCACCGTCACCGCCCCCCCCTACACAGCCACAGGGGGCAAACCCAAAGCTCTAACCCGCAACTCTTAAACCCTTAACCCTAAACCCGAAATCCGAAACCCTTAACCCTAAACCCTTAAGGTTTCTGGGTTCAGGGTCCAGGGTTTCTAAACCCTGGACCCTGAACCCAGAACCCTAAACCCTAATCATGTGCGCAGCAGCAACAACGTTTCTGACCAAAATCCTCTGGGCTACGCACACACGCACACACACGCACACACACACATACGCACACACGCACGCACGCACACGCACACGCACGCATACGCACACCCATCCACGCACGCACGCACATACGCACACGCACACACGCGTGCATATACACACACACACGCGCACACACACACACACACACACGCAAACACACACACACACACACACGCACACACGCACACACACACGCACACACGCAAAACACACAGACACGCACACACACACACGCACCCCCCCCCATGCACAAGCAAACCCCCTCCCCCGCACACACACACACGCGCACACACAGGTCCGCGGCAGCAACAGTCTCTCTGACCGCGATCCTCTGGGCCACACACACACACACACACGCACGCACGCACGCACGCACACACACACGCACGCAAGAACTCACACACCCATTCACACACACACACACACACACACACATGCAAAACACACACGCACACACACGCACGCACGCACACGCACCCCCCCCCCCACACACACACGCAAACCCCCCTCCCCCCCCACACACACGTGCACACAGGTCCGCGGCAGCAACAGCGTCTCTGACCGTGACCCAGAGGGCAAGTACGAGGCGCTTCAGAAGTATGGGCGGGACCTGACGCAGGTGTGTATGTGCGAGTGTGTGTGTGTGTGTGTGTCATACCCTGCTATGTGTGTGTGTGTGTGTGTCTCACACCCTGCTATGTGTGTGTGTGTGTGTGTGTGTGTGTGTGTGTGTAAGTGAGAGGGGGGAAGGGGGATGGAGAGAAAACTCTGCTCGCTTGTGTGCATGTCCCGACCGCAGCAGGCTCTCCCTCGAAAACCTTCATCCAACCCCCACATTCCCCTCTCCACCCTGTCCCCTCCCAACACACTCGCGCAGGCTGCGCGTGACGGAAAGCTCGACCCCGTCATTGGGCGCGACGAAAAGTGCCACTCGCTGCCTCACCAAGTGCACCCAGCCAACAACCCAAGCCTGCACCTTACCTAACACACACACACACACACACACACTCCACAGGCTGCACGCGACGGCAAGCTCGACCCCGTCATCGGCCGCGACGAGGAGTGCCGCCGCTGCATCCAGATCCTGTCACGGCGCACCAAGGTGAAGACAAAAGAGAGGGAGGGAGAGAGAGAGACAAAGAGAGAGGGGAAGAAAGAGAGAGGAAGAGAGAGAGAGAGGGAGGGACAAAGAGAAAGAGAGGCAAAGAGAGAGAAAGAGAGAGAGAGACAGAGAGACAGAGAGAGAGAGAGAGACCATTCATGCACAACAAGCGCGATCCATATCACATTGCAACCGTCCAGATCCTGTTTTGCGGCACTGAGATTATCTGATGAGACGGGCATGCACGCACACACAATCACACGCGCACACACACACGCACACGTGCACACAAACACCTGATCCTGGATTGATCCCTGTGCGCAGAACAACCCTGTGCTCATTGGCGAGCCGGGCGTCGGCAAGACCGCGGTCGCAGAGGGCCTTGCGCAGCGCATCGTGGCAGGTGTGTGCATGTGTGCAGGTTTTTTGATTGTGTGCCCGGCGCGTGTGTGTGTTGCGTGTGTTTGAATTTTGTGTTTTTGTGTGCAGCAAGACTGTGGTTGTTGAGGGGCTGGCACAGCGCTTAGTAACAGGCATGTGTGTGTGTAGGTTTTTTTGAGCGTGCCCGGCCCGGCGCGTGCCCGGCCCGGCGCGTACGTGTGTTGCGTGTGTGTGTGGCTTTGAATTTGGCTTTGAATTTGGTGCTTTTGAGTGTAGCAAGACCGCGGTTGTTGTGGGGCCTTGGCGCAGCGCATCGTGGCAGGTGGGTCTGCTCGAGGCATGTGTGCTTGTTGCGCGCATGCGGGTTCACATGCTTGACGCGTGCCCGCCTATAGCAGCGAATATAGCTCGTGGCCTCGTGGCCGCCTCTTGCACACGGCGCCTTCCTTCTCCCCCTCCCCTGCCCTCAGCCCCTGCTCCCTTTCACCACATCACCACGCGCCCACTGACCACTTCGGGCACCAGACCTGGTCCTGAGCGGTCCTGGGCGGTCCAGATAGGTCAAAACCAGTTTAGGAACCAGGCATATAACTCGTGGCCGCCTCTCGCACTTGTCGCCTCCCTCCCCCCCCGCCCCTCCCCCACCCTCAGCCCCTGCTCTTGTTCACCACACCACCATGTGCCCACCCACCACCTCTCGAGGCGCAAGTGAAGGCGTTCGTAACGCCTGAGGCGGTCACGGGTGCGCCCGAGGCGGTCGGGGGTGCACCCCAGGCGGTGGTGGGCGCCTAAGGCCGCCGGGGTGGCGCCCGGGGCGGTCGGGGTGACGCCGGTCTCCACCTGGTCCTGAGCGGTCCGACGCAGTTCTTTTAGTTTTTACATGAGCGCGTCCGGAGGACCCCGGGGCGTGAGTTAAGGCCTAGACTACACGTGTAGAGGAGCTCTACTCGTAGAGCCCACAAGGCCGCGCAGCACGCCAGCCTACCAGGGTCTGACGCAAGTCCTAGGGTCCGACGCAAGTCCTAGGCGGTCCTGGGCAGTCCAGGTGGGCCAGGACCAGTCCAGTTTGGGGACCGCGCAGTGCACTGCAGCTGCCATGCTGAGCTGGGAAGCTTAAGGTGCAACCCTCCCCACACACTGAGAGGTCCCCGCAGACCCCCCCCACACACACCACCACACACACACACGGGTCTAATGCGCCATGAAAGGCGTCCGACGGAGCGAGCAATCAACCCCCCCACGCACACACACACACGGGGCCCTCACCTACCACGCACTGGGGCAGGAAAAACGTAGTCTGGTCGACTACTTTGTGGCGTCCCCTGACCTCGCCTTTAATGGCGCGGGGGCACCACGGCCGGGCACTACCCTACATGTGCACGACCAACACCCACCAAGGCTAGGCGGGGGCAGGTTTGACCACAGACCAGTAGTACTGACCCTTACTTATGAGCCCGCTACTGCGGTACCTGCGGCTCAGGCCGGCGCCCCGAAGCGAAACGCCGGCCAGGTTTAGGTGGCCACAGGGGGGCGAGGGGGCGTACGCACAGCTCCTGGGGGGGATGATGACGGACGTTTTGGGAGCTCGGGGGGCACCGACGGTGGATGAGGAGCTCAGCCGCCTCGAGGGCGCGGTCGAGCGGGCAGCCCGGGCGTTGCACGCGTCGGGTGAGGTGGGTGCGGTCTTGGTGCGGCCCACGACCGGGGACGGGGGGGGTGCGACCACACAACATATGGTACACTCAGGAGTGCAAGGACGCACGCCGCGCGTGCCGGGAAGCGGAACGAGCGCACGGGGCGCAGTCACCGGCCGCCAAAGAGGCAGGGAAGGCCTATAGGCGGACCGCGCGGCGCTCCCGCCGCGCGAGCGAGGCCCGGGAACACTCCGAGCTGATTGAGGACAGGAAGGGGAACCCCCGGCGGTTTTGGCAGCAGGTGAAACTGCCTGGCCAGGCGGTCGGTCTGAGGGACGTGGAGGGGTGGACAGATTCTTTTAGGGATTTGCTGGGGGACAACCATGCTAACGCCACTGATACGACTGATACGACTAATACGACCAACACGGATGATGCCACTGACCATGGGCACGGGGCCCCGTTTGCCCTCCCCACGACGACGGCCACGGAGCGGGCGGCAGCGCTAAATAATTCATTTACTGAGGCGGAGGTGTATGCGGCACTGATGGGCATGGACGCGGGCAAAGCTCCAGGCGTAAACGGCATGCCGATAGAGTTCTGTCAGAGGGCATGGGCTAGGGCGGCGGAGGGGGGCGATGCAACGGGTGCTGTGGATGAGGAGCACCTGCTCGCTGGCCTCATCACACACCTGCTCAATCGGGTCTTCCGTGAGGGGTACCCGACTGCATGGCACTTGGGGGCAACCACGCCGGTGCCAAAGCCGAAAGGCAGCCTAGACGTGCGGGACGATTACCGAGGGATCACGGTGGGGAATGCCCTCGCCAAGCTATACAGCTTGGTGCTTATGAACAGGCTGGACGCCTTAGCAGAACGGGAGGGGTACCGGGCGCGGGGCCAGGCAGGCTTCCGGAAGAAGAGGGGGACCCCAGATAATGCCTTCATCCTGCAACACCTTATTGAGAAGAGCGGCCTCCAGCGCAAACCGCTGTACGCCGCCTTTATTGACTTCAGGAAGACTTACGATTGCGTGCACCGCCCATTGCTTTGGGAGTGCCTTAAGAGCCTGGGGGTACATGGGGAGTTCATGGCGGCGCTGATTGCCATGTACGATGGGTCCGCAATGTGTGTGCGCATCGATGGGAAAGTGGGAACCGCGTTTCCTTCACACAAGGGGGTCATGCAAGGCGACCCACTGTCACCGCTGCTGTTTGGGCTTTTTATTGACGCATTGGAGGGAGTACTAGACGCAGAGCTCCCAGGTGATGGGGTGAAGATGGCGGGGCGGTTTCTACGGCTGCTGCTGTACGCTGATGACTTGACGCTGCTGGCAGAGACGCCCGAAGCGCTTCAACGCATGCTAGATACTCTGCACGCCTTTTGCGGCACGCTCGCACTAACAGTAAACGTTAAGAAGTCAGAAGGGGTGGTGTTCAATGACCAGTTCTGCCCAGTCGGGGCGGCAGGGGGGAGGGTAACGCTGAAGTTTGCAGGAGCAGATCTACCCATGACACACGAGTTCCCATATCTGGGCATGCTCTTTCACCACCGGCGGGCAGTGGGGGGGGACGTGGGCACCCGACGCTCTAGGGGACAGCGCACCAGATACGCGCTAACTCGCAGATGCTATATAATACGCCTTAACAATATTGGCATTAAGGCCCACCTGTTCGACACGCAAGTACGGCCTGTGCTAAATTACGGGTGTGAGGTGTGGGGCCCTGCGATGATGGCGGATGCTGGGGGGGGCGTGTTTGCCGGGGCGGGCGGACGGTGGGAGAGAGGCAGGAGTGGGAGGGGCGCTAAGGCCGCACGCGACGGATGGCGCACCCTCGAGGAAGTGCTTCTGCAATTTACCCGTGCGTCCCTAGGAGTCCGCAGCAACGGGCAGCATCTGGGGATTTTGGCGCGGGAGGCGGGGTGGCGGCCGCTGGCGGCAGATCGGCTGCGCCAGGCGACGCGCTTTTGGCATAAGGCGCGGGGGCGGCCTGACGGTGACCTACTTAAAGATGCAATGCGGGAGAGCTGGGGGCTGGCCGAAGCGGGGGGGACGTGCTGGGCGGCACGCTTGCAGGTGTGCCTCGGAACTGTGGGGCACACCCTGGCGTGGGACCAGGAGGGACCGGAACGCATCACCAACCTGCTGGACGTGGCGACCGCGGCGTGGCTGGCCGCCGCGACAAGCACACCGGCGCTGCCGAGCGGCACTACCGTGCGTGATGTACCTGAGGAGTGGTCGCGCGGCTTTAAGATGCTGACCTACATGCGGTGGATGGCGGGTAACGACAGCGAGCCACCGGCCCTGTTGAGCTCAGGGCTGAACGGTGCTGCCCGGATCACGGCTCTAGCTAGGTTCAGTATGGGGCTCCATGAGCTGCATATAGAGCGTGGGCGCTACGCCGTGGCGGGACAGAGGCAGCGACGCAGCCAGCGGGCGTGCTGCCTATGCGGTGGGCTAGAGGATGGGGCACACATAGTATTTGAGTGCCCTGCCTATGAAGAGGCACGGTTGCAGGCCCACAGCCTGTTTCGGTCCATCCCTCGCCCCGAGGAGGCCGATTTAGATGAGCAGATGCGGGAGTTTATGAATCCTCGGCCAGGCCAGGAGAACCCCAGGTTTTGGCACGAGCTGGCTGACTTCCTTGTCGCCTGTTTTGAGACACACACCGCGTGCACAGCAATCATGATGGCAGATGGCATGCTAGGGGTCTAATTTTGACAGCTGCCGGCCTCTTTCCTAGGGTCTAATGCGCCATCAAAGGCGTCCGACGGACTGTAAAATCGACCACACGCACGCACACACAAACGCACACACAGGTGACGTGCCCGAGGCACTTCAGGGACGCCAGCTCTTCTCACTCAACCGCCATGGGTGATCTTTACCAGCGCTCACACACACACACACACACACACACACACACACACACACACACGCACACACGCACGTATCTAATACGCCATGAAAGGTGTCCGACGGAGCGTACAATCGACTCACCCACCCACACCCACAACCAGACGCACGCGCACACGTACACACACACGCACACACACACGCACATACAAACAAACGCACACAGGTGACGTGCCCGAGGCACTTCAGGGACGCCAGCTCTACTCGCTCGACATGGGAGCTCTGATCGCTGGCGCCAAGTTCCGCGGGGAGTTCGGTGAGTCGGTTAGCAGTTGGTGTCGGTTATTTTCTGTTGATGTGCGGTTAGCACAGTCAGCGCCAGGCGGCTCTGCCGGCTTGACTGGCCACAAGGCCACTACTGTGACCTTGAGGAAGGTCCTCTCCTATATGCTCCTTGCCAGACATGTCTCTCAGAGACCGCTGTTTGGGGTAGTCTAGCCGGCAGGAGCGGTAGTCTATCGGCCGGGAGCCGGCGGTACTCTAGTACTTAAGTGTCCTGGAGTATCGGCGGGTGTCTCTAGTAGAAGAGTAGCCTGCTTAGCTGGAAACCCCGTGTTACTGTTACTGCGGCTAGCAGTTGTGTCGGCTATTTACTGTTGGTGTGCGGTTAACAGTTGTGTCGGCTATTTTCTGTTGGCGTGCGGTTAGCAGTTGGTGTCGATTATTTTCTGTTGGTGTGCGGTTAGCAGTTGGTGTTGGTTAGCGTCGGTTAGCATCGCTTGGTGACGGTCAGTATCTTTCAATGTCGGTAATTGCCGGTTAGTGTGTGGTTAGCAGCTTTGTCAGTGTCAGTTAGCTGTTAGTGTCGGTTAGTGTCGGCTGGTTTGCGCGGTGAGCAGTTATTCAGCGTCGGTTAGTCTCGGGGAGCTCGGTGAGTCAGTTAGCTGTTCGTGTCGGTTAGTGTTGGTTGGTCTGCGCAGTAAGCTGTTGTTATTGGTCAGCGTCAGTGATAAGTCTCAACTAGTGCTAGTGTTGGTAAGTCAGCGTCGGTAAGTCGGTAAGTCGGTGAGTCAGCGTCGGTAAGTCTCGGCTAGTGCTGGTGTGGGTGCGCGGGGGGTGCAGTGTACGTCCTCCTGGTTAGTGCATGCGTCGATGCAGCAATGGTGGTCGATTTTACAGTCTGTCGGTCGCCTTTGATGGCGCATTAGACCTTAGGAAAGAGGCTGGCAGCTGTCAATCAACCAGCAATGTGCAAAAAACGACGCGGCGCTTGCGCCGTCTCAATGAACAAGCGCCTGTCGCAGCTTATCTTGTCCACACACACACGCGCGCTCACACAATCAACCACACACACATGCGCTCTGGCGCAGTTCAGGACTCGACACACGCCGAGGACTGCCTCAACGCTGTGATCAACGAGGCCTCAGATTCTCTCCCTCCCTCTCTCTCTGACACATGCACACACACACGAGAGCGAGAGATATCGTTACAGAGAACTCTGCACGGCAGACCTAGATAGGCTGTTTCTAGTCATCAATTGAGGAGATTCCGTTTGAAGGCGGGAGACCAACCGTGCACCAGCAAGAGGGTGGACAACCTTCTTACACACACAAACGCACACAGACACACGCGCACATGACCCCCTTGAGGCTGTGATGAGAGAGGCCACTCTCTTTCTCTCTCTCTCTCTCCCCTTCCTCTCTCTCCTCTTTCATCTCTAGTCCCACTTATTTTTCGCACCCAAACACTCACACCCACATGCGCACAGAGGACCGCCTCAAGGCCGCCATTTGGAGGCAAGCGACTCTCTCTTTCCATCCTTTCTCTCCCCCTCTCCCTCTCTCTTATCTCATCTCTCTCATCCCTCTCCCTCTCCCCCTCTCTATCCCCCTCTCCCTCTCCCCCTCTCCTCCTCTCCCTCTCTCCTATCCCCCTCTCTCTATCTCTCTGCCCTCTCTCCTTTCCATCCTTTCTTTCCCCCTCTCCCTCTCTCCTTTCTCATCTCTCTCATCACTCTCCCTCTCCCCCTCTCTATCCCTCTCTCCCTCTCTATCTCTCTCTCCCTCTCTCCCCCTCTCCCCCTCCCCTCCCCCTCACTCCCCTCTCCCCCTCCCCCCTCTCCCCTCTCCCCCTTCTCCCCTCCCTCTCCCCCTCTCCCCTCTCCCCTCTCCCCTCCCCCTCTCCCCCTCCCCCCCTCTCCCCCTCCCCCCCTCTCCCCCTGCTCCCCTGTCCCCTGTGTCCCCTGTCCCCCTGTCCCCTGTCCCCTGTCCCCTCTCCCCTTCCCCCTCCCCTCCTCCCCCTCCCCCTTCCCCTCTCCCCCTCTCCCCTCCCCTCTCCCCCTCTCCTATCCCTCTCCTATCCCTCTCTATCCCTCTCTCTGCCCTCTCTCCTTTCCATCCTTTCTCTCCCCCCCTCTCCCTCTCTCGTGTCTCATCTCTCTAATCACTCACGCACACACATGCGCACAGAGGACCGCCTCAAGGCCGTTATCAAGGGGGTTACTGACTCTCTTTCTCCCTCTCGCTCTCCTATCTCATCTCTCTTATCTGTCACACATACATGCGCGAGAGTTTATAGACTGTCGCTTCAAATGACTCTCCTCTCTCTCTTCTTTACCTCTCCTGTTTTCTCTCTCATCTCTGTTCTCTGTTTTTTTTCTTTCTTTTTGCTCTTTCTCTCTCTTTCTCTCTTCTGTCTCTGCTCTCTTTTTCACACGCACACACACACACACACACACACACACACGCACAGAGGACCGCCTCAAGGCCGTCATCAAGGAGGTCACCGACTCTGCCGGAAAGATCGTGCTCTTCATTGACGAGATCCACACGGTGAATACGAATACGGAGGAGTGGGAGGGAGGGAGATCGAGAGCGTGCACGTGCGTGTGCAGTGGATGTCTTTGCATGCACGACCGTTCAGACTGAACGACCGTTCAGACTGAGGAGTCGATATCTTCCGAAGCTGGCCCACACAGTTTGGTTTGATCCGATCTGCACGCACGCCAGCGGTGGTGCAGACCCCCCCCCTCTCAACAGCCAACCCTGTCCAGAACCTACAACAATGGCCACCTTGATTGGTCTTTTCCCGCCAGGTGGTTGGAGCGGGTGCAGGCGGAGACGGCGTGGTGCATGCATGCCATGGGTGCAGATCCCACCCAACACCAAACCCTGTTCTGACCCTAACGATGGCCACCTTCACTGGTCCCCTGCACTCAGGTGGTTGGGGCGGGTGCGGGCGGAGAGGGAGCGATGGACGCCAGCAACCTGCTGAAGGTGGGGAAAGTGTGGCGAGTGTGGATCAAGTGTGGGAAGTGTGGGGTGTGAGGTGTGTGGACGTGGGTGCGGAGGTGGGCGGAGATGGACGGGTGCGATGGACGCCAGTAACCTGCTCGAGGAGAGTGTGGATAAGGTGTTGGTAGTGTGTGTGGGGGGTGTCTGGAGTGTGAGCAGTGTGGATGGGAAGAGCTCCTCACACTTGTGGGGAGTGTGGCGGGTGTGGGGAGTGAAGGCGGGTGGGGGCGCGATGGACGCCAGCAGCAGTGGTGGGGCACCTGAGGCGCATGCGGCTGAAGGTTGACCCAGATGGCCATGTTGGCATACAGGAGATTTTGGGGCACTATATTTGGGTAGGAGGTGGCCGTGCTGGGCTGTGGAAATGGGGCAGTAAGCAGTTATCGCGTGTACTGCCGAGCACATGCACACCTGTTGGTGATGGACCTGCACACGTGCCATGATGCATAAACAAAATCAGCTTCAAACCCTCAATCTGGGGCAGATCGCTTGCGGGCGTGGAGGAGATTGCTGGCGGGCATCGAGGAGATTGCTGGAGCCAATGGCGGCGGCGGGACTAGTAGAACACAGGCGCACACCAACAATGCGTTGCTGACACTACCTGGGTGGTATAGGGTGGATCTGGCCACTATTATATAACCTTACACAGACACGCACTTAACACACACACACACACACACTCCCCCCCCCAAACACACACACACACAGCCAATGCTTGGCCGTGGCGAGCTGCACTGCATCGGCGCACGCTTCTCTGATCAGACTTCACAATCCTTACAGCGCTCACGCAACACACACACGTGTACACACACACACACACACATGTACGCACACAGCCGATGCTTGGCCGCGGCGAGCTTCGCTGCATCGGCGCAACGACCCTCAACGAGTACCGCAAGTACATTGAGAAAGACCCTGCACTGGAGAGGCGTTTCCAGCAGGTAGGCAGTGTGGACGTGTGTGTGTGCGCGTTTGTGAGGGGGGCGAGGTGCGTGTGGGTGTGTGCGTGTGTGTGCATGTGTGCTCGTGTGTGTGTGTGTTTGTGTGAAAGAGAGAGGAAAGTACATTGAGAAGTACCCTGCGGTGCGGAGGCGCTTCCAGAAGGTGGTGTGTGTGTGTGTGTGTGCGTGTGTGTGTGTGTGTGTGTGTGTGTGTGTGTGTGCTTGTGTGCGTGTGTGCGTGTGTGCGTGCGTGTGTGTGCGTGTGTTCGTGTATGTGTGTGAGAGAGAGAGAGAGAGAGAGAGAGGCAAGTACATTGAGAAGAACCCTGCGCAGGAGAGGCGCTTCCAGCAGGTTGGCCTGGCTAGGAGGTGGCATGGAGACACACACGCACACGTGTACACACACACGCGCACACACACACACACACACACGCACCCACACACAAAAACAGACACACACATGCACGCGCACTCGCACGCACACACATGCACACATGCCCCGCATACATCCCGGCGCAGGTCTATGTCGACCAGCCGAGCGTGCCAGCCACCATCTCCATTCTGCGCGGCCTGAGGGAGCGCTACGAGCGCCACCGCTAACCCCCTTCCCTAACTGCAACGCACCCCCTACCCTTGCTGCTCCCACAAAGGTCTACGTCGACCAGCCGAGCGTGCCCGCCACCATCTCCATCCTGCGTGGCCTGAGGGAGCGCTACGAGCTCCACCACGGCGTGCGCATCAGCGACTCTGCGCTGGTCGAGGCTGCTGTGCTCTCTGACCGCTACATCGCAGATCGCTTCCTGCCTGACAAGGTACAAGCGATTACTCTTTACTTGTTAGGATTCTCCTGGTTAGTGGGGTTGTCTTATTAGTGGGGCAAGCAGCGAAGGTGCGCTGGTTGAGGCAGCGGTGCTGTCCAACCGCTACATCGCAAACCGCTTCCTGCCTGTCAAAGTAGGGTATGGTTGTGACCAACTGACCGACCAGTCTAGTTAATAACCAGGTAGTTGTGGGAGAGGTTTTGTGGGTTTCGACCTGCACGGTCGACAGCGACTCTGTACTGATCGAGGCAGTTGTGCTGTGTGACCGCTACATCGCAGACCGCTTCTTGCCTGACAAGGTGACTCACCAACTGACCTCTCAAGAGAGGTGGCTGTTTGAGTGGGTGGCTAAGTGGGGTTCACTTAGTGGAGCCAGCAGCAGTTGAAGTATCAGTTTACTTGTTGAGGCGGCCGTGCATTGCCTTCTGCTTCCCGTGCGATAGTAAAGACGAGTGCAGTTTTGGTATTGGGTTTGATCCGGTGGTGTCATTAGCGCCCCGCATCCCCCGCAGACGACGCTGAGGGGGGAAACTGCGGGGGCGAATCGCGGGAATTTCGCTCCGAAAAGTGTGAAAATCGAACATTTTCACACTTGCCGCGAAAAAACGCCCTCCTGTGAGGGCAATTCGTCATCTTCCCTCCTGTGTTGCGGGGGCAAACTGCATATTCTCGGTTTCCTTAATGACACCACTGGTTTGATCCTGGATTTGGCCTCGGAGGGTCGAGGGTGTGGAGTGTTGACTCAGCACAGTGATTTTGTTTTCAGGAATTTTAACTGATTTTCTGAAGCACTTCGACTAAAAAACGGCTCCATGGCTCCCCAATCCGGCTCCAAACGCCGCAAACAAGAAACATTGACTGTGCACCTGAACACTCGGCACACCCACACGCACTCCGCGTTGGCCGCCCACCTACAAAAAGCGACTGACCTGGTGGACGCGGCTCCTGCCAGTTGAATTACAAGCTCTTGAAAGATGAAGATCTCTGTCTCTGACTCCGTCTCTTTCTCTCTCACACAAACACAGGCGATCGACCTTGTCGATGAGGTAGCCGTCAAGCTGAAGCTGTATACCACTCTGTCTTGGTATCTCTTTCTCTCTCTCTGTCTCTCCGTCTCCCTCTCTCTCACACACACACAAGCGCACACGCGCGATTGACCCCATCGATGAGGCTGCCGCCAAGCTCATATAAATATATCTCCCTCCCTCTCCCTCTCCCCCTCTCTCTCTCTCTCTTTCTCTCTCTCTCTCTCACACACACACACACACACATACACACACACACACACAAACACAGGCGATCGACCTAATCGACGAGGCAGCCGCAAAGCTCAAGATGGAGATCACGAGCAAGCCTGAGGCGCTGGACGTGATCGACCGCCAGGTGTGTTTATTGTTGGAGTGGATGTGTGTGTGTGTATGTGTGCTTGTGTGTGTGCATGTGCTTTTGTGTGTGTGTGTGTGTGCGTGTTTGACCGGACGCGCAAGAGAGATGGAGAGCAAGAGCAAGCCTCACCGTAAAAGTAACGGCAGCATCGGCATTTCAGCTCAGACCAGCTTCTAGTCCTAATACCACCACCTGGAACCTTGCAGCGGGCCATGCGCAAGAATTCAACAGGTCCCAGCGGGGCACCTGCGGGAAGGCCCTGTGGACTGGGAGAGAACATGCGGTGCATGTTTTCTCTCGATGCACCGCTTGTTCTTTCTTTGCACCGCATGTCCACACTATGCGCCGCATGTTCTATCTAAAATGTACTGGAACCTGCAACCCCTGAGGCCCACCCCCCTCACCCCCAACCAATGCAGGTGCTGCAGCTGGAGGTGGAGTCGCCCCCCGAGCCTGCGCTCCTTAACCCTCAACCCTGGATCCCGAACCCTAGGTAGACCCTCCACTGTTGAAACTCCTAAACCTTAAACCGCTCAACCTTCAGACCTGAGCCCTTGTCATTATTATTGCCACCACAGGTGCTACAGCTGGAGATGGAGCACCTGAGCATGCGCCGACCGACAGGCACAGAGACGCTGCAACCCATTGAGCCCGAGAGATTGTGATGGTTTTCTATTGAACCCCTAGGTGGATAGAAAACTGGAGTTTCTGTCAAATGAGACTTTCCAAGTGTAAAGTGAGATTTGCAGAAGCCTCTTATGGTGCTAGCACCCCAAGATTCCTATCCGTCTTCTTGGGTCGCTAGCACCGCTCCTTTTCTCAGTCAGTTTGCGGCTTCACGTCCCGTTGGCAGCCTTTTGGATACCACCCACCCACCCTGCTGAAAGGTGGTCTGCAATGTGCATTTTCAAGGAGTTGTGGACTTCTACGTTCTGTTTTTCAGAGTTGGAGAGTTGATGAGAGTGGTGCTTAGCTGCAGAGTCCGGCCGCTCGACATTGGTCGTGGATGGTGACTGCCATGCCTTGCGGCGGGTCAGCATCTGCGGCTGGTGGAGGTCTGGCTCTGCCCCGAGCCGTGACCTCCGTGGTCACGCGTGACTGCAATCAATCGAACACTACTGAAAGTATGAGACAGTAATGAAATGCCGACCACTCGCCAACCACCCACCAACCTCGCAGATTCTGCAGCTGGAGATGGAGCGCCTGAGCATGCGCAAGGCTGCGCCGACTGACAGGGGCGCGGAGGCGCGGCTGGCGTCGCTCGAGACAGACCTTGCGCTGCTGAAGGTGTGTTTGATTTAGCTGTAGATTTGATTGAGTTTATCTAGTTTTATTAGGCTTTGGATTGGGTCAACATAGCAATGTTTAGTGAAAGCGCTGGCTTAGTTAGGATCCGCAGCGCGGATGGCGTTGCTCGAGACTAGTACCATGGCATTGCATTTCTGAAGGTTTGCTGAGTTTGATGATGCGAGGACGATGATGGATTGATGCTGGTGGATTGAACAGTCGCGTGTGATGCACACACTCGATTGCTTTGCGTGGTGATGATGGATTTTACACTCGAGCAGCAGGAGCGTGAGCATTCTGACAGGACCAAGCGTAGGCCTGCACAGCGCAAACACGCGTGCGCATCCCCCCCCTCTTAAAATTGCACCCAACACACACCACAGGTCCGATCGAGGAGCGGTGGGAGTGCACGGAGGCGCACAACACGCACACACCACGGAAAATTGCCTTCTCCTTACCACGCTCTGTGAGTGCTCCCTGGGACTAGCCTGGCTCGGCACATCACATCTCACATTTGGCTGCTGCACTCGCAAGCGCAGGCCCAGCAGGCGTTCATCCAGGAGCAGTGGGAGCGCGCTGACAGTGCCTAAAACAGGCACAGCCCAGTTACAGTTACAGTTACATCGGCTTTCCAGTAAATACTGCCTCTAGTCCTAGTACCACCGCCTAGACCCAAGCCCAGTTCTGGCCCTAACAATAACTTGTGAGGGGCGGTAGCCACCAGCCGGCTGCCTGCCAACGTGTGGCCCCAGAGCAAAGAGGAGAGCTATTGTGCGACGCCTCCAAAATAGGTCCTAACTGCTTCCAGGGGATGGGGGGTCAAGTGGCGCTTGCCAATCTACTTGACACAGGCACAGCCCAAGCGCAAGCAACAACCAACACATACCCCCCCCCCTCCACCCCCAAACACCAACCGGCCCCATGTGACATTGAGATGTTGCATGTGAGATTGAGATGCCGAGCCAGTGAGATGTGATATGCCGAGCCAGGCACATCACCCCCCCCACCCCCGGCACCAACCGGCCCCAACTCACCCCGCAGGTCTAGCAGGCGTCAATTCAGGAGCAGTGGGAAGCGCGAGCTCGCTGACATGACCAAGCGCAGGCACAGCCCAAACACACGCGTGCAGCAACCAACACGTCCCCCCCTCCACCCCAAAAACACCCCCCCCTCCCACACACACGCACACCCCACAGGTCTATCAGGCATCGATCCAGGAGCAGTAGCGCACAGAGGCACGAAACAAGCACAAACTAACCCCTTGCCCCTCCACCCCCTTCTCCCAACGGGGGTGGGGGTGTGTGATGTGCCTGGCTCGGCATATCACATCTCCCTGGCTCGGCATCTCAATCTCACATGCGGCTGTCGCACTCCCAACCACAGGTCCAGCAGGCGTCCATCCAGGAGCAGTGGGAGCGCGAGCTCGCTGACATGACCAAGCGCAGGCACAGCCCAAACACACGCATGCAGCAACCAACACGTCCCCCCCCCTCCACCCCCAAAACAACCCCCCCCCTTCCACACACACGCACACACCGCAGGTCTATCAGGCGTCGATCCAGCAGCAGCAGCGCACAGAGGCACGAAACAAGCACAAACTAACCCCTTCTCCCAAGGGGGTGGGGGAGATATGCCTGGCTCGGCATCTCACATCTCACTGGCTCGGCATCTCAATCTCACACGCGGCTGTCACACTCCCAACCACAGGTCCAGCAGGCGTCCATCCAGGAGCAGTGGGAGCGCGAGCGCGCTGAGATGACCAAGGTCAAGGACATCAAGGGGGAGATCGAGCGCGTCACCCTGGAGGTGTGTGGGGTGTGGGGTGTGGGGTGTGGGGTGTGGATTGGGTGTGGGGTGCTGAAGTTCAACGAGATCAAGGGGGAGATTGAGCGCGTCACCCTGGAGGTGTGTGGGGTGTGGAGGGTGTGGAGGGTGTGGGTGTGTGGGGTGTGGGGTGTGTAGGGTGTGACTGGTGTGGGGTGTGGGGTGTGTGGGGTGTGGGGTGTTTAAGATCAAGGACATCAACAGGGAGATTGAGCGCGTCACCCTGGAGGTGTGGAGGGGGTGTGGAGGGGGTGTGTGGTGCTGAAGTTCAACGATATCAAAGGGGAGATCGAGCGCGTCACCCTGGAGGTGTGTGGGGTGTGGAGGGTGTGGGGTGTGGGGTGTGGGGTGTTAAAGTTCGCAGACATCCAGGGGGAAGATCGAGCGCGTCACCCTGGAGGTGTGTGGGGTGTGGAGGGTGTGGGGTGTGTGGTCTGTGTGTGTGGGGGGTGGGGTGGGGTGGACGGGGTGTAGCGGATGTTGGAAGTGGGGTGTGTGGTCCCCTGGAGGTGTGTTCAGGTTGCGAGGGAACCCTTTCACGCCTCAGGGCCCCTCACAGGAAATTGGAAGACCAGTGTGGAGCCTGGTTTGGGAGGGGATCGCTGATCATGCCTAGGCTTGGGGGCAGCCAGCAAGTCAGCTGCATGATGGTGACCGCACATTTGCACACACACACACGCAGACACACACACACACACACACACGCACACACACACACACATACATATGCACATGCACACACACACACACGCATACCGTGCGCAGACTGAAACACACACACACACACACACACACACACACACACACACGCACGCGGGTCGCAGCAGCGGAGCGCGACTCAATCACAAACGCGCGGGCACACACACACACACACACACACACACACACACACACAACACACACACACACACACACACACACACACACACACACACACACACACGCACGCACGCACACACGCACACACACACACACACGCACGCACGTGCGCACACACACACACACACACACACGAACGAACGAGCGCACGCAGGTTGCAGCAGCGGAGCGCGACTATGGCCTGAACCGCGCCGCCGAGCTCAATCACACACACGCGCACACATGCACACACACACACACACACACACATACACACACGCATACCGTGCGCAGAATGAAACACACACACACACACGCAGGTTGCAGCAGCGGAGCGCGACTATGACCTCAACCGTGCCGCCGAGCTCAAGTACGGCACTCTGATGGAGCTGCAGAAGAAGCTGAAAAAGGCCGAGGTGGGTGCGCCCAGATCTCACTATTTTTGATAAGGGAAGGGTGTGTGGCAGGGGAGGCAGTCCTGACTTGGTCTCTGGGCGTGAGCTCAAGTACGGTACTGTGATGGAGCTGCAGAGTACCTTAGCTGATGATGGCGGAGGTGGGTGCGCCCAGATCTCGCTTCAATTATGTCGGGAGGGGCGCACACGTGTCTCAGTGATTTCCTTGTCATGATTGTTTAATTATTCATCTGGAGCCATTTGACTGAAAATCCGGTTCAATGGCTCCAAAATCCGGCTCCACACAGTAACACGGGGTTTCTAGCTAAGCAGGCTACTCTTCTACTAGAGACACCCGCCGATACTCCAGTACACTGAAGTACTAGAGTACCGCCGGCTCACGGCCGATGGACTACCGGCTCCACACGCCGAAAAGGAAATCACTGGTGTGTGTGGTGGTGGGTGGCAGTTTTGCCTTGGTTCCTGGGCGTGAGCTCAAGTACGGCACTCTGATGGAGCCCCGAGCCAAAAGCCTCAACCCTACCCAGCAACCCCCCCCCCCACACACATACACAGCGCAGGGGCGCTGAAGCTGCACACTCCGCCACACACCGCAGCCGCAGCCATCTTCAGACACACGCGCGCACACACGCACACACACAAACACACACACCTACACCTCTGAACCCCCTCCCCCCCACACACACACCACCCATCCCCAGACCGGCCTTGTTGCCAAGGCTCAACAGTATGACAAGAATGGCTCCAAGATGATCCGCCCTCGGCCAAGAACTACCACACACACACACACACAAACACACCACACCAACCCCACATCCCCCACACAACCCTCCCCCACACCCTCTCCCAGTCTGACCTTGTTGCCAAGGCTGAGCAGTATGGCAAGAACGGCTCCAAGATGCTGCGCGAGGAGGTGGCGGAGTCGGACATTGCGGAGATCATCTCAAAGTGGACGGGTGCGTTGCTGGCTGTTCCTTGTGTTATGTTTGGTTGTGTGGGTTTAAGGTTGCTTGGATAGGTGGTAGGTGGTTGGTTGGAAACAAGTGCTTGACAAGAGGTGGCGGAGTCAGACATCGCCGAGAGTATCTCAAAGTGGACGGGTACGTTGCTGGCTGTTCTCTGTGTTGGGTGGGAGTCTTCAAATCCAGCCGTGGGGGGGGCCCGTGAACGCGGCAGTCCAGGCCAGAGATGTGAGCGTGGCTCAGCTCACGCACATTTCATTTTTGTTACATCCACTGCCGGCAGTCACGATCAGCTCCAGAGTTCCAGCGGGACACGAAAAAGCAGGCACGAGGCCCACCAAAAAGGTTGAGCTCTTAAAGTAGCCCACGGTCGCGCCACCCGCATGAGGGGCGGGGGAAGAGAGTGGTATGGTGTTTGGTTGTGTGGGTTAACGGTTGGTTGGGAAGGTGGTTGGTAGGCTCCAAGATGTTGCGTGAGGAGGTGGCGGAGTCTGACATCGCGGAGATCGTCTCAAAGTGGACGGGTGTGTGTGGGTGCTGTGTGGTAGGGGGGAGTTGGTTGAACGGCTCCAAGATGCTGCGTGAGGAGGTGGCGGAGTCTGACATCGCGGAGATCATCTCAAAGTGGACGGGTGCGTCGCTGGATGTTATGTTTGGTGGGAGGAGGGTGGTTTGTTGGTCGGGTGGTGTGGGTTAAAGGTTATTTGGCAGGTTAGTTGTGGTTAGTTGGGTAGTAGTTGGTTGATACAAAAAATGCTTGACGAGAGGAGGTGGAGCAAGCGGAATTCATCTCAAAGTGGACGGGTGCGTGGTGGAGTGGAAAGAGAGGGAGAGCAGAGCGTGCGTGCGCCGGACGGGGAAGAGAGGGAGAGCGGAGCGTGCGTGCGTGCGTGCGTGTGAGGTGCATGCATGGCGACCGATATAGCTGATCCAACTGACCCATCCGCGCGCAGGTATCCCCGTCTCCAAGCTTGTTGCGAGCGAGCGTGAGAAGCTGCTGCACCTGTCCGACGCGCTGCACAAGTGAGTTTGAATTTCAAGAGCTTGTTGGGGGCTTTACAGGGTTAACATGTACGCTACGCGCCCAAGGAACCCTGGGGCGTGAGTTGAGGCCTAGAGGTCAAGCTATGGGGCTCTACTAGGAGAGCCCTCGAGGTCGTGCAAGCGCCAGCTTACCAGAAGGAGCTCTCGCGAGGAGCTGCTGCACCTCCCCGGTGCACTTCACACGTGGGTTTGCACTCCAAGTGGCAGTTAGCAGGGGAGGAGGGGAGGCGGGGGGAGCTGCCCGACGCACTGCGCAAGTGGGTTTAAATTCCAAGTGGCACTTTTGAGGTGGGGGGGGGGGGTGCATACTGACCTCCCCCGTTCTATGGTGGGCTGGCGCTGGCCCTAGGAGTTCCTTAATCCATTCCTCCGGGATCCCCAGGAAAACTGGGACGTACTTGCCAAAACTTTACTCCCACACACACGCACACACACACTCTCCCCACAATCCACCCCAGGCGAGTCGTCGGTCAGAGAGACTGTGAATGCTTTGCCCGCCGTCATCCAGCGCTCCACACGAGCACCCAACGCTGACCTGATCTTGCTTGCGTGTGCGTACACGTGTGTGCTGCAGGCGCGTCGTCGGTCAGAGCGAGGCCGTGGACGTCGTCTCTGATGCCATCCAGCACGCTCACATTGCACCCATTGCTGGTCTGATCTGACCCAGCCAGTCTACCCGTATCTGCGCGTGCGTGTGTGCTGCAGGCGCGTCGTCGGGCAGAGCGAGGCCGTGGACGTCGTGTCTGATGCGATCCAGCGCTCGCGCGCTGGTCTCTCCGACCCCAACCGCCCCATTGCTTCTTTCATGTTCCTGGGTCCTACAGGTGAGCAGGGTATTATGAGTTTCATGTACGCGCCCGGAGGACCCCGGGGCGTGTGTTAAGGCCTAGACTGCACGTCTAGGGGGGTTCTACTAGGGGAGCCCGCAAGGCCACGCAGCGCGCCAGCCTGCCAGAGGTGAGCAGGGACAGGGCTCGGATGCCCAGGGATGGCAGGCTGTGCAAGCGTGCATCCAACCCTTACCACCCGATCGCTTTGTTTATGTCCCCCGGACGAAATGGTGTTATGGTGTGCTGCTGTTACACACCACCATACCTGGACCTGGATTGCCTTGGCGATGCTAGTCGTAAGGAACAATGAGGTTTTAGGGTTTTAGGAGGCTCCTTTAGGGGCTCGATTAACGGTGGCGCGTTCTCGTCGTCAAGCCCTGGACCCAGCAATGCGGCGCTGCTGGTGACGAGGATCTCCGTGCCACTGACGAGCGGGGTAAAATACCACTGGCCCGGCTCCTGCTAGCCTGCCCCTTGGTGGAACACTTCAGGAGCGGCTTGCCCGGCGCTGCCATGGCTTGGCGAGTAGCCGCGGCGCTGCCGCGACCCGTGCTGGGAGACGGCCCTTATCCTCCCCCATGCAGGACGCCATGCGGCACCGATCTCGACGAGTTGATCGACGAGCGGAGGAGCTGGCGCCCGTCAATGCATGCTGGACATTGGTCAAGATGGCTGCCCGTGGAGGCGGGCTACCATCACGGCTTCAGCGGTGGCGACCGCCGAGGCAACACAGAGTAAATCCGCTTCACCAATCGCAGCGTTCGTCACCGCGCTCATCCTCGGGGTCGCTCGTCTGCCGGTGACTGGCGTTGGAAGGTCTTCAGGCAGCCTCCATGACAACTCTGTCGTCCATGCACCCCTGGAGGGTGGGACCTGGCCATGCATGAGGCATGGGGCGCCGGCTGAGCCCCATGCAAACGCGAGCTGGACAGCCATGCACTGCCAGGCGGGGACCGCTCCAGTCAGCGCCAGTCGGCTCTGCCGGCTTTACTGGCCACAAGGCCACTACTGTGACCCTGAGGAAGGTCCTCTCCTATATGCTCCTTGCCAGACATGTCTCTCAGAGACCGCTGTTTGGGGTAGTCTAGCCGGCGGGAGCGGTAGTCTATCGGCCGGGAGCCGGCGGTACTCTAGTACTTTAGTGTGCTGGAGTATCGGCGGGTGTCTCTAGTAGAAGAGTAGCCTGCTTAGCTGGAAACCCCGTGTTACTGTTACCTAGCACCCCCCACACCACCACCAAAGGGGATCTCCCTGTTTCCCCTAAATATGACCGCCCCTATTTGGTGACTAACGCTGAGTAAGGGCTCATGCGTCGCGTCACAATCAGATTGCTTTGCCTGCTGCCTGCCGCCTGCCGCCTGCCGCCTGCCGCCTGCCGCCTGCTGCCTGCCGGCCGCTTGTTCTCGGTTTGCTATCGACCGGAGATCTGTACGCACTCTCACCCTCTACATGGTCACAGTAGTCGGCAAGACTGAGCTGGCCAAGGCATTCACTGCACCCTGAGCCTCGATCCCGGTACCAACCTCCCCCCTTCATCCATTTCACTTCATCCTAGAACTTCTTCCTGGAGCCAAATGGGACTTTGTCGGCGCTCGAATTCGATAATAAGTGGCGTCACACAGACTTTACTTCCATTACAAGGTGCCTCACGCTGTCGATATCTGCACACACCTCAACAGGCGTCGGCAAGACTGAGCTGACCAAGGCCCTCGCGGCGCAGCTTTTCACACACACACCAAGGCACCAAGGCACACACACACACACCAAGGCACGCACACACACACCAAGGCACTCGCGGCGGAGCTGTTCACACACACACACACACACACCTCCACAGGCGTCGGCAAGACTGAGCTCACCAAGGCCCTCGCGGCGCAGCTGTTCAACAACGAGACCGCGATGGTGCGCACCAAAGAAGTGCAAGGCAACGCAATTTGTGCATGGATCGGTGGGGCACCGTGACCGCCAGCGGGGCAGGCAGTTGGCGGGCCACGGCGGTGAAATGAGTTTCACAGTCTGCTGGGCACCTACCTCTGTTTGGCTTGGGGGCAGGTGATGGTGCGCCATCGATGGTGCGCACCAAAGTCGAGGAGACGCAGCTTTGTGCACGGATCAGTGGGGCACCACCACCGCCAGCAGGGCAGGCAGTTGGCGGGCACGGTGGTGAAAAAATGAGTTTCACAATCTGCTGGGCACCTCTGTTTGGCTTTGGGACGGGCAATGGTGCGCCACACAGTCGTGCGTGCGTGCATGGTTACGCACAGCGCTGTGTGCACACGAATCGCAACCGATCGGTTGGGCACCACGACCGCCAGCGGGGCGGGCAGTTGGCGGGCCATGACGATGCCGGGTCTGACTGTCTGCTGGAACCTTGAGGTCAGGGACATGTTAACCCACCTCCCTCTCCCGCGCTGTCTTTCAGGTCTGCATCGACAGGTCTTGAGTACATGGAGCAGCACATCGTGTCGAGGTTCAACCAGCAACCGACCCTCGACCCTCCCCTCCCTCTCCAAACGCACACAAAATGCACACGCACACACACACACACACACACACACACACACGCACACACACACGCACATACACACACGCATGCACACACACGCATGCCTTCAGGTCCGCATCGACATGTCCGAGTACATGGAGAAGCACAGCGTGTCGCGGCTCATCGGGGCGCCCCCGGGCTACGTGGGCTACGACGAGGGAGGGCAGCTCACGGAGGTGGGTGTGCAGTGTGCAGCCCTTCTTCCCTCTTCTCCCAGGGGGGAGAAGGGGGCGGCTAGCAGGGGGGGGGGTATTGAAGCCCCCAGGCTACGTGGGCAACGGCAAGGGGGGGCTGCTGACGGAGGTGCGTGTGCAGTGTGCAGCCTGGGGGCGGGGGAGGAGGGGGGCTAGCAGGGGGGGGTGGGGTGGAAGCCCCCGGGCTACTTGAGATACGGCCAAGGGGAGGGGGGGGGCAGCTGACGGAGGTGGGTGTGCAGTGTGCAGCCCTTCCCCAAGGGGGAGAAGGGGGAGGCTAGCAGAGGGGGGGGGCATTGAAGCCCCCAGGCTACGTGGGCTACGACGAGGGGGGGCAGCTGACGGGGTGGGATATGCACTGCGCAGCCTAAGGGGGCAGGGGAGGGGGAGGAGAAGAGGGAGGCTAGAAGGGGGGGCATTGCAGCCCCCGGGCTACATGGGCTATGACGAGGGGGGACAGTTGACGGAGGGTGTGATACGCAATGCGCCGGTGACCCTTCCCCCCCAGTGAGCGTGCATAAGTCGTCCCACCAGACCTCTCTCCACTAGCCTTACAACACCACTCCTCTGGTTTCTTCCCTTTGTGCTGCAGGCCGTGCGCCGCCGCCCCTACGCAGTCATCCTGTTTGACGAGGTGGAGAAGGCGCACCCCGACGTGTTCAACGTTCTGCTGCAGATACTGGACGACGGGCGCGTGACCGACAGCCAGGTGGGGAGATTTGGGAGGGGGAGGGAGGGGAGGGGGAGGGAGGGGCGAGGGGGGAGTCAATGTGCTGCTGCAGATACTGGACGAAGGGCGGGTTAACGACAGCCAGGTAGGGAGATTTGCGAGGGAGGAGGGAGGGTGTGTGTGTGCGTGCGTGCGTGTGTTCAACGTTCTGCTGCAGATACTGGACGACGGGCGCGTGACAGACAGCCAGGATGGGAGATTTGGAAGGATGAGGGAGGGAGGGAGGGGTGGCGACGTGCTGCTGCAGGTACTGCACGACGGGCGGGGTTACTGACAGCCAAATAGGAAGATTTGGGAGGGAAGAGCGAGGGGGGAGGAGGGAAAGGGGGGGGTCCTTGTGCTGCTGCAGATACTGGGCAACAGGCGTGCGACCAACAGCCGGGTGCATGCTTCTTAATGTATCTAGTTGGTCAGCAAAGTCCAGTGGGGAGGGAGGGGAGAGGGTGTGAGCGTGCGTGCGTGTGTTCTTGTTCTATTACTGGACGGCGGGCGCGTGACCGACAGCCTGGTAGGGAGATTTAGGTGGGAGGGGGAAATGAGGGAGGGAGGGAGGGGGGGGGGGGGGGTCATCGTTCTGCTGCAGACACTGGACGACGGGCGCGTGACCGGCAGCCAGGGTGTGAGATTTAGGTGGGAGGGGGGAATGAGGGGGGGGGGGGAGGCGAGGGATGTCAACGTTCTGCTGCAGATACTTGACGACGGGCGCGTGACCGACAGCCAGGTGCATGCTTCTCATTGAGCTTGATTAGCAGAGTGCAGTGGGGAGGGAGGGAAGAGAGTGTGCGTGTGCGTGCGTGTGTTCAACGTGCTGCTGCAGATACTGGACGACGGGCGCATGACAGCCAGATATGGAGAATGGGGGGGGGGCGGGGGGCGGGGGGGAAGGGTGGACCCACGTTTCCCCAATGCCCGTCGCTGTCAACACCACCACCAACACCACAATCGCAAACCCAAACCGCGCCCCACCCCACCCCAAACTCCCTCTTACGCACTATCTCGTTCAAGAACACCATCACTCCGACGTCCCCCCCCCCTCACACACACACGCGCACACGCACACACACCTCCACACACCCCTTTGCCAACACATTCACGGCTGCACGGTCTCGTTCAAGAACACCACCATCAACCTGACGCACCCTCCCCCCTCACACACACATACGCACCACCATACACCCCTCCCATCACACTCACGGCCGCACGGTCTCGTTCAAAAACTGCATCATCATCATGACGCCCCCCCCCCCACACACACACACACGCACACACACACACACACACGCACACACGCGCACGCATGCACACGCACACGCACACGCACCTCCAACCTCCCTCCCAACACACTCATGGCCGCACGGTCTCGTTCAAGAACACCACCATCAACCTGATGCACCCCCCCCCTCACACACACACGCACACACGCACACGCACCTCCACACACCCCTTTCCCAACACACTTACGGCCGCACGGTCTCGTTCAACAATATCATCATCCTGACGTCCCCCCCCCCCCTCACACACACACACGCGCACACACGCACCTCCACACACCCCTCCCAACACACTCAGGGCCGCACAGTTTCGTTCAAAAACTGCATCATCATCATGACGCCCCCCCCCCAACACACACACACACACACACACACGCACGCATGCATGCACACGCACCTTGCCTCCCCCCATCAAACACACTCAGGGTCGGACGGTATCGTTCAAGAACTGCATCATCATCATGACGTCCAACCTTGGGTCGAACATGATCATGGAGATGAGCGCGGCTGGCATGGGGCAGGAGGAGACCAAGGTGGGAGGGTGTGTTGGTGGTTTTTGTGTGTGTGTGTGTGTGTGCAGTTTGAGGGCTGTTTAGTGTTGAGGGAAGCTGGAAGGGTGGTTAAGTCAGCACAGTGTGTGTGTGTGTGTGTATGTGCATGGAGAGGTGAACGTGTCTGGCATGGGGCAGGAGGAAACCAAGGTGTGTGTGGGGGGCGCTGTGCGAGTGTGTGTGTGTGTGTGTGCGTGTTCATGGAGTTTGAGCGACGGTGAAGGTCGAGGGAATCTGGAGGGAATCTGAAGTAAGGAGGGGGGGAGACCGTGTGCATGGTGAGGTGAACGCGGCTGGCATGGGGCAGGAGGAAACCAAAGGTGGTGGTTGTGTTGGTGGTGTTTGTTTGTGTGTGTGTGTGTGTGTATGTGCAGTTTGAGGGTTGTTGGGTGTTGAGGGAAGCTGAAAGGGTGGTTAAGTCAGCACAGTGTGTGTGTGTGTGTGTGTGTGTGTGTGTGTGTGTGTCTGGAGAGATGAGCGTGGCTGGCATGGGGCAGGAGGAAACCAAGGTGTGTGGGGGGGGGGACGCTGTGTGTGTGTGTGTGTGTGTGTGTGTGTGTGTGTGTGCGTCACACAGCGACAGTTAAGGTCGAGGGAATTTTGAGGGAATCTGAAGGAATCCGGAAGGGGGGTGGCACCGTGTGCGTGGGGAGATGAACGCGGCTGGCATGGGGCAGGGGGAAACCAAGGGGGGGGGATGTGTGTGTGTGTTTCTGGAATTTGAGCGATGGTGAAGGTCGGGAATCTGAGGGAATCTGAGGGAATCTGAAAGGTTGGGCACCGTGTGTATGGAGATGAGCGCGGCTGGCATGGGGCAGGAGTAAACCAAGGTGTGTGGGGGGTATGTGTGTGTGTGTATGTGTGTGTCCACTCATCTGCTCATGCGCAGGAGGCCGTCATGGGCGCGGTGCGCGCGCACTTCCGGCCCGAATTCGTCAACCGCATTGACGAGTTCGTGACGTTCGAGCCGCTGGACATGGAGCAGATCCGCAGGATTGTGCGGCTGCAGGTGGGTGTATTTTGTGTTTTAGAGTCAAGGTTTGGGGATTTTAGGGTGAAGGGTTTCTTAAGGTTCTAGGGCTCAAGGTTTAGGGTTAACCCTACAGGGCTTAGGTTTGCGACGTTTGAGCCGCTGAGCATGGAGCAGATCCACAGCATTGTGCGGCTGCAGGTGGGTTGAGAGTTATACAGGGGTTTTATTTTTTTATAAAGATTTTTTAAGGTTTTAGGGTTTCAGGTTTTAGGGATTTAGGGGTAAGGGTTTTGGGTTAAAGCTTTGTGACGTTGGAGCCGCTGAGCGTGGAGCAGATCCTGAGCATCGTGCGCCTGCAGGTGGGCGTACAGTATGTCTTTCAGGACTTTAGGGTTTTAGGGATTTAGGGATTTAGGGTCGACGGTTTAGGTTGTACCAGGGCTTAGGGTCAAGACGTTTGAGACGCCGAGCATGGAGCAGATCCGCAGCATCGTGCGGCTGCAGGCGCTGGTGTACAGTTTGTGTTTTAGGGTTTGGGGTTGTAGGTTTGTGGGGTTTTGTTTTTTAGGGTTGTAGGGATTCAGGGTGTGAGGGTTCAGGTTCTAGGGCTCAGGGATCAGGACACGGGGTGAAGACGTTTAAGCCGCTCAACATTCACCAGATCCGCAGCATCGCGCGGCTGCATGTGGGGGAGCCTGCGGACCGAGTGTTCGCGCGTGCACGCGCATGCACACGCGCACGCACGCACGCAAGCATGCACGCATGCAAGCACACAAGCACGCAAGCGTGCACATAATCTCTCTCTCTCTCTCACACGCACGCACGCACACACTCTTGGCGTGCAGGCTGCGCGCGTCGCGTCCCGCCTTGCTGACATGCACACGCACACACACACACAAACTCTCTCTCTGTCTCTCTCTCACGCACGCACGCACACATGCACACACTCTTGGCGTGCAGGCTGCGCGCGTCGCGTCCCGCCTTGCTGACATGCACACGCACACACACACACAAACTCTCTCTCTCTCTCACGCACGCACGCACGCACACACTCTTGGCGTGCAGGCAGCGCGCGTTGCCGACCGCCTTGCTGACAAGAAGATCCACCTTCGCCTGGAGAACAGCGCGGTGGATTTCCTCGCACAGAAGGGCTACGACCCAGTGTTTGGCGCCAGGTGTGTGTGTGTGTGTGTGTGTGCGCGCGTTTTGTGTGCGTTTTGTGTGCGTTTTGTGTGTGCGTTTTGTGTGTGTGCGTGCGTGCGGGCGGGCGGGCGGGTGCCCGTGCTGAATCCAGGGCTACGACCCGCTGTTTGGCGCCAGGTGTGCGTGTGTGCGTGTGTGTGTGTGTCTGTGTCTGTGTGGTCGATTTTACAGTCCGTCGGACGCCTTTGATGGCGCATTAGTGTGTGTGTGTGTGTGTGAGTGTGCGTGCGTGTGCGTGTGCGTGCGTGCATGCCTGCGTGCATGCGCTCGCGTGGAATCCAGGGCTGCGACCCTGTGTTCTGTACCATGTGTGTGTGTGTGTGTGTGTGTGTGTGTGGCTGCGTGTGCGTTTGTGTGACTCTGCGTGGTGCGCGGCCGATTTTAAAATCCTTCAGGAAGCCTATGTTGGTGCCTTGTGCGTGCGTGCGCTCGCGCGCGCGCGCCAAAGGGCTACGACCCCGTGTTTGGTGCGAGGTGGGTCCGACTGGGGGTACCGGTGCGCGCTGAGTCATCAGCTCCTTCATGATCTCCGGGATAAGGCGTCGATGTTGCAGTCCGCCGGACGCCTATGTCGGCTTATTGTGCGTGTGTGCATGCGGGCAGGCGGGGGGGGGGGCGGGGGGACGGGCGGGCGGGTGCGTGCGTGCAGTGTGTGCTTCTGCTTCCGCCGGTGCTGCAGTGCTGCTCCTTATGAGCTAGGGGCTGCCCTGTTGGTCCACCTTCTGGCAAACTCCAAACCAAATCCAAACGACGCAGGCCCGTCAAGCGCGCGGTCCAGCGTGAGCTTGAAACCACCCTTGCCAAGGCGCTGCTCGCGGGCGAGTTCAAGGAGGAGGACTCGGTGTGCGTGTCGCACGCGGACGGCGCGCGCGTGCTGGACCTGCGGCGGGAGGTGGCGCCTGTCGAGGCGCTGCAGCCGGCGGAGGCGTCCGCATGAATGGGTGCGGAGGAGTGAGGTAGATGCGATGGCGTCGTCAGCGCATGGGCGGCGGGCCGGCGCTGCGGTGAGAGGCGGGTGGTGGCGTCCGTGTCGGCGCTGGGGGGGACGGGTGACACGACTTTCGGCGGCGTGTGTGCCGTGGCTGCCCCTCAGCGAGCAGCTGCAGCTGGCGGCGCCCGCGTGAGGGCGGTATGTATTAGCGGGGAGTTGTGGATGTGGGGTGGTGGGTAGACCAGGGCGGTGGACTACCGGGAAGTTGGCCGCTTTGGTCTCGCTCACGGTTGTCGCAGTTTGATGCAGACTTTTTCGACACCTATTTGGAGCCTGTAGTGTACCTGTACCTGAAATTATGGAGTTGTAAACTGTCGAGTTGATGCCGCGATGCATTTGTTAATGCCTGTCGCAGCCGGTTGCAAACTTGGTGTGCGCGGCCATAATGACTGAAGAGCCGAGAGAGACAACCCACTCTCAGTGCCACAAGGCAGGCCCACGCCAGGGTGCCCATCTACATTGGGTGCCGCGTATGGCCCATCAACGCAGGGGTCTTTCCATCTACCACCATCAGAGTGTACGGTTGAGTTGTGCATGTGCCTCCGTCAGCCCCCTTCTCTCAGCATCGAAACTGCAACATCACAGCCAGCGCCCAGCGCCTCATGCGCTGCTGAAGCTTGCCGCGTGCTAAGTTTCAGGCAAAGTCCCCCACCTGGCGGGAGGTGGTGGCGGCAACAGCAGCAGCGGTGGCCGTGGTGGCGGCAGCCGGGGCGCGTGTGTTGCATATGACGATGACGACTCCCTTTGCGTGGTGTGCATGGACGTGCGTCGCAGCGTCACACTGCTGTTGTGCAAACACCGCGTGCTCTGCGCCGGCTGCTGTCCAGGCGTGCGCAAGACATGAAATGAAGTGTGTGATCACATTGATTGGCTGGGGCACTGGGGGAACGGGCGCTCCGCACATCTGTGCCGCCCCGCGCCAGCGTGATGCCGACGCCTGAACACTGACATCCCTACTGCTGCCCCCCTGCAGCGCCTCATGTGCCGCACACCCGTTGAGGGTGCCTAGGTTGAGTGGAGTAGGTAGTCCGAAGGCCCCACATCAAGGAAGTGGGGTATGCGCGCTGACTGCGTGCCACTGACTTCACGCTACGCCCAGCTGCGCGACCGAGGGGCGCACAACATCGTGCCTACGTGGTGTGGGGAGGAGTGGTTAAAGGAGTGGAAGCCTGGGAAGGCGGAGTTGAGTGGATGCGGATGCCGTTTTTTCTATGAGATTTGCAACGCTCTTCTTATGAAGTTGCTGTGTGGGGCCTGGTCCGTGGGCCTGGTCCAGGGCTGACGGAGGCGTCCCCCGTGCCGCATGGCCTCTCCACACACCCTTGGCGCGTCGTAACAGGTGCACCGAGTTCAACATTTTCACGAGCAGTTGAATGTGTCCCTCTGTTGGTGTGACAAGCATGGCAGTACAATGTGTTGGGTCAATTTAACTGTGTTCCACACTTTCCAGACTTTCCACACTGTTTCGCACTGTCACACAGTGCGCTGTACCGCACTGCAAGCACCTCTAAAGCGCGGTCCATTTGCCACATCGTAGGACGCAGCATCCCCTGGATCAGGTTTCTGGGGAGTTAAGACACCGGGACGTGTAGTGAGGCGGAGGGAAGTACGTCCCTACTTAAGAGGGAGTGGAACCAGTTGAAGTTGGAAGTTGAATGGATGAATCGGAAGAAAGTGGGTTATTAGAACCGCTGCTTCCGTGCAAGCCGCCACTCACACACAGCGTTAGAGCCACACAGCGCTACAAACGCGTTTTTGTGGCAAATCCCACAGATCCCACAGATTTCACACTTTCACCCTCGTCGCACGGCTGCATTACGGTGACTTAAAAACCGCAGTCCAGCCACAGCGCGGAGGGGGAGTAGCTGCAGCACACCCAGCCCCAAGGCAAGCTCGTCCATTCGACCTCCCAGGACCCGCACCGTGCGCCCTCGCGTCACACGCGCGGGCTGATCAGTGACGGTGCGTGCTCATGCATCTATGCGCGTGCGCATACGTCCGATCGCGGTGGTGTTCAGCAGTGTTAAAAAAATAGTGCATAGCACGTACGGAGATGAGGATCCTGGGGTGGCCTGTCCATCGTTCCCCAGACAACGCATATGCATGGGGCCATGCAGGCATGGGACGAGCGCATGATATGGCATGGCTCACGCTCGCATGGCTGCGCTCACACGCGCCTAACAGGCACACGGCAACGAGCGGGCCATTCACGGCTGCGCCCTTCTGAGTCCTGCAAGGCTTGGCGGGGTTCTGGATACACATGTTTGCAGCGGTACTCGCAAGGGGGGGCTGGCGCAGGTACTTGCTCCAGATTGCGGAGGACCTGCTGCACCTGCCCGTGCTTGTGGCGCTTGCAGCACTTGCACTGGTTCTATGGCACCATGACGACATAGCGAGCCATTTTGGGTATGATGACGGGACTGGAGAGGCACTGGTTCTGGCAGCCACGGAGGGGGATGAGACCAAGGTGCGAGATCCTGCAGCAGCCACAGGCGCGCGCCAACTACAAGGGCGGACAGGCTCTCGTAGCAGCAGCCCAGCAAGGCCATGAGGCCATTCTGCGCTTGTTGCTGGACTGTCCAACCCATGCAGCCGTCCAGACTGCCAGCGTGACGCGGCCCTACGCATAGCAAGAGAGGAGGGCCCCCTCCGCGTCGAGCGCTTGCTCCTTGAGTGGCAGGCTGAAAACGCTGCAAAAGAAGCTGCCAGAAGTGCAGCAGTCAGACAAGCTCTGCGCCAGGTGCGTGTGCATCCCGCCTGTCTATCTGCCCCCTGATGTGCCAGCAGCAGGCGCTTGGGCGTCCATTCCCACATTTAAAACTGCTAACAACAATGTTGTTCACTTACGCATGTGCCTGTATGCAGCCGCTGCAGTGGTCTCTCCAAGCAGCTGCGGCGGTCGCACACGCCTTGCGCTCGGTGCGGAGTCATTTTTGTGCCCTGCTCTGCCCTGCCCTGTCCTGCCGGGGCTCGATTAACGGTGACGCGTTCTCGTCGCCGAGCCCTGGACCCAGCAATGTGGCGCTGCTGGTGACGTGGATCTCCGTGCCGCTGACGAGCGGGGTAAAATACCACTGGCCCGGCTCCTGCTAGCCTGCCCCTCGGTGGAACACTTCAGGAGCGGCTTGCCCGGCGCTGCCATGGCTTGGCGAGTAGCCGCGGCGCTGCCGCGGCCCGTGCTGGGAGACGGCCCTTATCCTCCCCCCCATGCAGGACGCCATGCGGCACCGATCTCGACGAGTTGATCGACGAGCGGAGGAGCTGGCGCCCGTCAATGCATGCTGGACATTGGTCAAGATGGCTGCCCGTGGAGGCGGGCTACCATCACGGCTTCAGTGGTGGCGACCGCCGAGGCAACACAGACTAAATCCGCTTCACCAATCGCAGCGTTCGTCATCGCGCTCATCCTCGGGGTTGCTCGTCTGCCGGTGACTGGCGTTGGAAGGTCTTCAGGCAGCCTCCATGACAACTGTTGCCCATGCACCCCTGGAGGGTGGGACCTGGCCATGCATGAGGCATGGGGCGCCGGCTGAGCCCCATGCAAACGAGAGCTGGACAGCCATGCACTGCCAGGCGGGGACCGTTCCAATCAGCGCCAGTCGGCTCTGCCGGCTTGACTGGCCACAAGGCTACTACTGTGACCCTCCTCTCCTATATGCTCTTTGCCATACATGTCTCTCAGAGACCGCTGTTTGGGGTAGTCTAGCCGGCGGGAGCGGTAGTCTATTGGCCGGGAGCCGGCGGTACTCTAGTACTTAAGTGTGCTGGAGTATCGGCGGGTGTCTCTAGTAGAAGAGTAGCCTGCTTAGCTGGAAACCCCGTGTTATTGTTACTGTTACTGCCCTGCCGTTCTGTGCCAGGTTTCGGGGCTCTCGGGCACCAGCAATGTGCATGCGCCTGTCCTTCCCCATATCCATCGCTGCCCCAAACACATGTCCACGCTGTTGCATGCCATTGTGCGCAGCCACTGCAGTGGTCTGTCCAAGCAGTGGCGTCCGCAGCACAAGGCACCCTGCGCCTGGTACGTGTGCATCTAACCACCCCACCTGTGTGTATGCCCTCTGATGTGCCAGGCAGTGGGCGCTAGCGAGGTGTGCCTGTGTCTGCCCATTCCCACATCCTGCTCTGACCCAGCACGCCATATGTACATGGCGCTGTGTGTCATTGTGCGCAGGCAAAGGGTGGTGTGAGTCGCGAGGGCGCAAAACGCAGGTGGCGTCAGAGACGCAGGCAGCTGTGGCGGAAGCATCAGCATCAGAGGCTGCGGCAGCGATGGCGCCTGCGTCGCAGGCAGCTGCGGGGGTAGGAGCAGAGGCTGCAGCAGCGGTGACGCGTGCGTCGCATGGGGCCAGCACCTCTGGGGCAACCACGAGGGCGCATGCGGCGGAGTCAGAGCTGGTGGCACAGGAGGCGGCGGACCAAACGCAAAAGAGGGGCAGAAAGAAGAAAGTGACGCAGAGACAGGCACACGCTAAGTCCGCATCAGCAGCAGGCATGGCAGGGGCATGCGCGGAGGGGGACGCAGCTGGGAGGGAGGCTGCTGCAGCACGTGCGGTGGGGCCTGACGAGGCGCGAACGGAGCGCTCGGCACAGCCTGCGGAGACGGAGCGGCACAGCATGCAGGCGGCAGCAGAGAGGGAGGCAGCAGAGGGTGCGGCGGCGGCAGCAGAGGGCGCGTCGCACGGGGCCAGCACCTCTGGGGCAGCCGTGCTGCCGTCCCGTCCGCCCTTACCACTGGTGCAGCCGCAGGGAGTGCATGCAGAGGTTGCTGTGCCGGCGTCCAGTGCAGCACCCCAGGCGGCGCCCAGCGTCTCACGCACGTTGCTGAGCCATCCGGTGCTGGGTGTTGTGCTGAGATCCATGGGCGTGCGCAGCTGCAGCGGTGCCGCAGGCTCCGGCTCCTTGGCCTCCCCCACTGACACCACGCCAGTCGTCGCGGCTCTATCGCCACCCGTCCAGTGCAACCAAGCAGTGGATACGCAGCAGGCTGTGATTCATCCTTCGGCAGCAGCAGCGGTTGCGCCAGCGGCGGCGGCACTGGTGGCAGCGGCAGCGGCAATGGCGGCAGCAGTGGCGGCGGCAGCCGAAGAGCGGCCGCGGCACGATGATGACGACTCCCTGTGCGTGGTGTGCTTGGACGCGCCCCGAAGTGTCACGCTTCTGCCGTGCAGCCACCGTGTGCTGTGCGCCGGCTGCTGTCCCGGCGTGCGCGCGTCCTGCGCCGAGGTGCGCAAGTGCCCTCGGTGGCTTGGGCATGTGCACTGGGGACACTGGCACGCGTCATGATGTGTCGCCCTGCGTTTGCGTGATACCAGAGCCTGCACACTTACTCCCTGCTGCCTGCTGCCCCCTGACCCCCCCCTCCCCTCGGCCGCAGTGTCCCATGTACCGCACGCCCGTCGAGTTCGCGCCTACGTGGAGTGGAGTAGGTAGAGGCGGAGAGCAGGGCAGTAGATGCGTACTCGTTGAGCAGGCAGTAATCGATGCGCGTCTCTGTCACCGAGCTTACACCAATGAAGTGGGATGTGCGTGCTCTGGCTGAAGTTGGCCAAATGCCCTGGGTACGTATCTGGCGACGCCCTCCCGGCGGAAGGTTGGTTTCGGTTGGGGGGCGCCGCGCATGGCATGTACGAATATGTCGCCTTGCAGGTCCTTTCCAGAGTGTAATACTCACGTGCGCACGCAGTGTTACAGTTTCCTTTCCTCCTGTAGGAGGCTCCCTCACTTCCACCACATCCACACTTTGGGAGATTGTGATTCACAGAGTGATGAATGGCAAGGTCATTCATCGTCGCAGCGGGTGTGCGCTCAGCGATCCAACCAGCCGCAGTTGAGGGCGCGCCCTCAACCACAATGGGACCTTGGCTGTTTCAATCTCGTCCGTGATTTCGCTCCGATCTCCCACCATCCCCGCGCGCGCTGAGCGACTGTGAGTGATCGCGCGTTCATGCGCGCGTCCGATCGCGGTGATGAGGGCCGCATTGAGGGCCACGGGGGAAGGCAGGCAGCTGTTGCAGCGCGCAATGGACAATGGGCCATGCACTGTGCGTGGTGGCAGACATTGCAGCTGTGGAGCGTGAGGCACACATGCAGGGGCAGGATGCGGCGCATGGACCCATCCCACGTGTGCACCAATGTCCCCATGCACGCGCACGCATGGCGCATGGTCCACACACACACACACACACACACACACACATACACACATGCGCGCGTGTACGCAGGCCTGCCTAGGCGTGCACCATGAAGAATGACGTGCTCATTGTGATTGTATTCACTGCCTGCGTAATCCTTCTTCTACTAGTAAAGCACGAAGAAGTGCGCTTGCTGAGGTGGCTACAGCGCGCTGTACTGCGCCCGCTGCTGAATTGGCTACCCCTCGAATACACTCGAGACTCGCTGGGGCGCGCTGCCAGTGATGGAAACGAGGCCGAAGTGCGGAAGCTGCTGCTCATGGGGGATCCCAACATGAGGGATGGCCAGTTGAACAGCCATCGTGGTGCACGCCGCTCAAATCGCGAGTCCATCGCGCTGCTGCAGGAGTCGGGCGGCAAGGCCCTGAGGCTGGCAGCGCAGGCTGGTCACGAATCCATTGTGCTTATGCTGCTCGAGTGGGGAGGGCTCCTTGTGCACTGCCAGATTGACGAGGCCCTGCGAAGGGCAAGCGCACACGGTCACAGCCACGTCGTGCGTCTGCTACGCGAGCGACAGGCTGCAGGCACCGCCCGAACTGCGGCCCAACCTGCGGCGTCAGCGCAATCTCTGTACCAGGTGCGTGTGCGCCACAGTAGCATCCTGCCTGACCTCTAGTGTGCCAGGCGGCAGTGGGCTCTCGGGCGGCAGTGGGCTCTCGGACGCTCATTCCACATCCTGATCTGCCCCACCACACCATACTGACGTGCTTCTGTGTGGTATTGTGCGCAGGCGCTTCAGTGGTCTTGCCAAGCAGTGGTGGCCGTTGCACACGGCACTGTGCTCCTGGTGAGTGTGCATCCAACTGCCCTGCCTGCTCATCTGCCTCCTGATGTGCCAGGCAGTGACCAATGCCATTCCCACATTCGTATGTGCCCCCACCACACCACACTGACATGCTGCTGTGTGGCATCATGTGCAGCCGCTGAAGTGGTCTTTACAAGCAGCTGCAGCTTTTGGCCGTATCCTATGCCTGGTGAGTGTGCATCACAACGCCATCTCCCTGATCATCCATATACCCTCTGATGCGCCAGGCAGTGATCACATGTGGCGCCAGCAGTGTGCATGCGTCTGCCCTGTCTCACGTCCAACGCTGCCCCACAACAACTCGTGTGCGTGCCCATACTGCGTTGCGCCTTGTGCACAGGCACTGGAGAGGGCATGCAATGCTGCTGTGGCGTGTTGTGTGCATGCACTCGAGGCGCTCCAAGCAGCTGCAACAGTTCAAGCAGCCGCGACGGTTGCAAAAGCGCTGCGCCTGGTGCGTGTGCATCACAGCACCAGCGCTGTCCATCGAATGCGCCAGGCAGTGGTCGCATGTGGCGCCAGCAGTGTGCATGCGCCTGCCCTGTCTCATGTCCAACGCTGCCCCACAACAACACGTGTGCGTGCCCATGCTGCATTGCGCCGCTGTGCACAGGCACTGGAGAGGGCATGCAATGCTGCTGTGGCCTGTTGTGTGCATGCACTCGAGGCGCTCCAAGCAGCTGTGGCAGTCCAAGCAGCTGCAACGGTCGCAAAAGCGCTGCGTTTGGTGCGTGGTAGTGATATGGGGCGCCAGCATTACTCGGTCCACATCTTCTGATGATGATGATGGATATTACAGTCTGTGTGACACCAGTAATGATGTATAAGACCGGTGTCGGCGCTAGCGCCCGACACCTTAAACTCAGTTTCAGTGGGAAACTGGCTGGCTACCTGGTAGGGGTGAGGGTAAACCCCCACACGCGCGCACGCACTGGACCTAGACAGGACACTGGGCCCCCAGATCCACCCTATACCACCCAGGTAGTGACAGCAACGCATTGTTGGTGTGCGCCTGTGTTCTACTACTAGTCCCGCCGCCGCCATTGGCTCCAGCAATCTCCTCCATGCCCGCCAGCAATCTCCTCCACGCCCGCCAGCAATCTCCTGTATGCCCGCCAGCAATCTCCTCCATGCCCGCCAGCAATCTCCTGTATGCCCGCCAGCAATCTCGTCCATGCATGGGCGCCGCCATGCGATCTCCATGCGCCGCGCCGCGCTCCATGCGCGCCAGCACCCGTACCACCCGCCTCATTCCCGTTCTTTAGCCATTCCCCGTGACACCTATGGCTGATCCTTGTTCCGCCGTCCCCTTTGGCATCTGTAACCCGTATCCTCTCCCTGTAGCCTCATTCCCCGTTCTTAACCGCCATCTCCATTATGGTGCCCGCCCGCTGGTGGGGCCTCGCCTCGCCCCATGCCGCACGGCTAGTGTATTGATTGCTGCGCCATCTATAATCTGCGCCTTGGGGCAGGGAACCCCTGCGCCACAACCTCCTCACAAAGCCTAGCCGCATGTGCCTCGCTTCCCATGTTTCTCAATTTCTCGCCATCCGCTTCCATGCCCGCCTGCAATCTCCTCCACGCCCGCGAGCAATCTCCTGTTTGCCCTCAAGCAAGCTCCTCCATGCCCGCCAGCAATCTCCTCCATGCATGCACGCGCAGAGCGCCGCCATGCAACCCCCATGCGCCGCGCGCGCCGTGCGCGCGCCGCGCCCGCCAGCTCCCGTAGCCTCATTCCCCGTTCTTTACCCATGCGCCGTGACGCATTAGCCTTGTCCGCCGTCCCCTGGCATGCATAACCCGTAGCCTCATCCCCGGTAGCCGCATTCCCCGTTCCTAGCCGCCATCTCCATTATGGTGCCCGCCCGCTGGTGGGGCCTCGCCTCGCCCCATGCCGCACGGCTGGTGCATCGATCGCGTCGCCATCTAATAATCTGCGCCTTGGGGCAGGGAACCTGAACAATATCTGCCAACCCACAACACTCCGCAACACTTTTGCTCATCCGTGCATGCCGCTGTGTGCCGTTGTGCACAGGCACAGGGGTGGAGTGAGCGGCGCAGCTCGCAAGCGACGGCAGGAATGCAGGCAGCTGACGGGGGAACAGCAGACGTCATGCCAGCGGCGGCGGGTGCGGTGCACGGGGCCAGCACCTCTGGGGCAGCCGAGAGGGCAGATGCGATGGCAGAGGAAGCTGCAGCTCAGAGGCAGAAGAGGGGCATGAAGCAGAGACGGGCGCAGGCTGATGATCCCACATCTGCAGGCGCGGCAGAGGCAAGCGTGGAGAATGGAGCAGCTAGGAGGGAGGCAGCAGAGCAGCGGGCGGCAGAGGCCACAGCATCAGCACGTGTGGCGAAGGCTGACGATGCAGAGTCGGAGCGCGCAGCGCAGTCTGCAGAGGCGGTGCGACAGCACTGTGGCGGCAGCATAGAGGGAGGCAGCAGAGGTTGCGTCAACGGTGGCGTCACATGGGGCCAGCACCTCTGGGGCAGCCATGCTGCCGGTCCGTCCTCCTGAGCCGCTGCTGCAAGCCACACCTCGACCCCCGCAGCAGGCAGCCTCGACAGCAGAGGTGATGACGGCGCTGCAGGCGCAGATGGCAGCCCTGCAGGCCTCTAACCAGCAGCACGCAGCCTTGGCAGCAGAGGCGATGGTGGCAGTGCAGGCGCAGATGACCGAGCTGCAGGCAGTGCTTGGCGGTGGGCTTGCATCGCAGCAGCAGCAGCAGCAGCAGCAGCAGCAGGCTGTGGGTGCTCTTTCTGCGGCAGCAGCGACGGCGGCAGTGGCGGCAGCAGCGGCAGCTGAGGAGCAGCTGCTTCACGGTGGAGACGAGTCGCTGTGCGTGCTGTGCATGGACCCGTCACGCAGCGCCACGCTGCTGCTGTGCAGCCACCGCGTGCTTTGCGCCGCCTGCTGTGCCAACATGCGAGCGGCCAACGGCCAAGTGCGCGAGCTCACCGTTTCTTGTCGCAGAGTTGTGCATTGGGGGCACACAAGCAATCTGCTGTTGCCATGTGTCTGCGTGATTCTGGCGCATGTGCACCGATGCCTGCCTGCCTGCCTGCCCCCTTTGATCTTCTTGCAGTGCCCCATGTGCCGCGCGACCATCCAGGGCGCCTACACGGAGAGGAGTGGAGTTCAGTTGAGTAGAGAGTAGATCCGTCATGGCAGAGCAGCGGAGTCAGATGCGCTGATGTTACCAAGCTGACATCAAATTCATTGCCTGTGTGCACGCGATCTGGCTGTGTTTCCCCCAGGGCCTCAGACTGGGGGGGGAAGGGGGCAGTCTTAATACTGATGGATGTGTGTATTCCTCAGTCATACAGGAATATAACTGTTCAGTTCGACGGCTAAGACGGTGCCGCAGGCCTCTCTCCATTCACCCCCAATGGCGCGTCAATATAGTTTTACTGCTGAACTGTGTGTGTGCTGCTAGTGCCGGCATCGTCGGAAGATAACACAACGGGAGCGCATAAAACCCCGAGTCAAAACACAATGCCCCAAAGCTACAGCCATGCTTGCGACGTTTGCACACACGTCCCCCCAGCTCGATCCCCCGTTGTGACGAACCGCCAAGAAATACCACACACACACGGGTTCTCAAAATCGAGCACGCAGCCCTTGGCCATACTCACTCACAGGCACTCACTCAATCCCACCTTTACTCCTCCGCACCCCCCGGGGCCCCACACGGCCCGGAGTGCCTCAGCACCGTCCCTCGCCTCGATGAAAATGGTATTTGCCCCCCATTGGATATTTCGTCGCGTTAGCGTGTTCTTTTTAGAGGCTAATCAAGACACCACGCCCCCGCCAAAACCCCGTTTTTTCAAGGCCCCTGCTCAGGGGCCCCTGCCCCTGCTTTTTTCCAAGTGCCACACTTTTGGGTTCATACATAGGGCGTCACACAAGCCCTCGAGGGACCTCGAGCCTCGTACCTCGTCATCGACACTGCGGTGACACGCTCCCCACCCCATGCACGCAACCGCGGTCCACCAGCCACAGATATCAGCGATATCAGCAGGCGGCGGGCAGCAGCACCCCCTCGGCGCAGCCACCTCTCGTTGGGCGCTCTCTTGCCCCACGTGCTGATCAGAGCTGGTGAATCCAGAGCGCGTCCGCTCGCAATGCTGCATGGGGCCTTTGTATATCACTCACACCCCATGCATGCATGCAGATGCATGGCGTGTGATGCATGCAGAATGGTCCCGCATGGGGCACGCATGCATGCGTGGGGTGCATCACGGCCGCAGAAGTGGTCCATGATGTGCATGCGCTCGCACGGCTGAGTCTCAACCTACACACACTCACTGTAACCGCAGGCACCATGCTACCCAGGCTGCAGCTGACAATTACTTGTAAGGCTTCGTATTCTGGGAAAATATGGCTCGGGCTCATATGGCTCGGGTTCGTACTTCTCGAGCTCCTGTGGTACGGACCGAACGTACATCCCACCTTAAAAGCTATTTTGACACTCACGCGCGAGTCCTGGAGCTCCGAGTACCCGAGTACTGTCACTACCGAGTACTGTCACTGTTCCTGGCACTGGCACTGGTCCTTGGAGTACCTGCAGGCGCCTTAGTGTACCTGCTGCAGCGGTGCCTGCAGTATGCGCTCTGTGCACCATATTCTTATCATCCACATCCTCATGAGGGCGTATGGCTCGGGCTTATTTGGCTGGGGTGCGTACTGTTCGGGCTCGAGTCGTATGCACCGACCAATCGGCTCGTCTTGGATCGTGTTTTCGAGCGCGCGCGTGCAGGAGACCCGTCCTAGCAGTCCTACGACTTCCATTGGATTAAGGCATCTATGAACTGATTTCATGGACATGGACAGTCATCGTACTTGCAGTCCTCGCAGGCGCCTTCGTGTGCGTGCTGCGGGCGTACCTGCAGGGTGTGCGCCATGCACAGCACGTAGCGGAACTTGTGCTGGCAGCCGGCACCGGTGACGCGACCAGGTTGCGCGAGCTCCTGCAGCAGCCACAGGTGTCGCGTGCCAACGTCAGGGGAGGACAGGCTCTCATAGCTGCAGCCCAGAACAACCATGAATCGATTGTATTTGTTGCTGGACTGTCCAACCCATGCACCCCGTCCCGACTGCCGACTGAAGGCCCTACAAATGGTCACATCAAAAGGTCACAACCGCGTAGTGCGTCTGCTACGCGAGCGGACGGCTGCAAGCGCTGGAAAATCAGCTGCCAGAACTGCGGCAGTCATACAAGCTCTGCGCCTGGTGCGTGTAGCATGCTGCATATCCATGCGCCCCCTGATATGCCAAGCAGTAAGCAATCCCCTTCCCAATTCCATACCTGCCCCACACTGACATGCTGCTGTGTGCCATCGTGCGCAGCCGCAGCAGTGGGCTCTACAAGCAGCTGCAGCCGTCGTCCGTATCGTATGCCTGGTGAGTGTGCATCGTAGCGCCAGCTCCCTGCCCACCCCTCTGCCCTCTGATGCACCAGGCAGTGGTCGCATGTGGCGCCAGCAGTGTGCATGCCCCTGCCCTTTCTCACGTCCAACACTGCCTCACCACAACTGGTGTGCGTGCCCATGCTGCATTGCGTCGTTGTGCACAGGATTTGGAGAGGGCATGCACTGCTGCTGTGGCCTGTTGTGCGCATGCACTCGAGGTGCTCCAAGCAGCTGCAGCGCCCCAAGCAGCTGCGACAGTCCAAGCAGCCGCGACAGTTGCAAAAGCGCTGCGCCTGGTGCGTGCGCATAACAGCAGCAGCACTGTCCATCGAGTGCGCCATGGGAAGCCAGCATTGTTCCCACATGTGCCCACACCTTCTGACAATGTCTGCCACTCCACAAAACATGTGCCTGTCCGTGCATGTTGCGGCGTGCCGTTGTGCGCAGGCACAAGGGTGGCGTGAGCGTCGCAGCACGCAGGCGACGGCACGAACGCAGAAAGCTGAGGGGGGAGCAGCAGATACAATGCCAGCGGCGGTGGGTGCGTTGCACGGGGTCAGCATCTCTGGGGCAGCCGAGAGGGTGGATGCGGTGGCAGAGGAGGCTACGGCTCAGAGGCAGAAGAGGGGCAGGAAGAAGACAGTGGGACAGAAGCAGGCGCAGATGGAGGCGCCCGCATCAGCAGGCGCGGCAGAGGGGGGCGCGGAGGCTGATGAAGCACGGTCAGTGCGCCTAGCATAGTCTGCTGAGACGGAGCGGCACAGCATGCAGGCGGCAGCAGAGAGGGAGGCAGTAAAGGCTGCGTCAGCGGTGGTGCGTGCGTCGCACAGGGTCAGCCCCTCTGGGGCAACCGTGTTGCCTGTTCGTCCGCCCACGCCGTTGGTGCAGCTGCAGGGCGTCCAGCCTGGGGGTGCTGCCCCCCGGCCAGCACTCAGCGCCTCACCAGCACAGCTGAACCACCCGGTGCTGGGCGGTGCTCTGCGATCCGCGCGCGTGCGCAGCGGTGTCGCAGGCCCCAGCTCAGTGGCTTACCCCGCTTACGCCACGCCAGGTGCTGCGGCGCCATCACCACCCGTCCAGTTCAACCAAGCAGCGGAGCAGGAGCAGCAGCAGCCACCGCGGCCGCAGCCACGACCGCCACAGCAGCCGCCACCATCAGGCGCGCCTTCGGCAGCAGCGGTAGCGACAGCAGCAGCGGCGGCGGCGACATCCGGGGAGCGTGCGTTGCATGAAGATGATGACGACTCCTTGTGCGTGGTGTGCTTGGACGCGCCACGCAGCGTCACACTGCTGCCGTGCAAACACCGCGTGCTCTGCGCCGGCTGCTGTCCAGGCGTGCGCAAGACATGCAACGAGGTGTGTGGGCACATTGCGTGGCTGGGGCACTGGCCCAGTGGGGACACGGGGGCACGCGTTACGCTGTGCTGCCCTGCGCCTGCAGGATACCGACGCCTGAACACTGACATACCTGCCGCTTGCTGTCCCCTTGCTCCCCCCTTCCGCAATGCTCCATGTGCCGCACGCCTACTGACGGCGCCTACGTCGAGTGGATTAGGTAGAGGCGGAGAGCAGGGCAGTCACCGAATGTAGAGACAGTAGAAGAGTGAGTAGTAGATGCGCTTCACCGAGTTGTCATACATGATGTGGGATGTGTGCGCTCTCTGGCTGCACTGTCCAGCAGGGCCAAGGCGTACGTGTGCCAAGTCGACGTCCTCCTGGCACAAGGGCTTGGTGGTTTAGGGGGCGTCGCGTGTGGCGTGTCCATGAATGGCCCTCCCACTGTGTACTGATGTGTACTGTACTGCTGCTGACTGACTTGCGCACGTCTCCAATGCAGGCCCCGATTAGGGCCCCCCCACTTCCTGCCACATGCACACTTTGGGGATTGCGTGCGCCCAAGCCGCATCATCACTTCATCGCCGCTGCAGTGTGCACCGCGGCCCAACCAGCCGCAGTGGAGGGCACCAAACGCAACAGCACCCTGGCTGTTTCAATCTCGTCCGTGACTCCGCTCCGATCTCCCACCATCCCCGCGCGCGCTGAGTGACTGTGAGTGCTACTGCGGCCATGCGCGCGTCCGATGGCGGGGGTGCTGGCCGCATTGAGGGCCATGGGAGGCAGGCAGCCCCCACAGCGCGTTTTGGACAATGCGTGCATGCACTGCATGCACTGTGCAAGATGGCAGTGGTGCATGTGCGTGATGAGACCATGGAAGCTGGGGTGCGTAGGTGAGGATGGTGCGTAGGCGTCGTCCAGCCATGCCCTCGCATGGCCCTCATGCCATCATGATGGCATGCACGCGCTCGCATATTGCATGGCTGCGTCCCCCTAAACGCACCCCTCAACAGCCCACACTGCCTGTGCACGGCTGCCTGCGAACCACAGGCACCATGGATTCGGCTGTTTCTCTCTACAGCTGGGGTCTGCTGGCACTTGGACTCGTCGCGGTCTTATGCAGTATGTGGCTGCATGTCTGGTCCGTCGCACGCCTGGGGGAACAGCCGCAGTCCTCGCCCGAGCAGCAGCTGATCCAGGCAGTTTCGGCACCAGAGACGATGGCGGCGTTGCTGGCGCAGATCGCTGAGCAAAAGGCAGCGTCGCAGCTGTCAGCTTCGGCAGCCGAGGCGATGGCTTTGTTGCAGACGTTGGCTCAAAAGCAGGCAGCCTCCGCAGCCGAATCAATGTCTGCGCTTCAGACACAGATGGCTCAGCAGCAGTCCTCGGCCAAGCTAGCAGCCTCGGCAGTAGAGGCGATGACAGCGCTGCAGGGTACTTTGCCGCTGGGTACCCTGCGTGCCGCAGCGGCGGCGGCAGCGGCGGCGGCGGTGGCGGCGGCAGTGGCATCGGTTGAGCGGCAGCGGCAACGGCTCGATGACGACGACTCCCTGTGCGTGGTGTGCATGGACGCGGCACACAGCGCCACGCTGATGCCCTGCCGCCACCGCGTGCTGTGCGGCGGCTGCTGTGCCAGCGTGCGCGTGGCCAAAGGCGAGGTACGCGAGCTTTCTAGGTAGTATTACAGGGCTGTGCACTGGCGGCATATGCATATGCACTGGCGGCATATGTGCACTGGCGGCATATGCATATATGCGCGACACGTCTACTGCAGTTGTGCACCTGCGTGATACCAACGTTGGTGCACTGATGCCCCTGCTGCTGTCGGCCTGCCCCCTTGCTGCCCCCGCAGTGCCCCATGTGCCGCGGGGCCATCCAGGGCGCCTACACGGAGTGGAGCTGAGTCCCATCGTGCAGAGTTGAGGAGAGATGCGTCATGGGCGTCTGCTGCAGCCTCTCTGATCACCAGGTCCGTCACGTCAGCGCTCACACTCGTCGCACCCATGAAAGGAGGAAAAGAGGAGCACAACGCGCTCAACACACGGTGTGTTGCCACCCTATGCTTCTCAGCGGTCTCTACAAGTATAAGGGAAGTTGCACCTCCCGAAGGTTTTAGCGCTGAAATATCGATCGGACGTGGGGGGGCCGAAGTGCAATGCAGCTCAGCAAGCCGTGTTGCGTGGCGGCGTGGGGTTGTTGGTGTGTGTGTGTGCGTGTGCACGTGTGTGTGTATGGTGTGTGTGTGTGTGTGTGTGTGTGCATGCCCCACGGGGTGTCTGAGCGGATTCGTCTGAGCGAGGATGCAGCAGCTTGACATTGACCCCCTTAAGGCTGTCTGCAGCTACCGAATTCGGGCAGCTGCAGGCGTGGCGAAAAGGGCTGTCAGAGAAGGCTGGCGCATGCGCAGTTCCTGGCTATCTATATGCCGTTCAGTGATGGTGTCTCGGGAGTCTAAGCAAGTTGATTGCTGACTGTGTGTTTGTTCGCGAGCGTGAGTCCCTCCCACTCACCTGGCAACCACTCTACCCCAAGTGGATTTGCAACACTTCTCACCGCCGGCAGTGGATGCGTAACACTACTCTCTCTCTCTCTCACCCAGGCGAACTCGATGGGATGGAGTGTGAATTCACACAAAAGTAGCGCTAGATGGCCAGTGATGCCGCCCGAATCTTCCTTTCCAATTTCATCTCTTACCTACATCAACAATCATGCTCTCCGCCAAGACGATGAACGCCCGCATGGTGGCTGGTGGCCGCGTCAGGGCCGCTGCGGCTCGCCCCATCGCTCGTTTCTCCCGTGCCTCGGCGGTCACCGTCCGGGCGGCGAAGATGTCGGTCGGGGACCTTAAGAAGGCCGACCTGGAGGGCAAGCGCGTGCTCGTGCGGGCCGACCTGAACGTTCCCCTCAACAAGGACAAGACCATCAGCGACGACACGCGCATCCGCGGTGCTGTGCCGACCCTGCAGTACCTCCTGGACAACGGCGCCAAGGTGCTGCTCACCAGCCACCTGGTGAGCAGAGTGTATCGTCTTGTGACACGTTTCTCGCCTCGATCGCAGCGCCAGCATCGGTGCTTGCCACGGATCGGGCGTGCATGGATGTGTAGGCCCTTGCTCTGTGGATATGCTGAGGGGGGAGGGGCGTGGGGCGCTTGCATCGCGTTTTCGGCTTCGGCCTTATCGCGAAGGCGCGCACGCCATGCGGCTCTTTCATCCATCACGCATGCGCAGCGCCGCCCTACATGGCGCGCATGAACTGCCTACAGCTACGTGCACTAGATTGAATGCTCTCTGGCTTCGCTTGCAGGCCTATTTCTGTTGCAAATATCTTGCAGGACGGGCGCACAGAAACCAGGACCTGTCCTTGTTGCTTGCATGCATGCACTAGCAGCTGTGTCCGCATGCACGTGTATGATGTGGGGGCGGCAGAGGCGACCGGGGGCTGGTGCTTTGGCACCATGCACGCGCATGCGACGAGTGCCCGCGCGTGTGCTCCCGATGCGGGGCTCCAGCCTTCCTCACATGCTTCACATCGACTCACCCCAGAATTACCTCCATCCACGCGCAGGGCCGCCCCAAGGGCGAGGACAAGGCCGCCGACAAGGCCAAGTTCTCGCTGGCGCCCGTCGTTGGCCGCCTGTCCGAGTGCCTCGGCCACCCGGTGAGTGTGTCAGCGTGCGCGCAGTAACAGTAACATCGGCTTTCCAGCGAAGACGACCTTCTAGTCCTTGTACCACAGCCTAGACCAAAGTCAGCGTGCGCGCGCTCAGCCAATGTCTCCGCCAAACCAAAAGGATGCAGGCAGCCCCAGGGCATGGGGCCGACTCAGGCAGCACCGGGGCATGGCACCGTCGTGCCCCACCCCTCTCCCCCTCCCCTCCACAACCGGCCACCCGCGTCGATGACTGCGTTGGCGAACCGGTCCACACACACACACACATGCACACACACATGCACACGCACACGCAACCAACCAAGCAACCAAGCGTTACATGAGGCCGTCCGCATGCACCGGCAATGCCTGTACTACTAACAGCAATACACCCAGGCAATTGTTACGAAGTCTGACCCGTGCACTGGGATGTCTTTCGAATAGCGGGTGACCAACCAGCGCACGGTGACTCAACCAGCGCACGGTGACCAACCAGCACACACACACACACACACACACGCACGCACGCATGCACACACGCACACACCACCCACACCGCCACCCACACCGCCACACCCCTCCTCCCCACCCTCACCCACCAGGTCAAGCTCGTGGATGACTGCATCGGCGAGCCGGTCGCCAAGGCTGTCGCCGCCATGAAGAACGGCGAGATCATTCTGCTCGAGAACGTGCGCTTCTACAAGGGCGAGGAGAAGAACGACCCCGAGCTGTCCAAGCAGGTGCGCCATCTCGCTCTTGCTTTCGACGGTACGGCTGTAGGCTCTTGCCTGTTGTTCTTGTTCTTGTTCCTCTGTTGTTGCCTGGGTGTTTGTTAGGTGCCAGGGTTGATGGCAGCGAGCGTCTGCTTCTACAAGGACGAGGAGACGAACGACTCCGAGCTGTCCAAGCAGGTAACGCGCACGCTCTCTTCCTGTTCAGGGTTTAGGCAGTAGGCGGTTGCTCTGTGCTTGTTGAATGTAGGTGATACGTGCTTGGTGGGGGCCGTGGTGGTGGCAGAGAGCAACAGCTTCTACAAGGGCAAGGAGAAGCAGAATGCCACGCACACACACACACACACACACATGCTCCCCGCGCCCCACATGCCCCACACGCCCCCCCCCCCACACTGATGGCCGCCGACGCCGACCTGTACGTCAACGCCCCCCCCCAACACACACACGCATGCACACACACGCACACCCACACTCACACATGCGCGCACACACATACACACACAGATGGCCGCCAACGCCGACCTGTACGTCAACAACGCGATTGGCACCGCGCACCGCGCACACTCTCACCTACACTTTCACTGACTCTCCATTCTAGATCGCTCACTGTTACATTACAAAAACTGACTCTCCGCCCCCCCCCCCCACACACAAGATGGCCGCCAACGCCGACCTGTACGTCAATGATGCGTTCGGCACCGCCCACCGCGCGCACTGCTCCACCGAGGGCGTGTCCAAGTTCCTTACGCCCGCCGTGTGCGGCTTCCTCATGGAGAAGGAGCTCACCTACCTTGACGGTGAGTGGGTGGCCCTAAAAAATCCCAACCCCTCATCCTCGCAAGTGAAGGCGGTCATGACCGCCTGAGGCGGTCGGGGTGCGCCTCAGGCGGTTGTGGGCGCCTATGGCGGTTGGGGCGACGCCCTAGGCGACGCCTCAAGCGTTGGGAATACGACAGAGTAGTGACGAGTGGGTGGTGATGTTGCGGACGAGTGGGAGGTTTGGGGTTGCGGGTCGAGGGTGTCTGGTTGAGACGGGCCGTTTTGTTGCGATCGTCAGCGGCTCCCAAGGTCTCATCCGAGACATCTCATCACCCCCGCACCACCCGCCACCACCACCACCGCAGGCGCCGTCAAGTCGCCCAAGAAGCCGTTTGTCGCGATCGTCGGCGGCTCCAAGGTCTCGTCCAAGATCCCCGTGATCGAGTCCCTGATCGAGAAGGCTGACAAGATCATCATCGGCGGTGGCATGATCTTCACCTTCTACCAGGTGTGGAATAGGTATGGAGTGGGGTGTAGAGTCGCTGAGTTGCTGTGGCCGACAAGATCATCATCGGCGGTGGCATGATCTTCACCTTCTACCAGGTGCACGGCAGATTGTTCAGTCCATGATGGTGTAATTACACCTGTGTGGGGAGCGGTGGCGTGTGGGGAGTGTGGAGAGCAGGATGTGTGGGTCACCAGGGACGTGAGACCAATTCACCAGAGCGTGCCATGCGGGCTTATGCACCGCCACTGAATGTACCACCACCGCCCTAGCTGGCACTCGGCACACACACACCCCTACTGGACACACGCACGCACCCGACGCACGCGCACACAGCCACGTGAGGCGCATGCCGACTCCCTCTGTCTCTCTCTCTCTCTCCCACTCTCTCTCTCCCCCACTCTCTCTCTCTCTTCCCTCCCTCTCTCTCTCCCACCCTCTCTGCCTCATCTTGCCCCTCCCTGTCTCTCTCTTCTCTTCTCACACATGTATGTTGCCTCATGTCTGCCTGTCCTTCAGGCACGCGGCCTCAAGGTCGGAAACTCCCTGGTCGAGACCGACATGCTTGAGCTTGCCAAGAAGCTCGAGAAGATGGCTGCCGACAAGGTGTGTCGAGGCTGTCGCCTTGTTGCCTTGCTGTTGCAGCCATGTAGGGATGACTCATCCTGTCGGGCAGAATACTGTAGGGTACTAGCTCAGTCTGCCAGGTTGCTTTAGGCTGGAGCTGGCAAAGCAGCCTGAGAAGATGGCAGCTGGCCCCGATATTACGGGCCGTGTGGGGATGACTCAACCCTGTCAGGCAGCCTACTGTAGGGTACTAGCTCAGGCTGCCAGGTTGCTTTAGGCTAGATCTGGCAAAGCAGCTCGAGAAGATGGCAGCTGACCCCAATGTTGCGGCCGCGTGGGGCGACACCGTGGGGCGACCCACCACATTGGGCAGCCAGGGCCACTCTAGCTCTAGATAGGCACTCTCACCCACAACTGACTCGAAACAACACGCTCCCCACACACCCCAGGGCGTCGAGCTCATCCTGCCGGTCGACGTGCGCGTCGCCGACAAGTTCGACGCTGGCGCGTCCTTCAAGGTGCGAACGGCTCGTGCAGTGCGTGCGTGTGTGCAATGGCCGAATTGGTAGTCCGTCAGACGCCTGTGTTGGCGTGTTGAGACCTGTGCTTGCGCACCCCAGAAAGCAGGCCGGCAGCTGTCGGAAGTTGACCCCTAGCTGCCGTTCGCACATCATGATTGCTATACACGCGGTGTCTCAAAAGCACGCGGCCTGGAATTCAGCCATGTCGTGCCAGGACCTGGGGTAGAGCATCCTGGCCTCGGGCTCTCGCAATGTGTTGGCCTCTGGGGTCCTGCATTGTGCTTGTGCCCACCCGCACGTATGTCTGGCAGTTCGTGCGTTCCTGATACGCCGCTGCTGACGCTGCATTGCCCACACTCCATCCACACTCTATCCACACTCCATCCACACGCCATCCATCCACTCCATCCACACTCCATTCACACCTGCCCATGCTGTCACGCCACACCAGGACGTCGACATCAACGCCATCGAGGACGGCTGGATGGGCCTTGACATCGGCCCCAAGTCGATTGAGCTCTTCAACAAGGCGCTCTCCGGCGCAAAGACCGTCGTTTGGAACGGCCCCATGGTGAGTGGCCGCGTCGTCTCCCTGGCTCGCCTGTTGCTTACCGTGTACAGTTGAGAGTTGCAGTACGCACCCTCGGGGCTTGGGATGAAGGGAGGTTTGCTGCCAGCTTGTTGCGGCAGGGACGCGTGGGTGGGCCAGCCATAGTGGGGGTTGCTGGACTCTGGTGAAACAGCAAGAGATACATTGAGAGGTTGCTGAGCTCTGATGATTGGCAAGAGAGGTGTTGTTTCTACGTGTGTGCTTGTGTGTGAAGCCCTGGAGACTGCAGACAAGAGAGGGGGGTGCAGGCAGGCCTTGAACCTCTCGTGTCTTCATCTCCCACCTACCCCAACTAACAAACCCTGGGAGCCCTTTGCTTGGAAGCCCTATCCTGGCCCCGGCCTTGGTGCGAATGCCAGTCCGGCCACACCGGCTGAAGCCCCAATCACTAACCAACCAACCAAGCGTGACATGAGGCCGTCCGCATGCACCGGCAATGCCTTACTACTAACAGCAATACACCCCGGCAATTGTTACAAGGTCACACCTCACCTCCCCCCCCAAAAAAACAACCAACCCTCCAGGGCGTGTTCGAGTTCCCCAACTTCGCCAACGGCACCGTGTCGGTCGCCAACAAGCTGGCGCAGCTCACGCCCGAGGGATGCATCACCATCATCGGTGGTGGTGACTCAGTCGCGGCCGTGGAGCAGGCTGGCGTCGCCGACAAGGTGTGTGTGTGTGTGTGCGTGTGCGTATGTGTGTGTGTGTGTGGGGGGGGGGGTCAATGTGGCAGTCAATCGGACACATTCTATGGCGCAGTCGACTGTGTGCGTGTGTATGTGTGCGTGTGTGGCAGGGCGAGGTGGAGCGGCATCGCGCGCGGATGAAAAGGGGGGGTTTGAGTCCGGGCTGATATCAACACCTCTTTAGTAGGTAAAGACCATCAAGCCCACCCCAATCCCCAACCTCGATGGATTCAACCCCGCCACAACTCTCTCCTTCACGTGTCCCACATCCACAGAACCCCTAGCCAGCACCCCTACCGCAGATCCCTACACCCACCACCTGACGTCCCTCCCCCCCTCCCCCACTCCCTGCCCCAGATGTCGCACATCTCGACTGGCGGCGGTGCGTCGCTGGAGCTGCTCGAGGGCAAGGTGCTGCCCGGTGTGGCGGCGCTGAACGAGAAGAAGTCGGCGCTGGCTTAAGAGAGCAGATGGCTTGGCTGTATGGTGGAGATGGGACATGTGCCTAGGAGGAATGCCAAAAGTTGTTGAGAGCATATTTTGAGCGAGTGGGGAGTGTCGGGAGGGGGGGCCCCAGCCTAGCCGCGTCCCCTGTTTTCGCATGCTCGGGTGTAAAGAGGACTGTGAAATGGGAGCTTGTCTACAAGTTGTGTGCAGACATGTGTATGTTATGCTCACGTGCATACGTGTGTTGCACACAGTGTGTTGCACACAGTTGCTCCGGGCCGGGCGCCCGCGCGCCATGTATTAGACGATGGTTGATGACCGCCGCCGCCGCGCCTGGCTCAAGGTTGCCCCTGAGGTTACCTGCGAGGCTCGGATCTTGGAGGATCTTAGCGAAATCTCAGAAATGTCGGCGTTGCATTCTCATTAGCAGCAGACGAATCGCCTGTCGGACCACAGAACATGACGTCACATACACTCGACTTATGCCTGTCGAATCACGATTTTACACAAGTTTCTTCGAAAAGCGTCCCACCCTTTTTCATCCCAGGCCGCCATCGCTGCCCAAGCCCGCCACTTCTCTCTCTGCCCAGAGAGTACCCCCCCCCTGCTCCTCGTCTGCCTACAGGCAGCGTAGCAGTAGCTGCCATGACCGTGGGCGCTTTGGTACCCATATTTTTGATCCCGGGAGCGTCCATCTTGGGCGTCATCTTCGCCCTCTGGATGTGGCAGCGGTGAGTGTGCGTTGGGGCACGGGCTGTAGGTACTGCGGCGCGATCAAGCTCGGAGATTTCGACACATGGGCCTGATCGAGCCCACCCACCACGCATCCACGCACCCACGCACCTGCAGCGTTGCCGCCATCTCCATGGTGGGTGGCCAGTCCACCATCAAGGGCGCCAACGGCCGCGAGTATCTGCTGGAAGGTGCGCGTGCTCTGCGCAATCTGCAGCCATGCGAGCCTCAGCCGCCATGCACCTCTAACCAACCCCCTCCCACCCCCATCTCCCCTCTGCCATGTACCTTGTGCGACAGAGGAGCAGCGCGGAGACGAGGTGGGGTGCCGAGGGATCCTGATCACGGAATGTAGCAACCAGGCCTGGCCCACCCTCTGTCTTGCAGCACCCAGAGCTCCCTCGGACACCCGCGCAATCCCCGACCCACCGAGCATACACCCGCATGACGCTCATGGGACGCGTGGCGGGGTTGTGGGTGTGCTTGCAGCGCGTGTAAGACTCACATGACTCATGTGTATGACTAAAGGTGTTTCGGAACGCACGCGCGCAGGAGGTTGTCGCCAAGGCTGCCGAGATCCAGGAGGCCATCGCTGATGGGTCTGCTTCGTTCCTGAACACCGAGTTCAAGGTGGGTGTTTGATCACCCACCCCTAGGCAGACGCTGAGTCATACGTTGCACACACACACACACACACACACACGTGCAGTACATCGGCGTCTTCATGGTCATCATGTCTGTTGCGATCTTCTCGCTGCTCTCCACCGTCGTGCCCGAGGAGGGCCGCACCAAGGCGGACGAGACCCGCAACGGCGTGTTCTCCACGATCGCCTTCATCATCGGTGGCATCACTTCGCTCGTGTGCGGCTACCTTGGCATGAAGATTGCGACGTTCGCCAACGCTCGCACCGCCGTCGAGGCGCGCAAGGGCATCGCCCCCGCGTTCATGTGCGGTGAGTTTGGAACCCACGCCTTGGTGGTGCGGCCGCATGCAGTCGCAGAGGGCGATCGCGGGAGCAATTACTTGCCGACTCACCATCTGTCAACAACTGTCATACTGGCGGCCTCGCTCTGTCTGGCCATAGAACCCCCCGCACGGGCAGCCCTGACAGCCACCTGTTTGCCCTGACAGCCACCTGTTCCTAGTGATGTGCACATCCCTCCCCGCACCTCAGCCCTGCCCCCGCCTGCTCGCAGCCTTCCGCGCCGGCGCCGTCATGGGCTTCCTGCTGTCCTCCCTCGGCCTCATCACCCTCTTCCTCACCCTGGCCATCTTCAAGCAGGTCGGTGCGAGGGCGCAGACAGCTTGCATGTACTGTTGTGGCATGCACTGTCATCCGCCAGCCCCCGTGCCACGGGGCGCACGTCACGCCACCTCCCACCCCGCAAGCAGGCGTGCATGCGCCCACCCACAGACCCCGCTCTGTGCTGCGCTGCTCTCCCTACCACATTCCCAACGCCTTGAGGCGGCGCCTCAGGCAGCGCATTCACTGTGCGGATCAGGCAGCCCCTCAGGCGCACCCCTGATCGCCTCAGGCGTCTTCTGATGTCACCCCGACCGCCTCACGCGCCGCTCACCACCCCCGAAGCGCACCCCCGACCGCCTCATAGTTTTGGCCACATTCACTTGCGCGGATCATACTATGGGGATGTGGTCGGGCCTCCTCACCCCCTCTGCACTGCACCGTGCGTCAGAGGTTCTGCTTAGGATCTTGGGGAAATGATGGTTCAACCTGGCCTCACGGGTCACTCCCCAATCTCAACCCGACCAGACATGGAGGCGATTTCTTGCGAAAGGGGTGCCAAAGCGTCAATTTCACACTTTTCGGGTCAAAATTTGCGCAATCTCAACCCGACGCGCCAGCCCAGATCGGCCTATCTCACCCTAAAAGTGCGTTTTGTCGGGTTGCGGGTTGGCTAACGGAAACACATCATGCATGCTTATCACAGGTCTACGGCGACGACTGGGTTGGCCTCATCGAGGCCATCACCGGGTACGGCCTCGGTGGCTCGTCGATCGCGCTCTTCGGCCGCGTCGGCGGCGGCATCTACACCAAGGCCGCCGACGTGGGCGCTGACCTCGTCGGCAAGGTCGAGCAGGGCATCCCCGAGGACGACCCGCGTAACCCCGCTGTGATTGCCGGTGCGTGCGAAAGTGACGCTGCTCCCCCCCGCTACGCGCGTGTGCACCCACACACGCCCCAACGCGCGTGACAAACACACGCGCACACATGCGCACACACGTGGGTCTAATGCGCCATCAAGGGTGTCCGACGGACTGGAACATCGACCACACGCACACACACCTGACGCGACCCCCTACTCACCCTCCCACCAGATAACGTCGGTGACAATGTTGGTGACATCGCCGGCATGGGCGCTGACCTGTTCGGCTCATTCGCCGAGGCCACGTGCGCTGCGCTGATCGTGTCATCCGTGTCGTCCATGGTGCGTGCACACATGCGTTAAGACTGTGACGAGAGAGTGTGCAAGTGCACGCATGTGTATGGGCGTGCGTGTCGTCCGTGTTGCGCGCACGTTTGTGGCGAGTTTGTGGGCGTGTGTGTGGGCACAGACAGGAGGGGCGCATCACGTTGTGCGGGTGTCCGCCCCCCCCCCCCTTCCCACATCCACACGCGCCCACTCCCCCACCCGCACCCGACCACCCACGTGTACGAGTGCTGACCGCACCCAAACACCCACAGGGCGACAACCACGACTTCGTCGGCATGTCTTACCCCCTCGTTCTCTCCGCCGCCGGCATCCTCGTGTGCATGGGCACCACGCTCATCGCCACCGACCTCAAGCCCGCCAAGGTGCGGTTGTTCTTCTCTGCTCTGGGTCTAGGGGTGGGAGTCTCAGCTGACCTGTGTTTGGTGCTGATTTGCGGCCCTGAACTGGGGCCTAGTCCTCGTGTGCACCACCTGCAACCGCGACCTGAAGCCTGCCACGGTGCGTGTGCTAGTAGTCTTCTGTATATCTGTGCTAGTATTCTCTGCCCTGGGGTCAGCGAGAGACGTGGGGAGGTTTCGTTCTGTCTGAGATTCAGCACACGCACAAGATGCAGCTTAACATCTCAACCGCCAGCACGGCTCCTCCTCACCTCGCTGTGGCTCTCCCCCCCCCCCCTACATGCGCATGTCGTCTTTGATATCAAGCACACGCTCAAGACGCAGCTCATGATGTAACCATCATGCAGCCGTGAGCAAGGCTCCTACTCATCCCCCCCCCCCCTGCATGTGCTTAGGTCGTCTCCGAGATTGAGCACACGCTCAAGATGCAGCTCATCATCTCGACCACCATCATGACGCCCGTTGCCTACATGCTCGGCGCATGCTTCCTGCCCGCCACCTTCACGCTGCCCATCTCCGGCCAGACCGAGCCCAAGGTATGTGGATGATGGTGGGACCAGTGGACGATGGTGTGTGGATGATGGTGGGATTGGGATTGGGAGTTTCATAGCGTTTGGGACGAGGCGCTAGCCTCTCCTAGCATAGGGGGAATACGAGAGGTGTCGGGGGGGGGGGGGGTCTGTGCGTGCACGGCGTTTCCTGCCCGCCACCTTGACGCTGCACATCTCCGACCAGACCGAGCCCAAGGTTCGTGCATGCTGCAGCCGGTTAGAAGTAGCATGTCGAGAGACACAGCTGTTGCAAGTGTGTGGGTGGGGGTGGGCGGAGCGTGCTCGTCGCGTGCTTCCTGCTCGATCACTCCACGATGCCCGTGACCGGACCGAGCCCAGGGTGTGGATGGAGTGGACAACGCAGCTGGTGTGTGTGAGTGTGTGTGTGTGCGTGCGCGCACATCAGAGGCTCGTGGCGCACATCAGAGCAGCCTCTCTTTCCCCCTCTCCTTCACGCACACACCTTCACTGATGTACTGTACCAATCTCGACCACACACACCCTTACACACTCTGAACACACACAAAATATCTGGAGCAATTTTACTGAAAATCAAGCTCCATGGCTCCCAAATCCGGCTCCAGCCGCCAAATTCCATAACACTGCTGAGCACACACACCGCACTCGCAGACTGTGGAGCAGTGGCACATGTTCGTCACCGTGTGCGTCGGCCTGTGGGGCGGCCTGCTCATCGGACTGCAGACCGAGTACTTCACGTCCAACCGCTACCAGCCCGTGCAGGTGTGTGTGTGTGTGGGGGGGGACTGGATGCATGATTCTGCCGTGGTGGATATTACAGGCTTTTAACGGCTCGCAAGGCTCTGTTGCGTTTTTTGAAGGGGAAGGTGATAAAGGGATTTGTCAGACTGCCAGGGGCTCGATTAACGGAGGCGCGTTCTCGTCGCCGAGCCCTGGACCCAGCAATGCGGCGCTGCTGGTGACGAGGATCTCCGTGCCGCTGACGAGCGGGGTAAAATACGACTGGCCCGGCTCCTGCTAGACTGCCCCTCGGTGGAACACTTCAGGAGCGGCTTGCCCGGCGCTGCCATGGCTTGGCGAGTAGCCGCGGCGCTGCCGCGGCCCGTGCTGGGAGACGGCCCTTATCCTCCCCCCATGCAGGACGCCATGCGGCACCGATCTCGACGAGTTGATCGACGAGCGGAGGAGCTGGCGCCCGTCAATGCATGCTGGACATTGGTCAAGATGGCTGCCCGTGGAGGCGGGCTACCATCACGGCTTCAGCGGTGGCGAACCGCCGAGGCAACACAGAGTAAATCCGCTTCACCAATCGCAGCGTTCGTCACCGCGCTCATCCTCGGGGTCGCTCGTCTGCCGGTGACTGGCGTTGGAAGGTCTTCAGGCAGCCTCCATGACAACTGTCGCCCATGCACCCCTGGAGGGTGGGACCTGGCCATGCATGAGGCATGGGGCGCCGGCTGAGCCCCATGCAAACGAGAGCTGGACAGCCATGCACTGCCAGGCGGGGACCGTTCCAGTCAGCGCCAGTCGGCTTTGCCGGCTTGACTGGCCACAAGGCCACTACTGTGACCTTGAGGAAGGTCCTCTCCTATATGCTCCTTGCCAGACATGTCTCTCAGAGACCGCTGTTTGGGGTAGTCTAGCCGGCGGGAGCGGTAGTCTATCGGCCGGGAGCCGGCGGTACTCTAGTACTTAAGTGTGCTGGAGTATCGGCGGGTGTCTCTAGTAGAAGAGTGGCCTGCTTAGCTGGAAACCCCGTGTTACTGTTACTGTCAGACTGCAGACCGAGTACTTCACGTCCAACCGCTACCAGCCCGTGCAGGTGTGTGGGGGTTTGGACTGGATGCATGACTCTGCCATGGTGGATGGTCATAGCTGTGTGCGGCTCGCAAGGCTTCTGTTACGGCTCTGCACCTTCTTATGACGGAAGGGCAAGGTTAAAGGGATTTGTTCGACTGCAGCCGCTTCAAGCCCGTGCGGGTGGGGGTCAGGTTCCGTGGTTGAGGCTGGAGGTTCGAGTCCATGGCCTGGTTCAGGACTGGATGCATGGTTTTGATGTTCAAGGGGTGAAGGTTCAAGGGCTTGATCAGACCGTAGAGCGTGTGCTTCGCCTCCCAACTGCTACCAGCCCGTGAAGCCGGGGGTCCGGATTGGTTCCGAGATTGGTTCCGGGGTGGGGCTCGGATTGGATTCATGGTTTAGGGTTCATGATGAGTTCCACCTGGACAGTACTTTACCTTCCAACCATGAAACAAATTCACCCGGAAACCGCACCGGCGCCCACCTACAACGTGTTGAGTAAAACAACTTTCACCCTGAAAACACACACACACACTTCCACAGGACGTGTCCGACGCGTGCCGCACTGGCGCCGCCACCAACATCATCTTCGGTCTTGCGCTCGGCTACAAGTCGACCATCATCCCCACGATCGTGATCGCGATCGCGATCTTTGTCGGCAACACGTTCGCGGGTGGGTGGCGTTGTACTCTCTCGCTCACACTGTGCACACACGCGTCCGCGGCATGCTCGCCACGCATGTATGATGCATGATCCTTCTCTCCCTCCCTCCCTCCCTCCCCGCTTCCTCCCTCTCTCCGTCTCTCTCTGTCTCCCTCTTTCTCCCCTTCTCCCCATCTCTCACACACGCTCACGCACGCACGCAGGCATGTACGGCATCGCGTGCGCTGCCCTCGGCATGCTCGCCACCCTGGCCACCGGCCTCGCGATCGACGCTTACGGCCCCATTGCCGACAACGCCGGTGGCATCGCTGAGATGGCGGGCATGGTGGGTGCGGGTTTGACTCACTCTGCTTGGCTTGGCCTTACTTAGCTTGGCTTGGCCTTACTTAGCTTGGCTTGGCCGTACTCAGCTTGGCTTGGCCTTACTTAGCTTGGCTTGGCCTTACTTAGCTTGGCTTGGCCTTACTCAGCTTGGCTCAGTTTGGCTTACGCAGCAGTTACACTAGGGCGTTCAGGGCTAGGGCCCGGTGTGTGCATGGGTGATAGACGCGTGCGTTGGCATCTCCGGTGGCTGAGATGGTGGGCATGGTGGGTGTGGGTTCGACTCAGCTTGGCTTGGCTTTACTTAGCTTGGCTTACTCAGGTTGGCTTAGTTTGGCTTAGGCAGCAGTTGCAGTAGGGCGTTCAGAGCTAGGGCCCGGTGTGTGCAGGGGCGATGAACGCGTGCAGTGGCATCTCCGGTGGCATCGCTGAGATGGCGGGCATGGTGGGTGCGGGTTTGACTCGCTCTGCTTGGCTTGGCCTTACTTAGCTTGGCTTGGCCTTACCTAGCTTGGCTTGGCCTTACTTAGCTTGGCTTGGCCTTACCTAGCTTGGCTTGGCCTTACTTAGCTTGGCTTGGCCTTACTTAGCTTGGCTTGGCCTTACCTAGCTTGGCTTGGCCTTACTTAGCTTGGCTTGGCCTTACTTAGCTTGGCTTGGCCTTACCTAGCTTGGCTTGGCCTGACCTAGCTTGACTTGGCCTGACTTAGCTTGGCTTGGCCTTACCTAGCTTGGCTTGGCCTTACTTAGCTTGGCTCGGCCTTACTTAGCTTGGCTCGGCCTGACCTAGCTTGGCTCGGCCTGACCTAGCTTGGCTTGGCCTGACCTAGCTTGGCTTGGCCTGACCTAGCTTGGCTTGGCCTTACCTAGCTTGGCTTGGCCTTACCTAGCTTGGCTTGGCCTTACTTAGCTTGGCTTGGCCTTACTTAGCTTGGCTTGGCCTGACCTAGCTTGGCTTGGCCTTACTTAGCTTGGCTTGGCCTTACCTAGCTTGGCTTGGCCTTACTTAGCTTGGCTTGGCCTTACTTAGCTTGGCTTGGCCTTACTTAGCTTGGCTTGGCCTTACCTAGCTTGGCTTGGCCTTACTTAGCTTGGCTTGGCCTGACCTAGCTTGGCTTGGCCTTACCTAGCTTGGCTTGGCCTTACTTAGCTTGGCTCGGCCTTACTTAGCTTGGCTTGGCCTGACCTAGCTTGGCTTGGCCTGACTTAGCTTGGCTTGGCCTTACCTAGCTTGGCTTGGCCTTACTTAGCTTGGCTCGGCCTTACTTAGCTTGGCTCGGCCTGACCTAGCTTGGCTCGGCCTGACCTAGCTTGGCTTGGCCTGACCTAGCTTGGCTTGGCCTGACCTAGCTTGGCTTGGCCTTACCTAGCTTGGCTTGGCCTTACCTAGTTTGGCTTGGCCTTACCTAGCTTGGCTTGGCCTTACCTAGCTTGGCTTGGCCTTACTTAGCTTGGCTCGGCCTTACCTAGCTTGGCTCGGCCTTACCTAGCTTGGCTCGGCCTTACCTAGCTTGGCTCGCCTTACCTAGCTTGGCTCGGCCTTACTTAGCTTGGCTCGGCCTTACTTAGCTTGGCTCGGCCTTACTTAGCTTGGCTCGGCCTTACCTAGCTTGGCTTGGCCTTACCCAGCTTGGCTTGGCCTTACCTAGCTTGGCTTACTCAGGTTGGCTTAGTTTGGCTTAGGCAGCAGTTGCAGTAGGGCGTTCAGAGCTAGGGCCCGGTGTGTGCAGGGGTGATTGACGCGTGCGTTGGCAGCGCCGGTGGCATGGTGAGATGGCGGGCGTACATGCGAGCGCACCGACGCTGTCTCCCACACCCATGCACCCCCTCTTACCCCTCTCTCATTCTCCCTCTTTCTTTCTCTCTTCCTCTCTCTCTCCCTATCTCCCTCTTCTCTTTCACACACACACACACACACACCTTCAGGGCGAGGACGTCCGCAAGCGCACCGACGCGCTTGACGCCGCCGGCAACACGACGTCTGCCTCTCTCTCCCTCTCTCTCCCTTCCCCTCTCTTTCTTTCTCTCCCTCTCTCCCTCTCCCTCACACACACACACACTCACACCTCTTCTCTCCTCCCCACAGGGCGAGGACGTCCGCGAGCGCACCGACGCGCTCGACGCCGCCGGCAACACGACCGCCGCGATCGGCAAGGGCTTTGCGATCGGCTCGGCCGCGCTCGTGTCGCTCGCGCTGTTCGGCGCCTACGTCGTGCGTGCCAAGATCGACATGATGCACTCGTCGATCCTGGACCCCAAGGTAAGCGCCACATAAGCACGCGCATATGCTGCCGGCCTCTTCTCTAGAAAACCGCGCAAGCACAGGTCTTGGCATAGGCTTCTGACAGAGCGCACCATCGCATACATGCATGCACTTGCCGACCAGTTGTTTGTCGGCCTGCTGTACGCATCCTTTTCTGGCGTACTTCTCACACCCCATCACTGGTCTTGACTCTCTTCATGTGTTTTCCAGCCTCTCTGTTCTCTCTCTTGTCTCTCCCTCTCTCAATCACTCACTCCCAATTTCTCACCCTCCGGTACGTGCCGGCCTCCTGTACGACGCCATGCTCCCCTGCTGCTTCTTTCTCTCTCAACCCCTCTCAATCCCTTCAGTGTTTGCCGGCCTCCTGTACGGCGCCATGCTCCCCTGCTGCTTCTTTCTGTCCCTCACTCTCTCTCAACCCCTCTCAATTCCTCAGGTGTTTGCCGGCCTCCTGTACGGCGCCATGCTCCCCTACTGGTTCTCCGCCATGACGATGAAATCCGTCGGCAAGGCCGCGCTCGAGATGGTGGAGGAGGTCCGCCGCCAGTTCAACACCATCCCCGGCCTCATGGAGGGCACTGGTGCGTGTGTGTAAGCGTGTCTGTATATTTGTGTGTGTGAGAGATCAACACACACCAGCTTGGTGTGTGTGTGTGGGTCGCCAGTTCAACACCATCCCCGGCCTCATTGAGGGCACTGGTGTGTGTGTGTGTAAGCGTGTGTATATGTGTGTTGTGTGTGTGTGAGCTCAGTACACACCGGCTTGCTGTGTGTGTGTGTGTATGTATGGCGCCAGTTCAACACCATCCCTGGCCTCATGGAGGACACTGGTGAGCGTGTATGTCCGTCAGGCACCAGACACCACGCCCTGACTACAAGTGCTGCATCGAGATCCTCCCCGCTGACCCCTGATGACACGCCTCCCCACATCCGACAACTCGCCCTGGCAAGAACCCCCCCCCTCCCTCCCTCCCTCCTCCCTGCAGCCCGCCCCGACTACAAGCGCTGCGTCGAGATCTCCACGCAGGCATCCCTGACCGAGATGATCCCGCCCGGCTGCCTTGTGATGCTGTCGCCCATCGCCATGGGCGCGCTGTTCGGAACCCAGGTGTGTGCGTGTGCGCCCGTGTGTGTGCGTGTGTGTGTGTGTGCTGACCGAGCTGATCCCGCCCGGCTGCCTCGTGATGTTGTCGCCCATCGCTACGTGCACGCTGTGTGGGCGCGCTGGACGCACACTGTGACGCACTCCCCCACACATACACACACACGCGCTCGCTGGCATGCTCACGGCCTCCCTCGTGTCCGGTGCGCCGTCTCCCTCCCTCCCCCCCCCCACACGCACACGCCCTCCCTCACACACACTCTCCCACACACACACACACAGGCGCTCGCTGGCATGCTCACGGGCGCCCTCGTGTCCGGCGTCCAGCTCGCCGTCTCGATGTCCAACACCGGTGGTGCGTGGGACAACGCCAAGAAGTACATTGAGGCCGGCAACTCGCCGCACGCACGCGAGCTCGGCCCCAAGGGCTCCGACTGCCACAAGGTGTGTGGTGTGTGTGTCGAGGGAGGGTAGGGTTTAGGCACGTGAGGGGGTTGACTTTTCGTTGTGGGTGTGGAGGGGGCTGGCAACTCGCCGCACGCGCGCGAGCTCGGCCCCTAGGGCGCTGACTGCCTTAAGGTGGGGCTTGCTGTTGCTCCGGTAGTTGTTGTAGGTGCGTGGCATATTGCACGCTCGGAAAAGTTGTTTTGACGCCAGCAACTCGCCCCAAAGGCTCAGTGTTGTTGCGGTGGTGCGGGTGCAGTGCATCATACCCAAGGGCTCGGACTGCCTCAAGCTGTGTGGGGCTGGGGGGGGGGGGGCACGAGCTCGGCTTCTAGGGATCCGACTTTTCAAGGTGCGTCTTGTTTGGAGGAATGGATTGGGAATGTGGATAGGGAGACGGACATTCAGCGGCATGACTCGCTAGCACCCACCCACCACACACACCGCCACCACCACACACGCCGCCACACACCCCCCCACACACACCTCCAGGCCGCTGTCATCGGCGACACCGTCGGCGACCCGCTCAAGGACACGTCTGGCCCGTCGCTCAACATCCTCGTCAAGCTCATGGCCGTCGAGTCGCTCGTGTTTGCGCCCTTCTTCTACAACATCAACCACGGCCAGGGCCTTGTCTTCCAGTTCTTCGAGTCCAAGTGAGCAGCGGCTGGCTGAACGCGACTGGGGCAGGCCGCCGAGTGAGTGCTGCGACAGCACCCAGGACGGGCTCCCCCTGACGAGGAGGGACGGGCTGCGCAGTGCTGGGCGGCAGTGCTAAGCAGGGCCTCCTCCCACATGGTTAGTGAGGCAGCGCCGTCCGCACACACTCCACGTGCGGGGGGGTGGGCTGCCCACGGCGGGGTGACATTCTGCGGCCTCGCGACCTGATGATACCCGCGCGCCTGGTGATATGCTAACTCCCGACCGGCCGTGAGCTCACGACGTAGTGCGACCTACGCTGCGACACCAACCACCACTCCGTCAACAGGAACACAAACCGGATGCTCACCCTGGTAACTGAGTAGTGTCAGATGCAGTGTGGTTGATCGTGCACACACGCGCGCTTATCGCGGCGACACTTTAACTTTGATCCTTCCCTTCACAATCTCAACTGCCACCCCAATCCTTCTCGTGCTCAGTCTGTTTCTGAGCGTGTAATTGGGAGTATCTCTGGCTCTCTGGCTCACCGCAGAGAGGTCTCTGAAGATGGAGGGACACTGTGGACGTGTGGATGATGCTCACACCTCTCATTTGGTCTCGAGTTCCACCCAAAGCGCACATAAGCGCCTTTGAACTCGCTCTTCTCAACGCCCCTGACCATATGCTCGCTGCTCGCCTCCCCGTGCGCTCCATCGCCGCTTCTGTGGCCCGCCGCTCCGCTCGCGTCCCCGTGCGCTCCCCCGTCGCCACTCGCGCCATGAACACCATCGCCCCAGGCGTGGAGTTCGATACCGTTGCCCGGGAGTGGCGCATGAAGGTCTGCTTCCTTTTGCCATTGCGCTTGTCTGATGTCGGTCTGATGGGAGACGGGATGCACCTGCGATTCTCTTACTCTGATCATCGCGTGCTGCGCTCGGCGCGCTCCCACACGCGTGCAGTGGAGCGCCGACAATGATAAGGCCAGCCTCGCCGAGGTGCAGAAGCATCTGACGCACGTCCAGGGCGCTCTGGTGAGGAGATCCTAGGGGAGATCCATTGCGAGATCCAATCCATTTATCGATCACACCACCACCAGAAAACCTATGCTGATTGGGGTCTGCATGCTGATGGGGGTCTGCATGCATGCTGGGGGGCGATCAATGGGATCGATCACGCAAGCAACGCGCCCATGCAACTCTCATCATCATCATGCAACCAACGTGCGTGCCATGCGACGTACGTGCTGCGGAAGCCAGAGCCACATTGGCAATCTTAATTGGATGGCATGATGTGCTACCTAAAGCAGCAGCTAAAACACGTTGGGCGCGAGCCTCACATGCTTGCCCAGACGATTCGTCGTGCATAGCGCATGCATGGTGCATGCATGCAGCGGGGGCTGGGACCGGGCCCGGAAGTTACCTAAGAACCAGTGACGCGTTGTGTCGGACTAAATATAATGGCATGCTCAGCAGGGCCACGGGGGAGGGGGGGGGGGTATACTTGAATCAAGCCAGTGGGGAGGTATACTTGAAACGAGCCAGTGTGAGATGCGAGATCCTCGACCACGGCTCCTTGCAACACACACGCGCAGGGCAAGGTTCCGGGCGTCAAGAGTGTGCAGCGCGTCGTGTGCGGCGGCTGCCTGGACTACAAGGTGTAAGGGGCGCATGCGCCCACCCGCATGTGCATCAGCGCCTGCATCAGCGCGTTGCCAAAATGGTCCCGAGCATCAGATTTGTGCTTTCAGAAACATGCCCAGAGCAGCTCCTCCGTGCCCCGCCGCCGCGTCGCCTTCAAAGGGTAGCCCTTACTTTTTAAAACCATTGCACGCGACACGCTGTGCACCCTGCCGCCCCTACCACAGTCCCCGGGGTATTGTTACAATTTCGCGCGAATTGTGTCGCGTTGTAACAAGGCCATGCCACTGCGGGTGTAGCTTGTAGCGCCGGGGTAACAATACAGGGGCTGTGGTAGGGCGTGTGTGTGCCCGCGGGGGCAATGGGAGGTACCGAGTGCTTACTCACACGCACACGCATACCCAACTGACGCACACACAACTGACACGCCCCGCCCTCACGCGCGCGCCACGCTCCGCCCCTAAACCCTTAGCCGTTAACCGTTTACCCTAAATCCTAAACCTAAAACCCAACTCATGAAGGTCGTCATCGCGCTTGACGCGGCCAAGTTTGGCGACTGGGAGGCCGCCAAGTTCGCGCCGGAGGAGAAGTTCCTCAACGCGGGTGAGTGGGGGGCCGTGTGTGGTTTTACAGGTTTTACATGTACGCGCCCGGAGGACTCGGGGCGTGAGTTGAGGCCGAGACTACACGTTTAGGAGAGCTGTACTAGTAGGGGAGCTACTACCTAGTGGAGCTGTACTAGTAGAGCCCGCAAGGCCACGCAGCGCGCCAGCCTACCAGTGGGGCCGGTTGTGTGTGTGGGGGAGGGGGTCTTGCAGCGCTGCCTGTGTGTTGTGTGTGCGTGTTGGTGTGTGCTCCCGCGTCTGTGAGACCGTCCCGGACGGGGGGGGGGGCTTGCAGCGCTGCCTGTGTGCTGCGTGTGCGTTGGTGCACCGCCGCGTGGGCGTTGGTGTCTTGCAGCGCTGCCCGTGTGTTGCGTGTGCGTTGGTGTGCGCTCCGGCGCCTGTGGGACCGTCCCGCACGGGGGGGGGGGGGGATCTTGCAGCGCTGCAACTGGGAGGCCGCCAAGTTTGCGCCGGAGAAGTTCCTCGCCGCGGGTGAGTGTGTGGGGGGGGGGCGCGTGTGGTTTTGCAGGGTTTACATGTACGCGCCCGGAGGACCCGGGGGCGTGAGTTGAGGCCAGGACTAAACGTCTAGGGGAGCTGTACTAGTAGAGCCCGCAAGGCCACGCAGCGCGCCAGCCTACCAGTGGGGCGCGCGAGTGTGTGTGTGTGTGTGGGGGGGGGGGGTCTTGCAGCGCCGCATGTGCGTTGGTGTCTTTGCAGCGCTGCCTGCGTGTTGCGTGTGTGTTGGTGTGTGCTCTCGCGCCTCTGAGACTGTCCCACACGGGGGGGGGGGGGTCTTGCAGCGCTGCCTGCGTGTTGCCTGTGCGTTGTTGCACCGCCGCGTGGGCGTTGGTGGCTTGCAGCGCTGCCTGTGTGTTGCGTGTGCGTGTTGGTGTGCGCTCCCGCGCCTGTGAGACCGCCCCGTGCCGGGGAGGGGGGGGGGGGGCTTTTGCAGCGCTGCCTGTGTGCTGCATGTGCGTTGGTGTACGCTCCCGTGCCCCTGGGACCACCCCGCGCGGGGGGGGGGGGAGGTGGTGTCTTGCAGCGCTGCCTGTGTTGCGTGTGCGTTGGTGTACGCTCCTGAGCCTGTGAGACCGTCCCGCGCGGGGGGGGGGGGGTCTTGCAGCGCTGCCTGTGTGTTGCATGTGCGTTGGTGTCTTTGCAGCGCTGCCTACGTGTTGCGTGTGCGTTAGTGTGCGCTCTCGCCCGCCTGTGAGCCGTCCCGCTCCGCTCCACCCCTCCGACTCCCGCCTGTGTACGCACACCACAACTGACCACCGTCTGCGCCACACCCTTGCCTTCCGCCAGTCAAGTCCATCCCCGGCGTCACCAACGTGGAGACTCAGACGTACACGCTCATGGCAGTCGACACCAAGTGAGCGCGCTCCCCAAGTTCTCAAGGACCGCGCGTGCTGCGCTGTTGGTGGCTGGTGTTGGTGTGCCTGCCGGCACGGGCGCAGGCGGCGGCGCTAGAGATTTCCTTAGTCGAAACACATACCAGCAGGTTGGCCCAAGAACGGGCGCAGACGGCTCAGGATTCCCTAGTTGTGCAATCATGGCGGCAGGTTGGCCCAAGCTGTAATGGTGGCGAGGGACCTGGGGTTGTGTGCTGCGCTGTTGGCTGTTGGTGGCGGGTTTGGGTGTGCCTGCCGGCACGAGCGCAGACGGCGGCGCAGGATACACACATACTCCAATAAAGTCATCTGATTGATCCTGACAACCCTAAGTATGCTTGCTCCCATGACTCATGACGCGCTCTAAGGCGCGCAAACACAGTGCGGCCGCCGGCGCGCTCATCGCCCGCGCGGCCACCACCACAGAATCACCGGTGAGCAGCGTCTCCCCCGGCTCAGACTCCCCGCCACGCCACCGCGCGTGCGTGGATGCGACACAGACACAGCTTTCGGCGCTCCACGGGGCGCGGGGGGCAGCCACATACGCGGAGGCTGCGCAACACCTGCATGGCGACGCCAGCAACCACATCTCGGCCTCGGCCGACACCACAGACGCCCTCCGCGCCCTCAGCGCGGGGCAGGCAGACATCAGACGCCTGGTAGGGGGCTGCTGGACAGGGAGGCGAGGGCGCGCGCCCAGCCACAGAATGCGCCGACGCAGGTGGGCGCGCCACAGGTTGCCGACGCCGGCCACAGCGGTGCCCTTGCGGGGGTGCTCGCTGTGGTGCAGGCGCAGGCGCAACAGATTGCGTCCCTGGTGGATGTGGTGAGCCTCCTGGTGAGCCGCGTCCCTGGGGCGCCCATGCAGATGCCGCATGCAGAGCCCGCCCGCGCGCGGGCCGGCCATGCGGCCCACAGTGCGGCGCCCCGCGCTGCGCCTGCTGCCGAGGCTGCTCAGCCTGCCTGGCCCGCTGCTGCTGCCGCCCCTGTGGCGTCGGCGGGGGGGGGGGCCGGCGACGGAGCGGCCTGCGTCGGGCGCCACGCGTGCCGCATCTGCGCGCGGCCCCTCCCGCCGGGGGGGGGCTGCCTGCGCGTGTGGGCGACACGTCGCTGCGCCGCAGCTTCGTGCTGTCCATCCCGGTGGCACGCGGCGCCAACTGGTTCCTCGCGGGCGGTGGCAGGCGGATGGATGAAGAGGAGGCGACGGCGGCGGCGGCGGAGCGGATCGCTGCAGCTGCCGAGGACGGCACCAGCCTGCCCGTCCGCCTGGCTACGGATGTCGTGCGCTTCCTCTACGGCGGCACCGGCCGGCGGGAGCCGGCTGATGGTGGCGTCGTGTCCGCGTCGCTCCTCAACGCCAAGCCTGCCGTCGGGGGCATCGGCGTGGAGCCACGCGGGGGCGGTGTGCTGCGTGTGCTCTTCACCGTGGCGTCTGACGCCGTGGCCGACACTGTCGTGCGCTGGCGCCACGAGCTGCGCCGCTGCGTGGACTCGACTGCAGTCTTCGACGTCCTCAGTGACCGCGAGGAGGCGCAGCACCAGGCGCTGTGGCCCGCTTTCCTCGCCGCCAAGGTTGCGGGGAAGCGGGCGCAGTTCCACCGCGCGCGCCTCGTCGTTGACGGCGAGCGGGTGCCTGCACCTGCTTGCTAGATGGCATTCCCTCTGGGGGTGTTTTTGAAGGGGAGGTGGCGCCACACGCGTGCGGTGGCGGGTGCGGTGTGGTCGCTGAGTAGAGTGCTGCGGCGGGTGTGCTACTAGCCCCGCTTCCGGTGGTCTGGGGGAGGGCTTTTTGGTCCCTTCATGGTTTTATACCTTGGGTCCGCCCTCTGGCCATTTGAGGGGCTGGGTGTGCAGCCTGCACAGTGGTGCTGCTTGCTTGGCGCCCGCCACCAAGTGTGGATGGCGTTACCGTGGGCTACTTGTAGCTTGACCTTTTGTGGGCCTTGAGCCTTGTTTCTCTAAGTCCCACTGGAGCTTTGGAACCGTACGTGTGACCGCCAGAAGTGGATTGTAAAACTCTCATCATCATCATGATGGTAAGGACCTGAAGAGTCAGAGTGTGAACGCGAGGTGTGGCACTCTCGAAAGCTCTCCCAGCCCAAGCACTTGCCTCCACCTCGCCTTCGCCTCGACTGGAACCTCGCCACCCTCTGGTTGCCATTCCTGGTTGCCAGCGTCGTAAACGATGATGATGCAACGCGTAACAGCTTTCCCACGCGCGGGCTTCTCGCGAACGCCGCGTGCGTCCGTTGCTGTGCGTGCTGCGCGCGTGCCCGGCTCCGACGTGTACACGGCGCTAGTGGGCAAGAAGGTGGGTGGGCGAGAGAGCAGGGGGACCATGAGCGCATGGGCACCACACACGCGCGCGCATGGGCCATGCGTGCCAGTGAACTGCCCCCCCCCCCTCGAATCACACACACACACACATGCACACACACACACACACAACACACACCTCGCCTGGGCTGTCTCCTCTGAGACAGGACTGCGCTCCCAACACACGCGTACACACACACACACACACACGCACACACACACACACACACAAACACACCAGGGGTTTCCTTAGGGGCTGCCAGGCTGTCTGTTTTCCTGGAGAGGGCCTCCCGGACTCTCCGGTTTCCGGCAGCGCTTCCCGTGCGCTCTCCAGGCTGACATACTGTTCCGGGGGCTGCACCCCCGAAACCCCGCTTCATCTCCGGGTTTTCCGAACCCCTCGTCAGAATCCGATTGGCTAAAAAAAACTGACCACATGCACGCACGCACACACACGGTCTCCCCCCAATCAGTGATTTTGTTTAAGCCATCTGGGGCCATTTGCCCCCCCCAAAATTAAGTCGAGGGTCCACTTTTAGGGCCATGGGGCGGGGCAATTCAGTAAGTGTGTGGCGCAGTGTGGGGCAGTGTGGGGCTTTGGAGGCACCTCCGCACTGGTCAACGCGAAAGTCAGCAGTCAAGGTGTTCAACGAGACTTTGGTCCGCGCGCCGACTGGCCCCCCCCAAACTACTAAAAGTACTGAAAACAAAAACACTGCCCCCGACGCAGGTGTTCCGGTCAACTGATGGTTCA
>VFSX01000296.1:17500-137500 GCA_016618255.1 Chlamydomonas sp. UWO 241 | reverse complement strand
ATCTGGGGGCTCAGTGCCCTGTCTAGGTCCAGCGCGTACGCGCCTGTTGCGCACGCTGTGGAATTTTCACCCTCACAGCGCAGCGGACCCCTACCAGGCAGCCAGCCAGTTCCAGTCAAGTGTCAGGCCCACCGCAGCGCCAGCACCAGTTGTATACACCACCTGTGGCGTGTGGGGGCCAAAAAAAAGGGGCCGAACCCTTACGCCTACCAGGTAGCCAGCCAGTTTCAGCCTGAAACTGAGTTAAGGTGTCGGGCGCTAGCGCCGACGCAGGTCTCATACATCATCACTGGTGCCACACAGACTTTGACATCCATCATCATCAGTGGCGTCACACAGATGATATCCATCACCATCAAGCACTGATGGACGTTCACTCGCGTGTGACGCACGTGTACTACGAAGAGCGGTAGGGCTTTCTGAAGCCCGACGGCCTGCCAGGACAGACGGCCTGCCTGTTCCCTCTTGCTCTTTTGCAACTCGACCGCTCACTCACCCCACCCACCCACTCACAGGCATGCATTTCTTTACTACGTCAAGGCGACCTCGCTGCTCCTAGCGGAGGCGGCCTCTCCCTCTCTCTCGCTCTCTCACCTCACTAGCTTACCCGCTCACCCACCCACCCACAGGTATGCATACTACGACAAGGCGACCGGCGACCACGCGGACCTGGCCGAGGTGGCCGCGCTCGTGGCTTCGCTCGGAGTGGCGGGCGCAGGGACAGGTGGTGATGAGGCGATGCCGGCGTCATCTGAGAGCTCGCCGGCCCGTCGCTTCTAGCCCTCTTCTGGTCAGCCAACCTCCACTCTACCTTCCACCTCCACCACAACGATACGGCCACTGTGGAGGGGATTCCGTTCACGCGGTTGTGTAACTGTAACTTGCTTGCTTGCCGTTTCGGGCAGGAATACTGACGGACACACCATCAGAGCTACTCGTGCTTAACAAATATTGCCAGCGCGTGCAAGGAGGACACGGTTTCCAGTTTACAGTTTACAGTACGCACCATTGGGGCGTGTGATTGAGGAAGCTGCCTAACGAGGCTAGTCGCCACAGGAGGACACGTTTTAGTCACAATGTTGTGCGCCCCTCGATCATGCAGCTGGCGTGCGGTCAGTGGCGCGCTGTCAGCGCCCATGCCATACCCAACTTCCTTAATGTGGGGCCTTCAGACTACCTATTCCACTCCACGTAGGCGCCCTCAACGGGCGCGCGGCACATGGGGCACTGCAGGCGGAGGGTAAGGGGCAAGGGGACAGCAAGCAGCAGGGATGTCAGTTTACAGGCGCCGGTATCCTGCCGGCGCAGGGTGGCGCAGCATGACGCGTGTCCCCACAGGGCCAGTGTCCCCAGCCCCTCAGTGCCCCCAGCTCCCCAGTGTCCCCACAGGGCCAGTGCCCCAGCCACTCAATGTGCCCACACAACTCGTTGCAGGTCTTGCGCACGCCTGGACAGCAGCCGGCGCAGAGCGCGCGGTGTTTGCAGGGCAGCAGCGTGACGCTGCGTGGCGCGTCCATGCAAACCACGCACAGGTAGTCGTCATCGTCTTCGTGCAGTGCACGCTCCCCGGATGTCGCCGCCGCCGCTGCTGCTGTCGCTACCGCTGCTGCCGAAGGCGCGCCTGATGGTGACGGGTGGTGTGGTGGCCGTGGTTGCGGCTGTTCCGCTGCTTGGTTGAACTGGACGGGTGGTGATGGCGCCGCAGCACCGGGTGTGGCGTAAGCGGGGCAGGCCACTGAACTGGGGCCTGCGACACCACTCCGCACGCGCGCGTATCGCAGCGCAGCGCCCAGCACCGGGTGGCTCAGCTGTGCTGATGAGGCGCTGAGTGCTGGCCGGGGGGCAATTACTCCCGGCTGGACGCTCTGCAGCTGCACCAGCGGGGTGGGCGGACGGACAGGCAGCACGGCTGCCCCAGGGGTGCTGGCCCCATGCGACACACGCGCCACCGCTGACGCAGCCTCTACTGCCTCCCTCTCTGCTGTCACCTGAGTGCCGCGTCGCTCCGTCTCCGCAGACTGTGTTGAGCGCACTGATCGTGCTTCGTCAGCCTCCGCGCCCGCCCCTGCCGCGCCTGCGGGCGCCTCCATCTGCGCCTGCCTCTGTGCAACTGTCTTCTTCCTGCCCCTCTTCTGCCTCTGAGTCGCAGCCTCCTCTGCCACCGCATCCACCCTCTCGGCTGCCCCAGAGGTGCTGACCACGTGCAACGCACCCGCCGCCGCTGGCATTGTATCTGCTGCTCCCCCCTCAGCTTCCTGCGTTCGTGCCGTCACCTGCGTGCTGCGCCGCTCACGCCACCCTTGTGCCTGCGCACAATGGCGCGCCGCAACATGCACGGGCAGGCACATGTGTTGTGCAGTGGCATGGAGTGGCAGGTATTGTAGAAGATGTGGGCAGGAGCAATGCTGGTGCCCCATGTGAGCACTGCATGGCGCATTCGATGGACAGCGCTGGTGCTGTGATGCACACGCACCAGGCACAGCGCTTCTGCAACTGTCGCGGCTGCTTGGACTGTCGCAGCTGCTTGGACTGCCACAGCTGCTTGGAGCGCCTCGAGTGCATGCGCACAACAGGCCACAGCAGCATTGCATGCCCTCTCCAAATCCTGTGCACAACGGCGCAATGCAGCATGGGCACGCACACAAGTTGTGGTGAGGCAGCGTTGGACATGAGACAGGGCAGACGCATGCACACCGCTGGCGCCACATGCGACCACTGCCTGGCGCATTCGATGGACAGCGCTGGTGCTGTGATGCACACACACCAGGTGCAGCGCTTTTTTAACTGTCGCGGCTGCTTGAACTGACGCAGCTGCTTGGAGCGTTGCAGCTGCTTGAAGCACCTCGAGTGCATGCGCACAACAGGCCACAGCAGCAGTGCATGTCCTTTTCAGTGCCTGTGCACAGCGGCGCAATCCAGCATAGGCACGCACACAAATTGTGGTGAGGTAACGTTGGACGTGAGAAAGGGCAGGCGCATGCACACTCCTGGCGCCACATACGACCATTGCCTGGTGTATCAGAGGGCAGAGGGGCGGTCGGGGCGCTGGTGCTATGATGCACACTCACCAGGCATACGATACGGACGACGGCTGCAGGTGCTCGTAGCGACCACTGCAGCAGCTGCGCACGATGGCACACAGCAGCATGTCAGTGTGGGGCAGATAAGGATGTGGGAAGGGGATTGCCAATCGCCAGGCACATCAGGGTGCAGATGGATGTACATGATGCTACACGCACCAGGCACAGAGCTTGTATGACTGCCGCAGTTCTGGCAGCTGATTTTCCAGCGCTTGCAGCCGTTCGCTCGCGTAGCAGACGCTCGACGTGGGTGTGACCTTTTGATGTCGCCATTTGCAGGGCCTTCAGTCGGCAGCCGGGACGGGGTGGGGTTGGGCAGTCCAGCAACACACGCACAATCGATTCATGGTTGTTCTGGGCTGCTGCTATGAGAGCCTGTCTGCCCCTGACGTTGGCACGCGGCGCCTGTGGCTGCTGCAGGAGCTTGTGCAGCCTGGACTCGTCACCGGTGCCTGCTGCCAGCACAAGTTCCGCTCCGTACTGTGCATGGCGCGCACCCTGCAGATACACCCGCAGCAGGCACAAAAAGGCGCTTGCAAGTACTGTAAGTGCGATAAAAAGAATTGCCCATACCCCCACTTCATAGTAGGCTTCTTGGTCCTCGCCGGCCACGAAGTCAGCATCCAAAGAGAGACGTATGGACGGTGCATACCATTTGAGCCCTAACAATACGCACCCCAGCCAAATAAGCCCGAGCCATGCGCCCTCATGAGGATGAGGATGATAAGAATATGGTGCACAGAGCGCATACTGCAGGCACCGCTGCAGCAGGTACACTAAGGCGCCTGCAGGTACTCCAAGGACCAGTGCCAGTGCCAGGAACAGTGACAGTACTCGGTAGTGACAGTACTCGGGAACTCGGAGCTCCAGGACTCGCGCGTGAGTGTCAAAATAGCTTTTAAGGTGGGATGTACGTTCGGTCCGTACCACAGGAGCTCGAGAAGTACGAATCCGAGCCATATGAGCCCGAGCCATGTTTTCCCAGAATACGAAGCCTTACTTGTCAGCTGCAGCCTGGGTAGCATGATGCCTGCGGTGACAGTGAGTGTGTGTAGGTTGAGACTCAGCCGTGCGAGCGCATGCACATCATGGACCACTTCTACGGCCGTGATGCACCCCACGCATGTATGCGTGCCCCATGCGGGACCACCATTCTGCATGCATCACACGCATGTGAGCGTGACATGCTAAGGCCCCATGCAGCATTGCGAGCGGACGCGCTCATGGAATCAGGAACTCTGATCAGCGCGTGGGGCACGAGAGCGTCCAACGAGAGACGGCTGCGCCAAGGGGGTGCTGATGCGCCCGCCGCTGCTGATATCGCTGTGTATCTGTGGCTGGTGGACCGCGGGTGTGTGCATGTGGGGCGTGGGGGGAAGGAGGCGGACAAGTGTGAACCAAAAAGTGTGAACCAAAAAGTGTGGTACATGGAAAAAACGGGGTTTCCTTGTTCCGTCCGCCCTCCTCCTTGGCCTGGGGCTCCCGGTGGCCGACGGGCCCTCTCGGGCGGACGTTTGGCTCCTGCGCCCCCCCCCGGCTGCGGTGGCGGCCAGAGGGCTGCACGCTGGGGCATGGGCGGTGGTGTGCGCAGCGGCAGTCGACGCCATGGAGCGTGGCCGCCGCCGCATGTGGGCAACCGTATTGGGGCCACCGTCGGCCGGCCTGGGCCGCACCCCAGCCGGAGATGCGGCGGCGGTCGTAGTGGCGGGACGCCGCGCAGCGGTGGAGTTCTGGAGCCTCCTCCAAGATTTTGTGGGGGTCGGCCGCGTCCCGGCCACATGGGGGGTGCTCCCGAGCAACCACCCCTTTTTCGGCTGCCTGCCTGAGGGGGAGGGGCAGCGCACGGTCCTGAACCGGCCACCCATGCCTGCTACTCTGTAGGTGTGGGGCGCGGCCACCTGCCCTGACCCGTGCCCTGGGTCAGGGCAGGGGAGAGGTGGGAGTTTTTGTCATTGCTAGGGGTGGCGGCCGTTTGCCGCCCCGAATCTGGCCGAAACGACGTGACGTGTGGTGATTTGGTCAAGGGGACAAGCATGACCCCTGGGGTGTCGCCGACCACGGGAAAACTCACGCATGGGCTCACGAGAGAGTCACACGTCACGTCGTCTAGGCTAGGTGCGGTCCGCATGGGCGGCCCCTGTAGCATGGTGAGCCTCCCCCCCCTTCCCCCCTCCCCACCCCTGCCCTCCCGCGGGTGGGCCGGGATACCTGGCCCAGTTCTCGCCCGCCCTATACTTTTTATGCTTTTGTTGGTGCAGGCCCGGCCTGTTCAGAGGGGGGTGGGCACATGCCCCCCCCGGTCCTGTCCCTCCTGTCTTTCCGTTTTCCCCTAACTAATTTCAGTTAGGATGTGCCCCTCACCGAGTCCTTCTGTGCCTCCCCCCAAGAGGGGGGGGCCTGCGACAAGCTCAAAGTCGTGCTCGGTGCAACTCAAAGGGGTGGGCATGTGCCCAGAGTCATGTTAAGGGTGGCAGGTTTCAAGTCCTGTGTGCTGGTTGAAATCCCAGTTAGAAATCCCCTTGAACGTTAGAGGTTGCGGCCCGGCTTTTCATCCTTTTTTTGGGCCACGTCTTGGCCGCGCTCCCTCCTGCGAGAGGGGGGTCTGTCCTTAACTGCCGACACCCTCCGGGGTGTGCGGCGGTGCTTCCTGCCAAATTGGCGGGATGTGCGAGTGTCCAACCATGTCCAGTGCTTTTGTGTGGGGAGGAGCCTAACTATATGTGTGTACTCCCCGGGGTTTTCCAGGCAGACCGGGGTGTTCTTTGGCTTGAGGTTCCCTGACTTTTTCTGGTACGGGTTTTGCTCCTTTGCAGGACCCGCTTACGCGACGCAACCCTCCAGCGGGGGGCAATGTTACTTTTGTCAGGGGGAGGGAGAGGGATGGTGCTGAGGCACCCCGGGCCGTGTGGGACTCCGGGGGTGGCGGAGGAGTTGAGGTGGGAACGAGTTAGGGGCGTGCCGCCTCAGTGTTTGTTGAGTGTGGACATGGGCTCACAATCCCGCACCTGGCTCTCAGAACCGTGTGGGTAGTATTTCTTTGCGGTTCGTCACGACGGGGGAGTGTGCTGGGGGGTTGGTGTGCGCCTCGCTGGCTGTAGAAGTAGCTTTGGGTCTGTGTTTTTACTCAGGGTCTAGGCGCTCCCGTTGTGTTATGCAAACGACGACGACGACTTGTTCCGCCCGCCTGTTTGTTGATGTCCTGCCTGTGCCCGCGCCTGCCAGCTGAAACCCTGACTGCCTATTAAGCCCCCAGCTTTTGCTGCTGGCCTGTTTCTGACTTTCCAAGCCTTATGTGGCTTGTCAACATTGGCGGGCTATGCGAGTATCCAATCATGTCCAGTGCTTTTGTGTGGGGGGGTAGCCTAACTATATGTGTGGGTGAACACAGGAGACGGGGCCCCGGCCCGCTCAATCCCATGGCAGGGTCGGCGTGGCCTGGGCACACAAACTGGTGCGGTCGGGTGGGGTCGGGTGCGGTGGTGGCGGGTTGGGGTGGAGCTGTTTTGGGGGATGGGCCAAGAGGGGCCAAGAGGGGCCAAGAGGGGCCAAGAGAGAAGGTCGGGGCCAAGATCCACCGCCGGTCTGCTTGGGCCCCGACCCCCCTCTCTTGGCCCCTCTCTTGGGGGGGGGGGGCCAAGACCCACCGCCGGTGAGTCTTGGCCCCCGCCGACCCCAACCTCTTGGCCCCTCTCTTGGGGGGGGGGGGGCCAAGACCCGCCGCCGGTGGGTCTTGGCCCCCGCCGACCCCACCCTCTTGGTCCCACTCTTGGGGGGGGGAGGGGGGGGGCCAAGACCCACTGTCGGTCTGCTTGGGCCCCGACCCTCTCTCTTGGCCCCTCTCTTGGGGGGGAGGGGGGGGGGCCAAGACCCACCGTCGGTCTGCTTGGGCCCCGACCCTCTCTCTTGGCCCCTCTCTTGGAGTGGAAGCTCGGGTGCGACAACACACTCAAGGAGGTACGTCACCCTCCCTGAGTTGTAGACGTGCTGCCCCGCCCAACCTCCGGAGGGCCCTGCCCACCCCGGCCACCCGGTGGCTTGGGTTTTGATACTGATTGGCCGATTTTGCTGGCGGCCTGCCCCGGGGTTGGGCTACGCCAACAGTTGATGCGCTGCTAGAGGGTGCACGCCAAGGGGGGGGGCAGAAAACACAAGAAATGGAACACAAGCTGGAATCTTGTCTCCTTGCTGTGAATGTTCCAAAACCATCGGAATTTTTGAATTTGGACACCTGGGGGCCGAGATATGAGAGCTCAAAGCTAGGGTAGGGGGGGGGGTATGGGGTGGGGGTCCAGAGCTTTCTTCGGGGGATTCAGCACTTTCTTTCTAGTGGGCCGTTTTGGACGGGAAAACCACCATTGGAACCGCCTTGATGAGAGGAGCACAAATCCACTCTAAGAAGTGACCCTGGGTTATAGGGTGGGGGGTAACACCCCCTCAACGCCCCAACTCCCCCGCGTGCTCCCTTCGGTGCACGAGTGCCCACAAGGGATTTTAGCAACCTTCATGGATTGAGATGGGACCGACGCCATCTGAATCTCCCTGGAGAGCACAGCAAAACACCTCAGGAGAGTCAACTCTGAATCTGCCTGGAAAGTGTGAACTGGAGGGTCCACACTCCTTGGTGCCCGCCGACTAAGCCATGGAATGGCTAGATTTTGGGGGTGATTTTGGGCATGTGCCGGCGACTTAGACATTGCGATGGACAGCCCTCACTGTAAGGAAGCCATTCGCATTGGTCCTGGCTCCATGCATGGCGTATTTTGTGAGATGGGGGGGGGGTAGGGGGGTCATTTTTTTTTGTACCATGTGTTCCAGTATTTTTTTTTCTGCCCCCCCTGTGGTGCACGCCCACAAAATACTAAAAGAAACAGAAAATTAAAAATAACAAGGGCCCTTGCCCAGGAGCAAGCGCATGCCATTGAGCGTGCCCCCGGAAGTGAGACCCCTGAGCCTGCGGCGCACCCCTTCGCCTTCCCTTTTCCCATACCCTCCATGTCTCCACTATACAGTGAGCCAACAGGGGCAGGGGAAGGGGGAGGGGAACACAAACGTGGCTTCCCAGCGGCAGGGGATGGCGGGGGGTGGGGCCCGGTGTGTGTGCGTGTGTGTGTGGGGGGGGGCACGGCGACAGCGGCGGCTTTTCGTCCAGCAGCGGCAGCTGGGGTGATGGCGGCTCGGGTGGCTGTGTGAAGGCGGGCCTGCAGCTGATGCCGATTGAGTGGGACGGCGGTGTGATGGTGGGCAGCGATTCCGGCAGCGCCGGCGGCAGTGGCAGTAGTGACGGCGACGGCGACGGGATGGTGGGCCAGGGCCAGGGTCATGGAGAGCAGCTACAGGGAGGGACCCGGAGGAGCCCGAGTCTGCAGGGACCCAGAGGAGCTTCCACGCATGCGGTGTTTGTGCGTGTTGGTACGTGTGTGTTCACGTGCACGCACCGTAGGACCGGAGGCAGCGGCGCACCCCTTCGCCTCCCCTTTCCCCATTCCCCTCCGATGTCTTGACACACACTGAGCCCGGGGGATAGCAAGTAAGGCGGGGTCTCTCTAGGGCTGGGGTTAGTAAGCAAGGCGGTGTCTCTCTAGGGCTGGAGGATAGCAAGTAAGGCGGTGTCTCTCTAGGGCTGCGGGGAAGCAAGTAAGACGGTGTCTCTCTAGGGCTGCGAGGAAGCAAGTAAGACGGTGTCTCTCTAGGGCTGCGAGGAAGCAAGTAAGGCGGTGTCTCTCTAGGGCTGTGGGGAAGCAAGTAAGGCGGTGTCTCTCTAGGGCTGTGGGGAAGCAAGTAAGGCGGTGTCTCTCTAGGGCTGTGGGGAAGCAAGTAAGGCGGTGTCTCTCTAGGGCTGTGGGGAAGCAAGTAAGGCGGTGTCTCTCTAGGGCTGTGGGGAAGCAAGTAAGGCGGTGTCTCTCTAGGGCTGTGGGGAAGCAAGTAAGGCGGTGTCTCTCCAGGGCTGCGGGGTAGCAAGTAAAGGCGTAACGCCGCATGGACGCCGCCTGGACGCCGCCTGGACGCGTCCAGAGTGCGTCCACAAAAGCGATCCGGTACACCGGATCGCTTTTTTGGACGCCGTCTGGACGCGGACGCGCAATGGACGCACAATGGACGCGTGTGGGACGCGTGTGCCCACACGTCCTGCGTTGGACGCCTCCTGGACGCATCTTGGACGCCTCCAGGACGCCGTCCTAGACGCGTCTTTGTAAGCGTTCATGTCCGGACGCGTTCTGGACGCGCCGGACACCTCTCAGAGGCGTCCGGACACGCCAAGACGCCTCTCAGACGCCCCCTGGACGCCAAGACGCCCCCAGGACGCCGTTTGGACGAATGCTCTTTCCGAGAGTGCCCCCCCCCCAAGACGAGGCACCTACACTGCTCTACCGGCGTTTCTGACGCGTTTTTGGCCCCCCCCCCCCCATCTCCCAGTGGATTTGGGGCCCGCTCCCCCAGGATCGGTCAATGGTCAACGCCCCACGGTCAACGGGGCGTTGACCGCGCCCCCTGCGGAGCGCCGCGTCGCGCGGAACGCCACGCCGCGAAGAGGAAAGGCCGCGCGCGTTGGCATACCGCCCTCTCCCCCTCCGGGGCGACAGGTGGTCAACGGTCAACGCCCCGCGGTCAACGGGGCGTTGACCGCGCCCCCGCGGCGGAGCGCCGCGCCGCGAAGAAAGAAGGGGGCGCGCGTTGGCATGCCGCCCTCTCCTCCTCCGGAGCGACAGTTGGTCAACGATCAACGCCCCGCGGTCAACTCGGACCGCCAACTCATGGCCCGCCCCTGTACGCGTGTGTGTGTGTGTGTGTGTGTGTGTGTGTGCACGCTGGTAGTTCACGCGCCATGCGCGCGTGCGCCTGGGGACATTGCTGCACAGGTGGGATGGGCCGGCCCATGCGCCGCATCGTGCCTCACGCGCCGCAGCTGCAATGGCTGCTGCCATCACGCACATGCACCACTGCATGGCCCATTGCCCAGTACGCGTCGTGAAGGCTGCCTGCCCTCCCCCATGGCCCTCAATGCGGCCCGCGCCACCGCGATCAGACGCGCGCATGGAAGCAGGAGCACTCACAGTCACTGATCAGCATGCGCGGGGATGGTCTCCCAGGTGGGAGATCGGATCAGAGTCACGGACGAGGTTGAAACGGCCAGGGTGCTGTTGCGTTTGGCGCCCTCCACTGCGGCTGGTTGGACAGGGGTGCGCACTGCCTGCTCCGCAAACATCTCTCAAAGTGTGGATGTGAAGGCGGGAAGTGAGGGAGCCACCCACTCGTGGAGGCACACTGGAGACACGTGCGCAAGTCAACAGCACGCTCTGGTGATGCGCAACGGGTGAGGAGAGGCCCGGCATTCATGCGGCACGCCACAAATTCATGTGGCACCAAACGTGGCTCCACCTCAACCACCGAGCCTGTGCCAGGGGGAGGACGTCGCCTTACACGTACGCCTTGGCCCAGCCAGCCACAGCCACATCATTTATGAGAGCTCGGTGACGCGCATCACCTGCTGCCTCTCAGTGTCGTGACTGCCCTGCTCTCCATCTCTACCTACTCCACCCCACGTAAGCGCCCTTGATGGGCATGCGGCACATGGGGCACTGCGAGGGGGGAGAAAGGGGGCAGGCAGACGGCAGGAGCATCAGCTCACTTGCGCCGGTATCAGACACACAGCGATGCGCGGGGTGCGCCTGTGTCCAAAGTGCATGGTTTGCAGGGTTATAATATATAGCTATACAGCCCTGCAACACACCGTGCACAGGTTGCCCACCTCGTTGCATGCCCTACCACATTCACAACGCCTGAGGCGGCGCCTGAGGCGCTCCATTCCATGGCGTGGATCAGGTGGCGCCTCAGGCGCTCCAACAGCCTGAGGCGCCGCCTGAGGCGCATCCCTGGTCGCCTCAGGCGGTGGCTTAGGCGTTACCCAAACCGCCCCAGGCGCCACCCCAACCGCCTCAGGCACCCACCACCGCCTGAGGCGCACCCCAGACCGTCTCAGACGTTGTGACCGCATTCCATGGCGTGGATCAGATGTTGGGATTTTGGTAGGGATGTCTCACGCACACCAGAAAAGCAGCTGACGCACAGAACGCGGTGGTGGCACGGCAGCAGCGTGACGCTGTGTGATGCGTCCACGCACAGGGAGTCGTCGTCGTCATGCAAAGGCCGCCTTTCAGCTGCTGCCGCCGACGCTGTCGCTACCGCTGCCGCTGCTGCAAACGGGGCGCCTGACGGTGGTGGCCGTGGCTGCTGCTGCGATGGCTGCTGCTGCTGCTCCGCTGCTTGCTTGCACGAGACGAGTGGCGATGGAGCCGCAGCGCCTGGCACAGCTTCAGAGGAGGAGGCCGCAGATCCTGCGACACCGCTGCGCACGCCCGCGGAGCGCAGCGCCCAGCACCGGGTGGCTCAGCTGTGCTGATGAGGCGCCGAGTGCTGGCTGGGCGGCAGCACTTCCAGGCTGCACCCCCTGCGGCTGCACCAGTGGCGTGGGCGGACGGGACGGCAGCACGGCTGCCTCAGAGGTGCTGGCCTCGTGCGACGCACCAGTCGTCGCTGCCGCACCCTCTGCTGCCTCCCTCTCTCTTGTCGCCTGCATGCTGTGCCGCTCCGTCTCCACAGACTGTGCTGACCGCGCCTCGCCAGCGGCCGCCGCCGCCACAGCCATGCGGGCGTGAGCCATGCCATGCTCGCGCGTGTGCGTCCTGCCTGCTTGGCTCCATGCGACATGACCGAGTGATAAGTAATGGGCACGGCGTGGGGAACGCAGGTTGAGCGCCAGACAAGCTTCACCCCTGGCGAGCCAGGGTATGCTCCCCCCCACTTTGACTGGTGGAGCATCGCGTGGAGTGCTGCCGTCGGGCGTCCGTTGAAAGTGAAAGTGTAAAACTCAATTTTGTGCTTTCGTCGACGGCTGTCTTGAAATATAAAAGTCCTGTGTGGTGTACACCATAGAGGCCTGCCTTACAAATATCCCACTTCTCACTTCCTCCCTCCACAGCTACATTCATCTAACTTCCAACATATTTTTCACTCCTCTACTCGACTCCTCCCCACTCCATGTATGCGCCCTGGACGGGCGTGCGGCACATGGGGCACTGCGGGGTGGTGGTGGTGGTGTGGGTGTGTGGGGGGGGGGGGGGAGCAGCAAGCAGCAGGGATGTCAGTGTCGAGGCGTCGAAATCACGCTGGCGCGGGGCGGCACAGATGTGCGGAGCGCCCGTTTCCCCAGTGCCCCAGCCACCCCATGTGCCCGCGCACCTCGTTGCATGTCTTGCGCACGCTTGGGCAGCAGCCGGCGCAGAGCACGCGGTGTTTGCACGGCAGCAGCGTGACACTGCGCGCCGCGTCCATGCACACCACGCACAGGGAGTCGTCATCGTCATGCAACACACGCCCCCCGGCTGACGTCACCACCGCCGCCGCTGCTGCTGTCGCTGCCGCCTCCACCGTTGTAGCTGAAGGACCACCCTGCGTCTGCTGCTGCTGCTCTTGGTGGATGCCGTGGACGAGTAGCGATGAAGACGCAGCGCCTGGCGCGGCGTCTGCCGGGCAGGAGCCTGCGGCGCCGCTGCGCACGCCCATGGATCTCAGCACAGCGCCGAGCACCGGGTGGTTCAGCAGCGTGCGTGAGACGCTGGGCACCGCCTGGGGTGCTGCACTGGGTGCCCGCACAGCAACACCCGCCTGCACTCCCTGCGGCGGCACCAGCGGCGCGGGCGCACGGATCGGCAGCACGGCTGCCCCAGAGGTGCTGGCCCCGTGCGCCGCAGATGCCGCAGCATCTGCTGCCGGCTGTGCCTCCGCAGGCTGTGCTGAGCGCTCTGGTGGCGCCTCGTCAGCCTCCGCTGAGCGTGATGCAGCGGCCTCTGCCGACCGCTGCTTCCCTGCCTCCCTGCCAGGTGCCCCACTCCCCGCGACTGCCCCTGTTGCGCCTGCTGCTGATGCGGGCTCCTCAGCCTGCGCCTGCCGCTGAGCCGCCTTCTTCTTCCTGCTCTTCTTCTGCTTCTGAGTTGCAGCCTCCTCTGCCACAATCTCTGATGCCACCGCATCCACTGTGTTGGCTGCGCTAGAGGTGATGGTCCCGTGCGACGCACCCGCCACAGCTCCGCCCGCAGCCAAAGCTCCCCCCGCAGCTGCATGCGTCTGTGCCGCAGCCTGCGTGTTGTGCCGCCCACGCCGTCCCTGTGCCTGTGCACAGCGGCACGCAGCAGCGTGGACATGCACATGTGTTGCGGAGTGACAGATATGTCAGAAGACGTGGGCATGAGCAACGATGGCATGGCGCCCCTTGTGCCCACTACCTCACGTGCCAGATGGGTAGTTGGGCACATGCTGCTACACGTACCAGGATGCCTTTTGCAACGGCTGCCGCTGATTGGTGATCCCTCTCCCGTAAACATGGCACACCGCAGCATACCCACACGTGTTGTGGTGAGGCACTTGTATGCGCATATGGATGGACACATGCACAATGCTCGCAACCCACCCACGATCCGGCACATAAAGAGCAGATAGACAGCGACGACACAGGTCGCATACATCATTACTGGTGTCACACAGACTGTAATATCCATCATCATCAGACAGGCATGCCAGGCAGCTACGATGAATGCGCACCGGGTGCAGGACATGTGCGATGCCCGCTGCTGCTTGGATAGCGCCTTCCTGCGCCTGTGCACAACAGCACACAGCAGCATGTTCATGTGTTGCTGTGGGGCAGCGTAGGATGTGGGGATGGGATTCTGCCTGGCACAATCAGGTGGACATCATGTGGGTGGACATGCGGGGCACTGCGGTGCATACGAGCACCCACCACGAGCAGGGTGCCTTGTGCGACGCCCGCCGCTGCTCGCAGGACCGTCTTCAGAACCTGTGAATCACAATGGCACACAGCAGTCACACAGCAGCATGTGCATGCGTCGTAATGGGACAGTGTCGAGTGTGGGGCACTGCCGGGCACATTCGAGGGCAGATCTCACTACCCGATACACCCGATACACCCTGATCAGTAGCCTCTGCTGCCGCTACGGTGGAGGTCTAGGGGACACGATCCCGCGGGCTTGTGAACCCCGGCCGTGGCCCCACGGGGAGGAGTCAGATCTGGGGGCCGAGTGCCCTGTCTAGGTTCAGCCCCGACCCAATAGCCCCCCACCACCAGTCGCCAGCCACCCCTCTGTAGCGCTCGGGCGTTATACGCCGAGCAAGGTCGAATACGCTGCCGGTAGGTGCGTCACACACGACTGTAAAATCCATCATCACCACACTCACCAGTTGTAGGGCATACACAACGGCGACGAGTGCTTGAAGAGTGCTTTGCTGCGCCTGCACAGCACAGACAGCACGCACCCAGCAGCACTCGCGTGTGTTGTCGTGGGGCAGCGTTGGATGCGGGAAAAGGCACAAGCTCGCTGCTGGCACCTGTGCGCCAAGTTCCAGGCACATGACAGATGGCAGATGGACAGGCGGGGCACTGCCATGCACACGCACCAGGCGCAGGGTGCCACGTGCGATGTCCACCGCTCCATGGAGAGCTCCCACCAGCGCCTACGAACAACAACACACAGCAGCATGCACATGTGCCGCGGTGGCGCAGTGTCGGGTGTGGGGCTGGACAGACGCATGCTCAGTGCTGGCGTCCGGAAGTGCCAACCTCCTGGCACATCCGATGGTCAGGCAGAGCGCTGTTGCTGCGATGCTCATGCACGCACACACGACGCGCACGCACGCACCAGACACAGGGAGACTGTGAGCATGCCGACGATGCTAACAATGGCCGCCGCTGCCCGCAGAGGAATCTCCAGCACCTGTGCACAATGGCATACAGCAGCATGCGCAAATGTGTTGTGGGGGTGGGATTTCCCATTGCCCATTTGGCACATCATAGAGCACATCAGAGCAGCACATCAGAGCAGTGAGCAGTGCAGAGAGCAGAGCAGAGAGCACAGCAGAGCGCATAGCAGAGCAGAAAGCAGAGCAGCAGAGCAGAGAGCAGAACAGAAAGCAGAGCAGAGAGCACCAGAGTAGAGAGCAGCACATCAGAGCAGAGAGCAGCACATCAGCGCAGCACAGCATATGGGCAGCCAGGGCACATTGTTGCACACGCACCCGCTCTGTGCCGCGTGCGACCGCCGTCGCAGCTTGGAGAGACCACTGCAGTGGCTGCACACAATGGCATGCAGCGGTGTGGACATGTGTTTGGGACAGTGGACGCGGGGAAGGGCAGGCGCATGCACATTGCTGGTGCCTGAAAAGGATGGAGAAGGACAGAGAGAAAGACAGAGAGAGAAAGAGAGAGAAAGAGACAGAGGTCGCTTCTTGCGCATTGAAATGGCAGTCCAGGGTGTGGGCAGTGGTGTTGAGAGAGAGAGAGAGAGAAAGAGAGGGAGGGAGAGAGAGAGAGAGAGAGAGGGCTTCCAGCTTCCCCTGCCTGCCAGAATTTTGCTATTTTACCTGCCCTCACCACACCCTTGCCCCTAACCTGGCACGGAACGGCAGGGCAGGGTACAAAAAAAAACGTACCGAGCGCGAGGCGTGTGCAACAGCTGCAGCTGCTTGGAGAGACCACTGCAGCGGCTGCGCACGGTGGCACACAGCAGCATGTCAGTGTGGGGCAGTGCAGGATGCAAAAATGGGATTGGTCACTGAGTGGCACATCAGGGGGCAAATGGACAGGCGGGATGCTACTGTGATGCACACACACACACACACACACACCATTCCCAACGTTGCAGCTCGGGCCGCGTCGTTTGCAGCCTTCCGCTCACGTAGCAGACGCACGATACGTTGGTGCCCGTTTGCTCTCGCCATTCGTAGGGCCGTAGGATCCGGACGGGGTGTATGGGCCTTCAAGTCCAGCAGCTCGTGCACTCTGTTGTTGTCAGTGAGTTGGGAGTTACTCAATACATCCCCATCCGCACAATCGGCATGCACCGCGTGCGGCCAGCCAAGGCGCACGCAGAGCGACCACGGCGAGCGGCGCCATGCAGACGGCCCAGCCAGGCGGGCAGGCAGGCAGGCAGGCAGGCAGGCAGGCAGGCAGGCAGGCAGGCAGGCAGGCAGGCAGGCGGGCAGGCAGGCAGGCAGGCGGGCATCCAGGCAAGCAGGCAAAAAGGCAGGCAGGCAGGCAGGCAGGCAGGCAGGCGGGCATCCAGGCAAACAGGCAAACAGGCAGGCAGGCAGGCTGGCAGGCAGGCAGGCAGGCTACCAGACCTGCTCTCGTCACCAATGCCGGCTGCGCAGCGGAGCGCCTCCTCATTGATGTGGCGCGGACGCTGCAGGCACCACCACACGAGCCACACGAAGGAAGCTACAAGCGTTGCGAGAAGCAGCCAGAGGAGTGCCGATGACAGGCGGTGGTTGATCCCATCCTCTTCGAGCCAGTCCTCTGGGTCGACCCAGTCCTCTGAGTCGAAGTCGATGGGCTCCTCATCAAGGTCAAACAACTCATGGAACGGGCCTAGTTCCCTGTCGGGATCGTAAGGCTCGTATGGCTCATCCCAGCCGCCGTATGGGTCACCACAGCCTCCATATGGCTCATATGACTCATATGAATCCATGGTGACACCTGTGTTCACAACAGGGCGTGAACTGTTGTCACGCGAGTGTCGCGCGAGCAGCCCAGGTGACACTAGGGCATATACACCCCATGCCCCCCCTAGTTATGTGGTACACGTCCCAGACGACCGCGAATGAATTCAGGCATCTTCCCCCATGCGCCCGTGCTTACATGCATGGGATTTGGGCGGCACATGCCACCACCTCCACCTGGCTGTCTGCGTTGCAACGCGGACATGCACCACCTCGTGAGGACGCATGCACGCGTCCATGACGCAGGAGCACTCACTGGCACACCTTGGTCGGTCCAACGAACTTACCGCACTGTATGAAGCTGGCGCCCTCTGTCTACATCATGCGCCGCGGTACGGATGGACTGTCGACAACAACTAGAGACATCATTGTTTAGAGAGAAAAAATTAAAACCCTGTTCCAAACTTCTTGAAATATTTTCGTACAACAGCAGGTGTTGTACGAAACGCAAAAAAGACTACGCAAAGTTACGAGTGCCGTGCTGCTCCACCTCCGTCAGGAGCTCCCTCGCTGAGTCTGCCCTCTCAGAGTCTGGACAACCAAGGCATCAGTACCACCACACCTGGCACCAACTTGGTTAGATGATGAGAGTTTTACAATCCACTTCTGGCGGTCACACGTACGGTTCCAAAGCTCCGGTGGGACTTAGAGAATCAAGGCTCAAGGCCCACAAAAGGTCAAGCTACAAGTAGCCCACGGTAACACCATCCACACTTGGTGGCGGGCGCCAAGCAAGCAGCACCACTGTGCAGGCTGCACACCCAGCCCCTCAAATGGCCAGAGGGCGGACCCAAGGTATAAAACCATGAAGGGACCAAAAAGCCCTCCCCCAGACCACCGGAAGCGGGGCTAGTAGCACACCCGCCGCAGCACTCTACTCAGCGACCACACCGCACCCGCCACCGCACGCGTGTGGCGCCACCTCCCCTTCAAAAACACCCCCAGAGGGGATGCCATCTAGCAAGCAGGTGCAGGCACCCGCTCGCCGTCAACGACGAGGCGCGCGCGGTGGAACTGCGCCCGCTTCCCCGCAGCCTTGGCGGCGAGGAAAGCGGGCCACAGCGCCCGGTGCTGCGCTCGGTTAGAGATACTCTTGGCAAGAGAAACTTACACTTCAGGTTTTAAAAGAGGACACAATTCATTGCACTGTCATTATGCGCTAGGGGGCAGGGAGGCTGCTCATGACAAATCATGCCCCCCCCCCCCCGGGGGCCCCCACCCCCACCCCCACACGCACGCGCGCACATCGAGGTCTCTCGCTCGCCTTATGCGCCGTCCTCAGTCCCCGATCCCGCCGTGCACCGCCCTCATCGTCTCTCGCCAGCGCTTACCAACTGCCACCAGCCACTGCCACCCACCGACCTCCCCCCCTCCCCCCAACCCACCAACCAACCGCCCTCGGTGTAACAGCCACGCGCATGTCAAGTAAGGAGTTAGCACGAAGGGTGCTTATGTCAAACCAGCGAGTGGTTTGACATCTCGAGATCCGACCTTCTTAGAGCGGGAACCCACACCCGGCTCTCCGACAGAAAGGCCCAGTGGCTAAGTTTTTTTCACGGTGAAAGGGGGCGCTCCCCCCGGCGCCGTCCCAAACACGACGACGCTCACTGCGCGGGAGCAGGCGCGCAGGACGCCACCCCGGCGTCCTTCGTGTCCTTGTTCTGGGCCTCGCTGATCGTTTCGCCCACAGCCTTGGCGTCGTTGGCCACGGCGGTGGTACCGGCGCTGAACATACCACCCAGCTGCTTGCCGAACTCCTTGAGGTGGGCCTGCGCAAAGTGCGTAGTAGGGAGGGAAGAGGGTGGGAGGAAGGGGGGACACGCAGGGCATCGGGCGCATGTCCCAAACCTTGCCCTGAGCCAAGCCTCTAAGGATGCTCCAAGTTAGTGAAGGGCAAGTGGTGGTGAGGTTTTAAAAATTCACACCCTTTGACCTGAACGGTGGAGGGATCCAAACATTTCCTCATCCTTGTACCTCTCCTGAGATGAGATTTGGATGGAGAGGACAATCAGGCGCGAGGCGGGGCTCATAATATTCACAATCACCACCGCCCTTCCTCAGAGCTTCAACAACCCCGAGAGTTGTTATGGCGGGCGTCAGGCGGCGCCGCTGCGGCTGCGGTCGCAAGCGCTTGCCTGTGCCACCGCTGCCACGTGCATGCGCACGCGACTACCGGGCCGAGATGCGAGTCCAGCATCCCTAGCACATCCACAACGCCTGACCACGCCCCGAGGTCCTCCGGGCGCGTGCATGTAAAAACTGTAAAAACACACAACGTCTGAGGTGGCGCCTCAAACATCACATTCACTTGCGCGGATCAGGCGGCGCCTCAGGCGCTCCGACCGCCTGAGGAGCCGCCTGAGGCGCACCCACGATCGCCTAAGGCGCCGCCTTGAGCGTCATCCTGACCGCCTCAGGCGCCACACTGACCGTCTGAGGCGCACCCCGGACCGCCTCAGGCGTTATGACCGCCTTGACTTGCACGTCTCAGACGCTGGGACTGTGGTAGGGTGGGCAGAAGCTCACCGTGAACCCGCCGCCCGCACTGCCCTCCGCCGCCGCGCCCTCGGTCATCTTGTTGAGCTCCATGCCCACCTCCTCGCCGAGCTCAGTGAGGACGGCGCCGATCTGGAAGCGGGGCGCGTGTGGGTGTGCATGCGTGCGAGCGAGAGAGTGAGTGAGTGTGCGTTCGGGGGGGGGGGGGGGGCAAGCGAGCGATGGCACACGCGAGTGCCGACGTCCTGGCCGAGCTAGGTGAGGACGGCGCCGATCTTGAGGCGGGCACGCATTGGCGTTCAGGGGGGAAGGGGAGGGGGCAACCGAGCGATGGAGCACGCGAGAGCCCACGTCCTGGCCGAGCTAGCTGAGCACGGCGTGTGGGTGCGAGAGAGAGTGAGAGTGCGTTCGGGGGGGGGGACGCGGGACGCGCCAGCAATGAAGCACGCGAGTGATGGCGCGAGTGGGATCTGAAAGTGGGGCGTGCGCACTGGCGTGTGGATGCGAGCAAGCGAGAGAGTGAGTGTGCGTTCAGGGGAGGGGGGGGGGGGCGCAGGACGCGCGAGCACTGGCACACGCAAGTGCTCACGTCCTGGCCGAGCCAGGTGAGCACGGCACCGATCTGAAAGCGGGGCGCGCGTTGGCGTGTGCAGGCGTGCGAGAGTGTGTGCATGCGTGGGGGACGTGAGACACGCGAGCACTGGCACACGCAAGTGCTCACGTCCTGGCCGAGCCAGGTGAGCACGGCACCGATCTGAAAGCGGGGCGCGCGTTGGCGTGTGCAGGCGTGCGAGAGTGTGTGCATGCGTGGGGGACGTGAGACACGCGAGCACTGGCACACGCAAGTGCTCACGTCCTGGCCGAGCCAGGTGAGCACGGCGTCGATCTGGAAGCGGGGCGCGCGTTGGGTGTGTGGTGGAGTGTGGGTGCGAGAGTGAGTTTGCGCTCGGAGGGGGGGGGGGGCGGGGGAGCAACCGAGCACTGGAGCATGCAAGTGCTCACGTCTTGGCCGAGCTAGGTGAGCACGGCGTCGATCTGAAAGCGGGGAACGCATTTTCGTGTGGGTGAGTGCGAGAGTGTGTGCGTGAGTGGGGGGCGCGATACACGCGAGCACTGGCACACGCGAGTGTCCACGACCTGGCCGAGCTAGGTGGGCACGGTGTCGATTTGAAAGCGGGCACGCATTGGGGTGTGGGTGCGTGCGAGGGAGAGGCTGAGTGCACGTTCGGGGGGGGGGGGGAAGTGAGCGCTGGAGCATGCGAGTGCTCACTTCCTGGCCGCGCTCGCTGATCACGGCGCCGATCTGGAAGCAGGGCGCGCGTTGGGGTGTGGGTGCGCGGGAAAGTGAGTGTGCATTCGGGGGGGGGGCGTGAGACGCACGAGCACTGGCACACGCGCGTGCTCACGTCCTGGCCGAGCTCAGTGAGTACAGCTCCAATCTGTGTGCATGCGAGCGCGTGGGTGTGCGCGGGCACGAAGTTGTGCGCGCGTGTGTGTGCGAGCGAGAGAGTGAGTGCGTGTGTGGGGGACGCGAGGCACGCGAGCACTGGCACAGGCGAGTGCCCACGTCCTCGCCAAGCTATTTGAGCACGGCGCCGATCTGAAAGCGGGCGCGCATTGGGGTGTGGGTGAGTGCGAGCGGGAGAGTGGGCGTGAACTGGGGATGCGAAACATGTGAGCGCTGGCACACGCGAGTGTTGGTGTGCATGCAAGCACGGTGAGCACGGCGCCGATCTGAAAGCAGGGCGCGCGTTGGCGTGGGTGCGAGAGAGTGTGTGTGTGTGTGTGTGTGTGTGTGTGTGTATGTGTGTGTTTGTGCATAGGCGGCGCAACACACACGAGCGCTGGAACACGCAAGCAGAGAGTGCTGAAACGCGCGTTGGACGTGGGCGCGCGTGCAAGAGCGCGCGCACGCGTGTGGGCACGTGGCTAGATGAACCACGCGCGCGAGTATTGGCGTGTGTGCGAGAGAGCGTGCACGCGCGTGGAGGGGGAAGCGGGCGTTTGTGTGACTGGGTGACACACATATGCGAGTGCAGGTGGTCGGGTTTACCGTCTTTTGGCAGGCAGATGGCACTCGCACTAGTCCGCTGAGTGGATACACATTGACTGTGTGCATCCCACTAGCTCTTGTACATCTGGTCGCGCCATGCGTCTCAGGTGTGCGTGTTTGCGCGAGCGCATGCGCGCGTGCGCGGGGGTCGAGCGGGGTTGTGGCAGGTAGGCTGAACACACGCATGTGCATGCACACACGCGGGCAACACACACACGCACACGAACACACACACACACACACACACACACACACACGCACACGCGCCGACACACATGCACACACACATGCACACATGTACACACACATGCACGCACACACATACACACACACACACACAAACACGCACACACACACACACAAACACGCACACTCACACGCACACACACACACACACACGCACACACGCACGCACGCACACATGCACACACACACACACACACGCACGCATGCGCACACACACGCACCCCTTCGGCAGTGGGGGGCTTCTCCTTGAGGTGGTCGAGCGCAGTCTCAAGCTCGGCCACCCTGGCGGGCTCGGTGCCTACGGTGTGGAAGCGGTGTGGATGGAAGTGTAGATGGAGGTGTGGACGCAGTGTGGATGGAGGTGTGGACGCAGTGTGGATGGAGGTGTGGATAGTACGTGTAAAAGCTGCAAAACCTGGCGGGCCCGGTGCCTGCGGTGTGGATGGAGGTGTGGACGCAGTGTGGATGGAGGTGTGGATAGCCTGCCACACGAGGCAGCTCCCTCAACCCCACGCCCCCTAGAGTGCGTACCGTAAACTGTAGGTCAACGGTTAACTGCGGTGTGGCCGAGGTGTGGATGGAGGTGTGGACGCACTGTGTGGATGAATCTGTGGGTGGAGCTGTGGGTGGAGGCCACCGCACAAGGTGGTGCGCCGCATCGCGGCGTTTGCGCGCGCACGCTGCGTGCCTGCAGCTTGCTGCGTGAGCGCACCCATCCATGGGAGTGAGGCAGGGCGCCACCAGGCCTTGGTAGGGCCCACCCTGTGGATATGCGCTGCCGCCGCCGCTACTGCACATGAGGCTACCCTCCTACCAGATTAGGTCCAGGGCGTGTGCCCACGTGGGGGGTTACTCTCGCCCCTACCAGGCAGCCAGCCAGTTTCAGCCTGAAGCTGAGTTTAGGTGTCGGGCGCTAGCGCCGACACAGGTCTAATATATCGTTACTGGTGACACACAGACTGTAAAATCCATTATCATCATCATCATCATCATCATCACCACATTCCCAACGCCCGAGGCGGCGCCTGAGGCGCAACCCGGACCGCCTGAGGCGTCGCCTCAGGTGCCACTTGGGGCATCCACCACCGCCTGAGGCGCATCCCGACCGCGTCAGGCGTTACGCCCGCCTTCTCATGCGCAGACGTTGTGGCTGTGGTGCCCCCCCCCCCCACACACACACACCTTCAGGCAGCACCAGCGTGTACTCGGTGGCAGGGTCGGCTGTGGAGAAGACGAACGTGTTGAGGGACGCTCGGTCGTGCTTGAAGGAGGTTGGGGTGAAGGAGGAGCCAGCGACCTACGAGGGACGGGTGACAGGAGCGTTGATGGTGGGTTGCACAGTCGTGCGTGATGGACGCACCTCACGTTACGCACAACTCGCAAACACAAGATACCCCAAGGAGCTGGAGAGCTACAGCTGTTTGGGGCAAGTTTGTTTAGAGAGAAAGAGAGAGGGAGAGAGAGGGAGAGAGAGAGAGAGGGTTGATTCACCGCCAGCGGTTCTCCCGTACGACCCTGATGTGTGCACGTGTGTGTGTGTGTGTGTGTGTGTACCCCCCCACTATGTGTGCGTGTATTGTGAGTCGTGTGTGTGTGTGTGCGCGCGCGTGTATGCGTGTGTTTGCATGTGCGCGTGTGCATGGACGTGTGTGCATGGTGGTGTGTGTGTGTGTGTGAGTGCGTGCGCACGTGTGTATGTGTGCGTGAGTGTGTGCCTATGGGCGGGTGCATGATTGGTGCATGGCGCACCGTCAGCAGTAAGCCTTTGCCCTCCACAACAGACATCACTGGAACACCTGAAACCGGCTCCTCCTTCAGTCGAGCGACCTGGCAGGCAGTGGGGAAGGCATGGCATCAGGGCGCTGTGTCGCAATACTGTCCGTTGCATTGTTTCGAGTACCGATTTGGTGAGTGTCGCGCATGGATGCTCGGATTTGGAGGCCATTGTTGCCTGGATACGAGAGTGCAACTGGGTGGCCCAGTCAGACGTGCGCGGCGACACCGACGACCTCAGCGGTCCACACCGAGGACGACTAAATCTGGCAGCAGATCGCGTTTTGTTCGGCGGCACGGCGGATGTGTCGCAGCCTTGAAGACACACGCTTGCAATTGCATTGGTTGCACTGGCGACACCAGCCAGCAACTTGCCAAATCTCAGCACCCAAACAAACAGCCAGCCACACAGCGATTTGTGTGAGGCAGAAAGTTTTTTTTTTTAAGAACTCCCCCACTGGCCCCTGCGCCCCCCCCCCCACCAAGCACATCGCCTATGGAGGTCATTTGACTGTTGTTTAGCGCGTGGCGGGGAGGGCGGAGGGCCCCTGTGCGAGCCACAGGCCGTAACTGACCCCAGCACCCAGGAAGGCCCCATGGCACCCCCCCCATGCACCCCCATGCAGCTTCCCCAGGAGCTCTAGATCGGCGACATACGGCCTCGCAACGATGTCCAAAGGCTCTAATGCCTCCAATAGACGGTCCTGAGCCGGTCGGGTGGTGCGAACCGGAGTTGGGAGCGAACCAAACTTGACCAACTTTGGAGCCCTGGGCAGATGCATCTGCACGCTTGCAACGGCGTCGTGATCAGCGCCGTTCATAGATCATTGTGTGCTGTTGAATTCTCGATTGGTGTCGAGGTGGTCAAGACTGGTCACTGGTCTTGACCACCTCGACACCAATCGAGAATTCAACAGCACAAGATGATCAATGAACGGCGCTGATAACGACGCCGTTGCAAGCGTGCAGATGCATCTGCCCAGGGCTCCAAAGTTGGTCAAGTTTGGTTCGCTCCCAACTTTCTGCCTCACACAAATCGCTGTGCAGCCAGAGCACCACAGCGCTGTGACAGCTCAAGCGCGCTCTCACCTGGAATCTGGAGGGCCACGAGCGCACGCAGGGAGGCCTCAACGCAGACCGGTGTCTCCGAGCAGCGGCTTACACAAGGGAGGCGACACAACCTTGCTCGGCCGACCGCCTGCCGACAGCCGTGCCACGCAGCCGCGCTGGCAAAAACAGACAACCCCAGGTGTCGTCCCGTCGTGGAGGCACAGATAGGCATGTGCCCGCGTGCCGATGACGCATTCCATGACCGCGCCGCCCCCTTGCAGCTGCTGTGGACGACATGCGGCCACGGCTGCCGTGGACGACATGCGCCTACTGCTCAGGCACCCACCACCGGCCGACCCAGCAACCACGATGTCATGTGCAGACGCCTGTTCGACAACCCGCCCGACCACGTTTGGGGCTCTACTCCCGTAAGGGCTTCAAGTGCGTGGTTTGGATGACGATGGAGGTTGGATTTGCCTAGAGTACTGTAGTTGTCGTTGCTGACTAGTTGCCAGGGAGCATTTCTTCACGCACTCACTCAGGTTACACGAGAAAGGTGCCTCAATGCTTTGCCAGTGCGCCTATAGTAGAGACTGCAACCGCCCCCACGGCCACATTTTTGACCGTGGGCGGGTTTCGCTTCCGGCTGAGGCGCGTGAGCGCGCAAACGTGCGCATCTAGTATATAAATTACATGGTTTCAAGCACGGCAGGCAGACAATCAGGCAGGCAGGCTACTCGGGACGCGGGGCGGATGAATATTGCTCCTGCTGAAGGCGCGCGAGCGCGGCCGCCAGCGTGCCGACCGACTGCATATGGGGAGGTGACTGCAGGTGTGCGCCGCGTAAACGAGGCTCGCAGCGCCCCATCAGCACATCGCCACCCATCTTCTCAGGTCACAGCTTGGACGGGGGAGGCTTGCTCCCGCTGAGGCGCGCGAGCGCGGCGGCGAGCGTGCGCATCGTGTCTGGGCGGTTGAGGAACTGCCACGCAAACTTGGGCTCTGTCAGCGAGAACGCCTCCCACTGCGACCACGAGGGGTGGGGTGGGGTGGGGTGGGGTGACAAGTGAGAGGGTGGGGGCATGCGTGCGTGGGAAAGAGAGAGATGAGAGAGAACGAGAGAGAGACGGAGGGGGGGGGGAGGGGGACAGAGAGCGCGCACAGCGTATCTGGGTGGTTGAGGAACTGCCACGCAAACTTGGGCTCTGTCAGCGAGAACGCCTCCCACTGCGGGCGAAGAGGGGCAATGTGTGTGTGTATGTATGTATGTGTGTGTGTGTGTATGTATGTGTGTGTGTGTGCTCGTGTGTGTGCTCGTGTGTGCACATGCACGTGGCAGGAGGGCGGGGCGGCTGGAGGTGTTGCAGGGCGGATGGGGCTCTACATAGACAGAGAGAAAAATAGAGGGAGAGGGGCAATGGCGTTTGCGTGTGTGTGTCTGGAGTGGGGGAGGGGGGGCACACACACGAACACACCCTTGCCGCGAACTTGCCGCAGAGGCTTTTTTATTTGCGCCCACTGCACACACACACACACACATGCATGCAACACACACACACATACACACACACGTGCGCACAAACAAACGCACACACACACTCACACTCACAGAGAGAGAGATATCGTTACAGAGAACTCTGCACGGCAGACCTAGATAGGCTGTTTCTAGTCATCAATTGAGGAGATTCCGTTTGAAGGCGGGAGACCAACCGTACGCCAGCAAGAGGGTGAACAACCTCATTCGTAAAGCAGTGGGGGGAAGGGGCAGTGGCGGGTCATTGACGGCTGTGTTCGTCAATCCGCCTCGACTGAGTTTAAACTAGTTGCCGGTAGAAGGACTTCCACAGTCGTGGAAGTCATGCTAAGATGATCCACTCAGTGGTGACTCGCTCGGCGAACTCGGGGCGCTCGGGGATGTTGCGTGTGAAGTTGAAGAGATGGATGTTTGCGGAGGGCGTAGAACGTGACGGAGTGGGCGCAAAAGTCATCGGCGTTAGCCGGAAGGAGGTGATGGCACCGCCGGCATAGAGCGAAGTCGTGTCCAAACAGCGGTAGTTGTGCAAGTGGGAGGCAGTGGGAGGGAGGCAGCGGGAGGGTAGTCGGAGGGAGAGGGTGAGGGCGGGGGAGGGTTAGGAGGGGCGGAGGGCACAGGATGGGGTGGGGTGCAGTGGGGATGGAGGGGTGGAAGACAGGAGAAGGGAGGGAGGAGAGGGGAGAGAGGAGGGAGCCACACTGTGGCCCGGCCACATGACGCATACATAGGCGCTGGTAGCATGGGGGGGGGGTGCATGGGGTGCATGTGCGCGCATGGGGCGCATGGGGAGGGGCAACTCCATGTGACGAGCATGTGGGTGTATGGAGGTCGACGGGGCGGCAGTGGGATAAGCGGTGGGTCTCTTGAGGTGGGGCGTGGGGTCGAATGAACGACTGGGCGGTGGGCGGTGGGCGGTGGGCGGGACGGTGGCGGCTGGAGGAACTCGGTAGCTCAAGTTGAGCGCTGGCTCGGGCCGCATAGCGGTCGAAGTGATGGCACTGAGGTACCTGGGCTCCGTTGTCTGAAGCTGCAGAGCTGCGGGGGGAGGAAAATCTGTGCGGTAGGGCGTCACGTGCTTTTTGCCATGTGGAGGGCGTGCGAGTGCGGATGGACTGAGTTCCTGGATGCATGCGTCGACTGGCTGCTGAATTGACAGCCCGACGACAGAGGGCGTACGGAGGAGGAGAAGCGGCGAGAATCGGCGGCGGCATGGGTGAAGGGGGGTCGACGTAGGCGGCGGCGATGACTGCGCGGGCGCAGCGCCCACAGAGCGGGGCGCCCACAGAGTGGGGCGCCCACAGGCGCCCACAGGCGCCCACACATGCACACACACACACACGCACAGCACACACACACACACGCACGCACGCACGCACGCACGCACACACGCACACGCACACACGCACACACACGCACACGCACACAGGCGCCCACACATGCACACACACACACACACACACGCACACGCACACACACACACGCACGCACACACGCCCACACATGCACACTCACACTCACACACACACACACACACACACACGCACGCACGCACACACACACCTCTGCCGCAAAATCGCCCCTGAGGCTCTTTTTAGTCGCGCCCACTGCGCCCGCTGGCAGCATCACCAGCTTCAGCATGACACCCTCGGCAGCTGAGAGGAGCTGCTCCTTGGGGACGAGGTCATCGACCAGCCCCAGGGCCTTGGCCTCCTGCCAGGGTGTGTGTGTGTGTGTGTGTGCGCGTGTGTGTGCGCATGTGTGTGTGGTCAATGTTACCGTCCGTAGGACGCCGATGGATGGCGTATTCGACCCTAGGAAAGATCCGGCAGCTGTCAAACTTAGACCTTTAGCATGGCATCTGCCACCATGAGTGCTGTGCACGCGGTGCGCATCTCTTAAAGTAGGCGAGTGCGTGTCAAACACACAGTGTGTGTATGTGTGTCGGGATTTTCCTTTGGGGCTGTCGGTTTCCTGGAGAGGGCCTCACGGACTCTCCGGGTTTCTGGAGAGCTCCCTGCTTCTTCGCAGGCTGCTTCCAACGCCCCTTTCGCTCCCCATCGGCAAACCGCCCTTCGGGTGGTCTCCTCATCGGAATCCAATCGGCACGGAGAACCCTGGTGTGTATGCGTGTGTGTGGGTGTGTATGTGTCTTGGCCTCAAGAGTCAAAGAGAGAGAGGGAGAGAGACTTGTCACAGTCAGTTGAGTCAACGTTCCACATAGCGTAGTTACAGTGCCTACTACACACTGATAAGTAGCCTCTGCTGCCGCTACGTTCGAGGTCTAGGGGACACGACCCCGCGGGCCTACGAACCCCGGCCGTGCCCGCACGGGGAGGAGTCAGATCTGGGGGCCGCGTGCTCTGTCTAGGTCCAGCCCCGACCCACTAGCCCCCCATCACCAGTCGCCAGCCACCCGTCTGTAGCGCTCGGGCGTTATACCCCGAGCAAGGCTGAATACGCTGCCTGTAGGTGCGTCACACACGACTGCAAAATCCATCATCATCAGAGGCAGCCCCCCCCCCACCCCCTCCAGCAGAGTGGCATTCCATCCCCTCGTAGCGACAAACTCGTGGTGATCCGCTATATATTGGCAGACGCCCACACGCAAACCTTGCCGTTATCTGTAACGAGCTGTAATGTACAATCTTGTCATGATCTGGAATGGAATATGTGTGTGGGGGGGGGGCGTGGTCGTGACCGCGGCATTTGCCAAGCATCTGCTAGCCCCCCCCCACGCTCTTCCCACACCCCGCCCCACATCTCCCCCCTCACCCTTCACCTCCCACACCCGTCCATCAGCTTTTCGGTCAGAAGCAGCCTGTCTGTCTTTCTGCCAATCAGACCTTGAGCATGCCCTCCCTCTCTCCCCACCAGTGGTCCCTGGGAGGTAACAGTAACAGTAACACGGGGTTTCCAGCTAAGCAGGCTACTCTTCTCCCTGGGAGGGATTTTAGTAATTAGTTTGTTGCCGGCTCCAGCAACTTTGACCGCTCATACCAGGCACAATACACAGCGGGTATTCACGCAATGCATGCCGTTGTGCTGCTCTTGGCAAGAGCCTTCCAACGCATCGCGCCACGTCCTCACCCACTAAGTGTGGGGTGGTTTTCAGGGAAATGGAAAATCCGGCTCGGAGCGGTTTACGGCTCGCAGGGGAATCACTGCTCCCCACGCCCTCCTACCGGCTGCCCCACACCTCCATCCACATTTCTCCCCACACCTCTCCCCAGGGGGGGGTGGGGTGCTACGTCCAAACTTTTCACTGGAGAGGGCGTCACACGACAATCGACTTCTCCCAGACGCCCCCGCACATCCCCCGACGCACCCACGCGACATCTTTAAATACAAGCTGCAATTCCAGAGCTGTGGCGGGGCGCGGGGGCTGCGGGGTCGGTCGGGAGGGCCTATCGCAGGCCCCCAGTGCCCCCATGCGGCCGCCCCTGCATTACCGGCGCCCATTGCGCGGCACTGAAAGCACCAGTGGTGGTGTAGCGAGGCTGTGGGGGGGCGGGGCGCGGAGAGGGGGCCGGGTGGCTGGTCCACAACACACAGGCTCCATGCTAGTGCCTGCATGGGGCATGCAAACCCAAGAGGGTGATCTCCGTCCTGGGGACCACCGCAAGCCAAACACAGAAAATACCGTCTGCGCAAGGTCTTTGAAAGTCTGATTCCAGAAGGAGGCGTGCGGCAGTGCAGCTAGGACGCCGGCATTTACTTCAGCCCGTTTGCCCCCCGCAGATTTTCCTCCGTTCTAGGACCATCGCAGCCCAAACGCAGAAAAAAACGTCTGCGCAAGGTCTCTAAGGTGTCGATTCCCGGGCGTCGAGTGCTGAAGTGCAGCTAGGATGCTGGGATTTACTTCAGCCCAAAACGACCCCGCTAGACCAAGGAGGGCCCGCGACGCTGTCTGAGGTGCACTTCGGGGCGGCGACGTGATAAGGGATGCCTCCTGGTCAGACGCCCCGCGTACGGCCACGAGTCGTGGTCCGTGCGTGGAAATAGTTTTGGGCCGCGGGCAGCTGTCTTGTGACACACTTTTCAGTCGAAAGTGTCGACGTGGCATCCCCCCCCCTGCCTCTCCCCACCCCACCCCACACCCAAAGTGTGGAGATGTTTTGAGTCCACACCTGCGCGCTCGCGAGCTTTCCAGTCAGAAGAAGCTTGTCCGCCTTTTGGCCAATCAGACGCATGCATCAGCATGCCCCCCTCCCTTCGCCCTTCCACCAGCTGCCCCCCCGCCCCCACCCCCCCCACACACAAACCCCACACCTCCCACACCCACGCGCTCGCCAGCCGGTCAGAAGCAGCTTTTCGGACGCCGCCAAGTCAGCATCAGCATCAGCAATCGGCATGCCCCCCTCCCCCTCCTCCGTTTGTCCGTCCCGTCGTCCGTCCCATACCTCCTCAAAGTGTGGAGATGTTTTGGGTACACACCTGTGCGCTCGCGAGCTTTCCGGTCAGAAGCAGCTTGTCTGCCTTTTGGCCAATGAGGCGCTGCATCAGCATGCCCCAGTACTTGGGAACAGGGATGCCGAGCTGGACCTATAATGGGGGGGGGGGGGGAGTGTGGGGAGCGAGTGAGAGGGAGATGATTGAGGGGAGGGTTCGTGGATATGGGCGGCTGCGTGCGTGCGTGCGTGCGTTGAGTGGTGAGCGTGCCTGCGTGCTCGGCGGCGGCTTCGATCAGGCGCTGCATCAGCATGCCGCAGTACTTAGGGACGGGGATGCCAAGCTGGACCTGTGTGTGTGTGGTGGTGGGGGGAACGCGCGCACACACACACACACACACAAGCACTCCAACACACACGCACACACACAGACACGCACCTCGTTCAGCCCGATGCTGCCCTGCGCCGGCATCACGCGGTGGTCGCAGCACATGCACACATGCACACACACACACACACACACACGCACCTCGTTCAGCCCGATGCTGCCCTGCGCCGGCATCACGCGGTGGTCGCAGCACATGCACACATGCACACACACACACACACACACACACGCACCTCGTTCAGCCCGATGCTGCCCTGCGCCGACATCACGCGGTGGTCGCAGCACATCGCGATGATGCAGCCGCCCGCTGGGCACGCGCCGCGGATTGCGGCGATGGTTGAGAGGCGTGAGGAGTGGAGGCGGGCGAGGAAGCGGTTCGAGGTGGTCCAGAGCTGCATGTGTGTGTGTGAGTGTGTGTGTGTGTGAGTGTGTGTGTGTGTGTGAGTGCGTGTGTGTGTGCGTGCGTGTGTGTGTGTGTGTGCGTGTGTGTGAGCTGCATGTGTGTGTGTGTGTGTGTGTGTGAGAACGATATCTCTCTCTCTCTCTCTGTGTGTGAGTGTGTGCGTGTGTGTGTGAGGGGGGGGCATGCGCCACGGATGGCGGCGATGGTGGACAGGCGTGCAGAGTGGAGGCGCGCGAGGAAGCGGTTGGAGGTGGTCCACAGCTGCGTTTGTGTGTGAGTGTGTGTGTGGGTGTGTGTTTGAGTGTGTGTGCGTGTGTGTGTGTGTGTGATGGGGGGGCATGCGCCGCGGATGGTGGACAGGCGGGAGGAGTGGGGGCGCGCGAGGAAGCAGTTCGAGGTGGTCCACAGATGCGTGTGTGTGTGTGTGTGTGTGTGTGTGTAGCACGCGCCGCGGATGGCGGCGATGGTGGACAGGCGTGAGGAGTGGAGGCTGGTGAGGAAGCGGTTCGAGGTGGTCTACAGCTGCGTGTGTGAGTGTGTGTGTGTGTGTGTGTGAGTGTGTGAGTGAGAGGGGGGGGGGCACGCGCCCCGGATGGCGGCGATGGTGGACAGACTTGAGGAGAGGGGGCACGCGAGGAAGCGGTTTGAGGTGGTCCAGAGCTGCGCACGTGTGTGTGTGTGTGTGTGTGTGTGTGTGTGTGTGAGGCATGCGCCACGGATGGCGGCAATGGTTGACAGGCGTGAGGAGTGGAGGCGCGCGAGGAAGCGATTCGAGGTGGTCCAGAGCTGCGTGCGTGTGCGTGCATGTGTGTGTGCGTGTGTGTGTGTGCATGTGTGTATGTGTGTGTGTGCGTGTGTGTGTGTGTGTGTGTGTGTGTGAGGGGGGGGGGACGCGCCGTGGATGGTGGCGATGGTTGAGAGGCGTGAGGAGTGGAGGCGCGCGAGGAAGGGGTTGAGGTGGTCCAGAGCTGCGTGCGTGTGTGTGTGTGTGTGTGTGTGTGTGTGTGTGTGTGTGCGCGTGGGTATGTTTGTGTCACGCGCCGGTGGTTGACAATGGTGGACAAGTTTGAGGAGTGGAGGCGGGCGAGAATGCGGCAATGTGTGTACCAGCTTACGCTCGTATTCAGGAGCGGAACTGGCTCGGTGCACTGTTGTGCTGATTTGCTGGATCGAATGCTTGGATCGTATCGCTCGCCCGTGCAGGATTGACCCCGCGCGGACAAGTAAGGGAGAACACCTCGTTTCAATAGAGTGCCACACTCACGGCGGCATGCCTTGGTCGGCATGCAGCCATGCAGACTTCCGTCTAGCGTGGCGGTGCACGCGCCATGAGCTCGTGGCTGTCACACAACGAGCCCCGTTCCACTCAGCTTGAATACGACTGTTGCGGCTGTTTTGCACCCCAAACCCCCCTACCTCAGTGTAGCGCTGCTCCGACGTCTTTGGTGGGTACAGCTCTAGGATGTCATTGCCTGTGGGCAGGGGGGGTCACGGGTGCGGCGGCAGCGCGCACATACTCAGGTCGTGCACGCGCAATCACACACACACACACACACACACACACACACACACACAGCTTGTCTGCAGAGAGCACAGCGCGCGTGAGCCCGGCCCGGGCACAGTGATGAGGCACGCACACGCACGCACACAAAATAAGGTCACGCACGCACAAACACAGATACACACACACACGCACGCACGGCTCGTCTGCAGGGAGCACATGACGCGTGAGCCCGGGCGCGGTGATGAGGCACGCACGCATAAATGCACGCACACACACACACGCAAGCACACACACACACACGCACGCGCACACACGTACGCACGCGCACGCACACACACACACACACATGCACACACACACACATACACGCACACGCTCACACGCAAGACGCCCACCTGCAGAGAACACGCCGCGCTTGAGCCCAGACGCGATGATCAGGCCGCTGACGCTTGTGTCAGCCTCCAGCTGCACGAGTGCTGTGTCTAGCTCGCGCCACGCCTCCAGATCGAGGCTGTTCACGGGCTCCTGTAAAGGTTAAAGAAAGTGAGGAGAGGATCTCGAGTCGCTGTGACATTGTTGATGGTAGAGTCGCGCCACGCGTCCAGGTCGAGGCTGTTCACGGGCTCCTTAGGAGATTTGAGGGAGTGAGAGACGGAGAGGGAGAGGGGGAGGGGAGATTGTTGATGGTGGAGTGCAGTGTCCTACTCGCGGCACGCCTCCAGATCGAGGCTGTTGACAGGTTCCTTTGGAGATTTGAGGGAGTGAGAGGGGGGAGGGGAGAGGGGGGGCTGGTCAAGGGGTTGCTTAGGCAAGTTAAGGGCGTCCAGCATTGACCCTCAGCGCTTGGGTTAGCCCCTATCTCTGTGTGCGGGCGCGATGTTGAGCACTCCTTGCCTTTGTGATGGTCAGGATGGCGTAGCCGCCTGGCTTCGTCTCGAGCTGCAAGTACTTGTACTGGGCACGGCTGGCGTCGCCCATCGCTGCAGGACTCTGCTGAATGGTGATTGCTGTGTCTGCGGAGAGTGCTCCCAACCAGTACGAGGTACAGGCTGCACCAAGAGGGGCTTGGGATGCGCAGGGCATGCATGGCGGGGCGTCACGACTGGGCAAATGGAGCAACTACCATGTGCAGACAACCCCATGCACCACACGCCCCTCCTCGTGCCCTTCCATCCTCGGTCTCCAAGTATCCAATTTCTCACGCGTCCAGCGCACGTTGCGTGCGAAGAGAGGAGAACGCACGCTTCAGCTGGGCATCATTCCGTTGCATGGTGACGAATGCTCTCACCCTGCTGCTCACCTACTCGAGGGCAAGCCTGGAGGTCAACGATGCAGATGTCAGGCCAACGAAAGAAGTTGCAACGTTGCAACAACGGATGCTTGAGGTGGCATTCCCACTTACGCGGAGTGTGGGGACAAAGTGTGAGAGCTCAAAAATAACCCATCTTGTTACACACACAGTGTGCACATCTCCTGAATCTAACAATTTTCAGAGAGGAGAAACAGCCCACTTCATCATCCACCACCCGCACGTGGTGTTGTGTTGCGTGCACCAGGGGGGTCACTGCGTCCGATGCGCCGTGCGCCGCGGTGGTTGCTGGCGCTGGCGGTCGCGCGCTCCTCAATAGCCACCTTCGCCAGCGTCGACGAGGACACCAAAGCGGCCGCCTACGGGCGGCGGCACGCCCTTCGGCTGCGGCTGCTGCGTCTGCCGCTGCTGCTGCTGTCGCTTCTGCTGCTGCTGCTGCTGTGGCTGCCTCTCCTGCTGCTGCTGGTGTGGCCTCACCACCTCCAACGAGCCGTCAGGGCGCCTGCGAGCAACGACGTGCTCCTGCTGCGCCTGCTGCCTCGCCTGCACCGGCCTCTGCTCCATCACCTGCCTTGACACCTGCTGCATCTGCTGCTGCTGCTGCATCTGCTGCGCCGGCCACTTCTGCTGCTGCTGCTGCTGCCCCTGCCCCTGCTGCCCCTGGTGCTGCTGCGGCCTCACCACCTCTAGAGTGCCGTCGGCGCGCCTACGAGCCACCACGTGGTCCTGCTGCACCTGCTGCTGCTGGTGCTGGTGCTGGTGCTGCTGGTGCTGCTGCTGCGGCCTTACCGTCTCCAGAGATCCGTCCGGGCGCCTCCAAGCGGTCACAAACTCGTGCTGCTGTGCCTGCTGCGCCTGCTGCTGCTGCTGCGGCCTCACCGTCTCCAGAGAACCGTCAGGTCGCCTCAGCGCAGTCACGAACTCGTGCTGCGCTTGTTGCTGCGCCTGCTGCTGCTGCTGCACCTGCTGCTGCTGCGGCGGCCTCACCGTCTCCAGAGATCCGTCAGGTCGCCTCCGCGCGGTCACGAACTCGTGCTGCGCTTGCTGCTGCGCCTGATGCATCTGCTGCTGCTGCTGCTGCTGCTGCTGCATTTGCTGCTGCTGCGGCGGCCTCACCGTCTCCAGAGATCCGTCGGGGCGCCTCCGAGCGGTCACGAACTCGTGCTGCGCCTGCTGCTGCGCCTGCTGCTGCGCCTGCTGCTGCTGCCCCTGCCCCTGTTGCCCCTGCTGTTGCTGCGGCCTCACCATCTCTAGAGTGCCGTCGGCGCGCCTCCGAGCCACCACATGGTCCTGCTGCGCCTGCTGCATCTGTGCCTGCTGCTGCGCCTGCTGCATCTGCGCTTGCTGCTGCGCCTGCTGCTGCAGCCTGACTATCTCCAGAGAGCCGTCGGGGCGCCTGCGAGCGCTGACATGCTCGTGCTGCGCCTGCTGCTGTGGCAGCACTGACGAGGGACCCATGGGTCCACCCCACAGCTGCGCCTGCTGCCACGTCATCTCGCCATGCTCCTGGGGCTGGCCCCATGGTTGCTGGTGCTGGTGCTGCTGGTACTGCTGCTGGTGCTGCTGGTGCTGCTGGTGCTGTTGTTGGTTCTGCTGTTGGTTCTGCTGTTGGTTCTGCTGTTGAATCTGCTGGTGGTGCTGCTGCTGCGGCCGGACCACTTCCAGCGAGCCGTCGGCGCGCCTGCGAGCTACCATATGGTCGTGCTGCTCCATGGCTTGCGCCGTGCAGCGGCTGCCTCTCTCGCCGGCAGGCCCCTCACGTGGGGGGCTCGACTATGAGTTCAGTCACGGCGTGCACACGCATCGGCGCAAGTCAGGGTCAGGGTGGGCGTGTTGTTGGATGGGGCACGGGCATGCGAGCGCATGCTTGCATGGCGCATGCTTGCATGGTGTGCGCATGGCGACTTGGGTTGGCAAACGGGTGGGTAGGGCTGGTAGGGCGGGTGGTGCACGCACGCACGCCCGATTATTGCTGCCCAGCAAGCAGCACAGCCAGACGCAAGGACCACCCAAGAGATCGCGTGTCATGCTCTCATGCTGGCTGGCTGCCCCTCAACCCCTCACCTCGTAAGATCACGACGAAGCTCGACAAAACCACGTGCCTGTTCGCGTTGTGAGTGGTGCCCGCGCCCCTGATCGCCGACAGCGGGTGCAAACAGCTTGAATGCCCACGGCACCGTCAGCCTCGGGGTGATGGCGACAATGAACCACTACTCCTAGACTCGTGCTATGATATTTGCAGGTTCTAGCGTGCGTGTCGTTGTTATGGCAACGCGACTGGTCGGTTATGCCTTCAAGCGACCACACACCCCTGCCACACTTTCAGTCCACACATATCTAATCAGACACCCCTCTCTCTTTTTTACAACCGAACAACTCGTGCTTGAGACATGCAGGGTTATGAATGCCTGGGAAATCCTCCAAGCTGCCCGCGAGCCCTAAACGTGCGGAGTCAATCGCACCACTTGTTTTCTGCTACCAAACCGGCACCGGCAAGTCAGCAGCTGATGTTTATGCCAGTGTTGAATCTTGTCAGCGTGCGAAGCATGGGCTTCAGCTCGCCCCGGGGCGTGTGCATCAGCTGGGGGTAGTTGACGATGAGCGCGCGGCACGTGCCGTGGTCGATCCCGGCCTCACGCATCGTCGTGAGGCACACGCCAGCGGTCACGAGTGAAGAGCGCGCGAGCGAGTCGGGCGCCTGCATGCGCGTGTGTCGCCATGTGTGCGTGCGTGTGGTGCCACGCGCGTGTGCGTGCGAGATGAGCATTTCGATGCATGCAGCGTGCACGTGCGCCCACACAGGTTTGCCCTCATCCCTACTACCACAGCCCCATCGTCTGATCCGTGCAAGTGAATGCGGTCATAACGTCTGAGGCGGTCGGGGGTGCGCCGCAGGCGGTGGTGGGCGCCTACGGCGATCGGGGTGGCGCCTAAGGCGGCGCCTGATGCGATCAGGGGTGCGCCTCAAGCGGCGCCTCAGGCGGCGCCTCAGGCGGTCGGCGCGCCTGAGGCGCCGCCTGATCCGCGCAAGTAATTGCGCCGCCTGAGGCGCCGCCTCGGGCGTGGGGAATTCGGTAGGGCATCGGGTGGGGTGGGGTCTCTCCCTCACCTGGCATAACAGGAAGCCGATCTGTTCGCTGGGGAACCCGTAAGCCTCCAGGAACTCAAACCACGCGGGCAGGTCGGAGCGCCCGAGCACGGCTGGCGCGCGCTGCGCAACGGGCGGGGATGACGTGCTCAGGGTGTGTCGACTGACTTGTGGCTATGCACGTTTTATTGTTTGCATCCGATGCTTATCCCCAACTTGAGTGTGGCATGCGTATATGTTGTGTGCTTGGGTGTGAAGCGGACAAGTGATCACACACGCAACCTTGACTGGCTGAAAACCAGTTTTGCCCCAGTTCAGCCACCCGTAAAGCGCCCCCCTCCCACTGCCCTCCCACCCCTTCACCCCAGGTGAACGGATCCACACTTCAAGTCTGTCAACCCTTTAACCCAACCCATGAACCACTTGAACCCAGGTTAAAACCCTGCCTGACCTGTGCGACTGTCGAGACCTCCACTGGCGAGAGGTAGCGCAGCAGGCACGCGATATTGGAAGATAGACGCTCGCACGCGCCGTCTGCTGCAGCAGCAGCAGCAGCAGCAGCAGCAACCCCTGTCGCGCCCTCGCCGCCTGTTGAGCTGCTCCCACTAACCGCCGAGCTGCTCCCAACTCCCGCGCCGCCACTGTCGCCACCTGCCGTGTGTCGCCTGTCCGCCATGGTGTCATGCAGCCGCGACAGAGTCTCTGCGTCAAGCAGCACGTCGGCAGCCGCGAGGATCGACGCGACATGCGCATCCTGCCCGGGTGGGTTACTGCTAGGGCCACCGCTGCTGGAGGACGCGGCAGGCCCGCCCCTGCTCAAGCCCTGGTACAGGCTGCATGGTGCGCATGCTGCATGGCACGCTCGTGTTGGCTCCCCACGCAGCTGCCGCGCTGGCTCAACCTGCCCCGATCGCCCCGCGGCCCCGCAACCCCCGGGTTCGATATGGCCAAGTGCCGCTGTGATGGTACATCGCCTGAGCTGTTGCCTGCAGTTCTGAGATGGGCGATGCGCAACAAAGGCGCGGTCTCCAGCCTGTATCTGCATCGTTGCTTGTTGACGTGTCCTCAATTCTAAGCGTGGACCAGTACGTCTTGCAGTACACACGCACCGCTTCGCGCTGGCGCTTCGATGTGAGAGCGAGGTGTGGATATGGAATGATATGGAATGAGTTCTCGGCCTTGCAGCATCCATTTGCAACACTCCACCTTATACAGCTGCAATCAAAAAAATTCAAGGTGGGCAAGCGGTGTTGGTCGGGGTTGCATGCTCTTGGGCAAAGCGCCTCCCGAACCAACGCGCCGTCTCCCAAGCGCCGTCTCGCACGCGGCCTCTGTGCACGCCTCCTCGCACACGCCTCGCACACGCCTCGCACACGGAGCAAACGAACCACAACTCGCACACGCTGATGCACTTCGGTCCGCCACCCTCCTTACGCAGGTCGAATTCTCACAAGCAACTCGCACCGGGTCCTCCCTCGCACCGAGTCCTCTAAGGTGGGTCCTCTCAAGTGCACGCGCACCTTGTAGCGCACCCGAGCAGCGCAGCAACCCAAAGAGCACGCCCCCTGCGTTTGTGAGTCTGTTGCGCAACCTTTTCGTCTTCGTATAACAAACGGCTGGGGCTCGATTAACGGAGGCGCGTTCTCGTCGCCGAGCCCTGGACCCAGCAATGCGGCGCTGCTGGTGACGAGGATCTCCGTGCCGCTGACCAGCGGGGTAAAATACGACTGGCCCGTGCTGGGAGACGGCCCTTATCCTCCCCCCATACAGGACGCCATGCGGCACCGATCTCGACGAGTTGATCGACGAGCGGAGGAGCTGGCGCCCGTCAATGCATGCTGGACATTGGTCAAGATGGCTGCCCGTGGAGGCGGGCTACCATCACGGCTTCAGCGGTGGCGACCGCCGAGGCAACACAGTAAATCCGCTTCACCAATCGCAGCGTTCGTCACCGCGCTCATCCTCGGGGTCGCTCGTCTGCCGGTGACTGGCGTTGGAAGGTCTTCAGGCAGCCTCCATGACAACTCTGTCGTCCATGCACCCCTGGAGGGTGGGACCTGGCCATGCATGAGGCATGGGGCGCCGGCTGAGCCCCATGCAAACGAGAGCTGGACAGCCATGCACTGCCAGGCGGGGACCGTTCCAGTCAGCACCAGTCGGCTCTGCCGGCTTGACTGGCCACAAGGCCACTTCTGTGACCCTGAGGAAGGTCCTCTCCTATATGCTCCTTGCCAGACATGTCTCTCAGAGACCACTGTTTGGGGTAGTCTAGCCGGCGGGAGCGGTAGTCTATCGGCTGGGAGCCGGTGGTACTCTAGTACTCAAGTGTGCTGGAGTATCGGCGGGTGTCTCTAGTAGAAGAGTAGCCTGCGTAGCTGGAAACCCCGTGTTGCTGTTACTGTTATAACAAACGGCGCATTCCTCCCGCTTCCGCAGTCACTTTGAGCGAGCATACCCGCAGCGGCTTCGTTTACTATGGCCTGGCTGCCGCCTAGGTCGTGACTCTTGCCGGCTACTGCGTTGCGACCGCCGGCGCAGGTGCGCCGTGATGCAGTCGGCCGCCACCGTTGCACCTCGGCGCACGCCTGCCCGTCACTCCTCTCCTTCCTTGCCGTGCAATGCTGCAAATGCATGCCAGCACACTGCACCAGTGTGCCCTGCGGTCGGCCTGCACATCTCCGCCGCCTCCTCATCGCCCCTCACCCCCCTCACCCCCCCCTCCTCCCTGCTGTGCGTCACACACACACGCAGCGATGCTGCAGATGCGCGCCAGTAACCTGCCGCTGTGGGAGGGAATGGATGCAGAGACCCGCGCAGCAACTGAGATCGTGTACAACTCGGTCTTCCAGGTGCGCGCGCCTGCTGTCGCGCTGACTCCGCCTGCCGAGCCTGCTGCGCCTGTTGCGCCTGCTGCGTCTGCTGCGTCTGCTGTGCTTGCTGTGCCTGCTGCGCCTGCCGAGCCTGCTGCGCCTGCCGAGCCTGCCGAGCCTACTGCGCCTGCCGACCCTGCTGCGGCTGCCGAGCCTGCCGAGCCTGCTGCGCCAGCTGAAGCTGTTGCTGCCGCGATCCCGTTGCTCTCTCCACCTTGGGCCTCACCCCGACGCACCCTTACGAATTCTTCCATCCCCCCCTGCCCCGCCCCGCAGAGCTCTAACATCATCCCATACCCCTCAAAGCCCGATTACCAGTTCTCGTACCAGTGGTGGGTTGGATAGGCCTGCTCCTCTCATCAAGGCTGTTCCATTGCTGGTGTCACCATCAAAGGCAGCCTAGCGGAAATGAAAGTGTTTGACCCCCCACCGTTAGCTTCCCGGCCCCCCAACCCACCCCAACGTTGGACCCTCATATCTCGGCCTCCAGGAGACCTAACTAGAAAAACTGCTTCATTTCGAAGTGATGATCTGGATAGTGTTGATCTGGCTGTTGTCTGTGCACATCTGGCGCACGCCAGTGGTTCCCCTGCGAGCCGTATACCACTCCGAGCCGGATTTACCATTTCTCAGATGACCACCCCACAGTGAGTGGGTGAGGGCATGGAGCGATGCGTTGGAAAGCTCTTGCCGATAGCAGCACAACGGCATGCATTGCATGAATACCCGCTGTGTATTGTGCCTGGTATGAGCGGTCAAAGTTGCTGGAGCCGGCAAAAAACGAATTACTAGAATCCTTCCCAGGGACCACTGACGCACAAGCCCCGTTGCAGCAAAGACACCGCTGCATCCAAAACAACACCGCTGCGGCTGTCAGCCCATCTCGAGTAAAATAAACACCGCCATCCACGTGAAAAATTATCGGCTCCTGTCTCTTGCTGCTCCATTCCTACACCCACTGCCTCCAACACAACGCTGTGGCTTCTATCTCATAATTACTCTCTCCTCCCTCGCTCCTGTCTCTCTCGCTGCTCCATTCCAACAAACCACTGCCAACACAATGCTGCGGCTGCCAATACATTCTGCTCCTTCGCGTTGCTGCTCCATTCTAACACAACGCGGCCTCCAACACAATGCTGGGCTGCCAATACATTCTCCTCCTTCGCTCCTGTCTCGCTGCTCCATTCCAACACACCGCTGCCTCTAACACAATGCTGCGGCTGCCAATACATTCCTCCTTTGCTCCTATCTCGCTGCTCCATTCCAGCACACCGCATCCTTCAAAACAACGCTGCAGCTGCCAATACATTCTCCTCCTTCGCTCCTGTCTCGCTGCTCCATTCCAACACACCGCTGCAGCCAAAACAACGTTGGGCTGCCAATACACTCTCCTCTTTTGCTCCTGTCTCGCTGCTCCATTCCAACACACCGCTGCCTCCAAACAATGCTGCACCTGCCACCAAATCCCCCCTCCCTCGCTCCCTCGATGCCCCTTTCAGGTGGATCCTCGAGGCTGAGCTCGCCATCTTCATACTGACTGCGTTCGCGACCATCTTCCCAGCCGTGAGTGTGAACACTGCTCGGGTATAGACACCGCTATCCCTTGTAAAAAAGGATAGCGGGGGCAGAAACCAGCTGGGGGCTATCCTTTGTGGGCCCGCTATCCCCCGCGGGACGCTATCATTTTGTCACGGTATGTCCGCGCGCGTTGGCGAGTCGCGGTGGGAGGGCGGTGCATCGTAGGCAGAGGCGCCCTAGGGAGTCAGAGATCCCGAGCACACACACACACACACACACACACACACACACACGCGCGCATTGCAGTGCTTGCTGCTTGAATCGCCTCCCCCCTCTTCCCCCGCGACCTAGTCTCTGCGTGCGCCACATCCCACATCATGTGGAGCGCCCTCGTCACTCACTCACTGCATGCGCCCTCTCCGACACACACACGTGCACACATGCACACAGATGCACAGACACACACGCACACACACATGCACATGCACAAGCAAATACATGCCCCCCTCCCCCCACCCCACACACACAAACACACACACACACACACGCACACGCACGCCCCCACCTCTCCCCCCCCACACACACTCCCCCACCACACACACACACACACACACACACACCACCTGAACACACCCTGCAGAGGATCGAGCGCCTCCGCCCTGTCGCCCTGGCCTTCCTCGTGATGGATAACCTCAACTCCATGGCGTACCTGCTGCGCAACGCCATTGTGGGTGGGGTGCCTGGCATGCAGGGTTGTAGGGTTTGGGGGGAGGGTCAGGGTTTAGGGGTCAGGGGTCGGGTTTGGATATTTTAGGTGTTGAAGGATTTTGGGTTTCACCCTAAAACCCTGTTGTTGACCTGTGCAACACACACACACAAACACACACATGCACATGCGCACATACACACACACACACACACACACGCACACACACACACAGGCCACTCTCGTCTACACGGAGTCCCCCCCTGCAGCTCGTTCAGGCCGGCCTTCTGATTGTCGCCGTCGGTAACTGCCTCACCATCATATTCATGGGGGTGTACAAGGTGTGTGTGTGTGTGTGTGTGTGCATGCGTGTTTACGTGCGTGTATGTGTGCTTGTGTGTTCGTGTGCATGTGTGTTCGCGTGTGTGTGTATGTGTGCATGTGTGTTCTCGTGCGTGTGTGTGTGTGTTAGTGTGGGTGTGGGTGCGTGCGGCATGCGTGTGTGTGTGTGTGTGTGTGCGCGTGTGCGTGCACGCGAGTGTGTGTGCAGGTGTGAGCGTGTGCATGCTGCGTGTACGAGTGTGCTGCGTGTGGCTGAGGCGCCGCATCAAAGTGGTGTCGCCACGCTCACAACCTTCTCCCTGCCACGCACACACGCCCCGCAGGGTTCCGACTCCATCACTGGATCCCACAAGGTGATGCCCATGCTCGACGCGTGAGCGCGCCGCGCGTTCGCCTGCGGGACTACGCTCCGAGGTCGGAGTTTGCTCCTGCGTGCACGATGTGCTCAATGCTGTTGGCTGGTTTCGCTCGGCCCCCCTTGTGAGTCAATAACTGCTGGCAAGCCTACTTAAGAGGACAAGGGGCAAATTCGCTCACATTGGACTTTGCTCCCCCCCCCCCCCCCCCACACACACACACCAAATCTCCTGGGCCCGCCCCTAAGCTCCCACTGATTCAGTTACTGGTGGCAAGCCTACACCTACTCAAATGATCCCCCAACCTAAATGTCCTGCACATCCACCTAAATGATCCCACAAATGATTCAATAACTGCCTACCTGATGATGATGGATCTTACAGTCTGTGTGACACCAGTAATGATGTATAAGACCGGTGTCGGCGCTAGCGCCCGACACCTTAAACTCAGTTTCAGTGGGAAACTGGCTGGCTACCTGGTAGGGGTGAGGGTAAACCCCCACACGCGCGCACGCACTGGACCTAGACAGGACACTGGGCCCCCAGATCCACCCTATACCACCCAGGTAGTGACAGCAACGCATTGTTGGTGTGCGCCTGTGTTCTACTACTAGTCCCGCCGCCGCCATTGGCTCCAGCAATCTCCTCCATGCCCGCCAGCAATCTCCTCCACGCCCGCCAGCAATCTCCTGTATGCCCGCCAGCAATCTCCTGCCAGCAATCTCCTGTATGCCCGCCAGCAATCTCGTCCATGCATGGGCGCCGCCATGCGATCTCCATGCGCCGCGCCGCGCTCCATGCGCGCCAGCACCCGTACCACCCGCCTCATTCCCGTTCTTTAGCCATTCCCCGTGACACCTATGGCTGATCCTTGTTCCGCCGTCCCCTTTGGCATCTGTAACCCGTATCCTCTCCCTGTAGCCTCATTCCCCGTTCTTAACCGCCATCTCCATTATGGTGCCCGCCCGCTGGTGGGGCCTCGCCTCGCCCCATGCCGCACGGCTAGTGTATTGATTGCTGCGCCATCTATAATCTGCGCCTTGGGGCAGGGAACCCCTGCGCCACAACCTCCTCACAAAGCCTAGCCGCATGTGCCTCGCTTCCCATGTTTCTCAATTTCTCGCCATCCGCTTCCATGCTGCCGCCTGCAATCTCCTCCACGCCCGCGAGCAATCTCCTCCATGCCCGCCAGCAATCTCCTCCATGCATGCACGCGCAGAGCGCCGCCATGCAACCCCCATGCGCCGCGCGCGCCATGCGCGCGCCGCGCCCGCCAGCTCCCGTAGCCTCATTCCCCGTTCTTACCCATGCGCCGTGACGCATTAGCCTTGTCCGCCGTCCTCTGGCATGCATAACCCGTAGCCTCATCCCCGGTAGCCGCATTCCCCGTTCTTAGCCGCCATCTCCATTATGGTGCCCGCCCTCTGGTGGGGCCTCGCCTCGCCCCATGCCGCACGGCTGGTGCATCGATCGCGTCGCCATCTAATAATCTGCGCCTTGGGGCAGGGAACCCCTGCGCCGCAACCTCCTCACAAAGCCCAGCCGCATGTGCCTCGCTTCCCATGTTTCTCAATTTCTCGCCATCCGTCTCTCTCTTCCATCCAGGCACAGTAAACCATTAGGAGCCGCAATCTGCTTGAGTTCCGATCGTTGTGAGAGGGGGTGCATGCTCGCCGCAATTCTCGCCATCGTGCATCGTGCTCTCCATCGTACCGCTGCCCCATCTGCCACATAGCCTCGCCCCATCAGGACCAGTTCATCAGTAGCGCTGTGCGTCACAGCCGCTCAGGGTAAATTTCCAGATTTTCAGCCGCCCAGTACCAAGCGCAGTTGTCCCGGTTGTCCGCCATCGAGCGGCGCCAGGGCGGGAGCCCCTGGCGAAGAGCTTACCTAGGCCACTGCAGGGAGGCATAGAAGCCCCGCTGCCTCACTGACTGCTGACAAGCCTACCTAGAGGCCCCCATTGATCGCTGACAGGCCGGCCGAGGCCCCCTGCAGAGCGCGGCCTAAACACTGCACCCCGCCACCTGCAGGCGTGAGTGTGCTGTGGTGCTGCTGCCGCCGGCGTTGAAGTAGTGCTGGCGCAGCGCTGCGAACCCCCACGCAGACCAGCCAAACTCTTGACTTAAACTGCTCGATTTTACAGGCGGGGACGTTAGCTTGCAGTGAGCGGCTCTGTATCTTGACTATAACTGCTGGTTGTTATAGTCAGGGACGTTAGCAGCCCTGTATTTTGACATGATGCGCACCCGGTTGTAACTGAGGAAGAGTGCTCTCGTGATGAGAGCAGGCAAGCAACGTCACCCACAGCAACCGAGCCTGCAACTCGGGTTGTCCACAGCACGCGACACGGACCTCTCGGAACAGGACCCCAGCAAACAACCTGTCAAACAGACTGTCAGCCCACCACAGCCCGTCCCCGACAGCATCCCCGGAGCCCACAGCAACCGAGCCCGCAAAACGTGTCGTCCACAGCACGTGACATGGACCTCCAGGCAACAGGCCCCCAGCGAACAGACAGTCAGCACACCAGAGCCCGTCACCTCCGCGCCCCCCACCTGCCGCGCAGCCCCCCCAACTGCCGCGCAGCCACCCATTGCACCCGCTGTTCTATAGAGAGGCAGCTGCCGCATCAGAGCCCCTCGCCTCCGCGCCCTCCAACTGCCGCGCAGCCACCAACCGCGCCCGCAGTTCGCCCATCAGAGCCCCTCCCCTCCATGCCCTCCGACTGCCGCGCGCCCACCACCCACCCGCTGCTTCGAGTGCCCCGCCCACTCAACAGGCCTGGCGCGTGGCGCGGTGTGGCCCGCCTGCAGCCACACGGCTGCCTCATGGGGCCACCACTTGCGGTGCTATGGCTGCAGCGCCTTGGTCAGCAGCCGCACGACGGCCTTGTGGCCGGCGGTGGTGCCGTTGCGTGCCCACGCGAGTGCCCGACTGACAGTCTGCGCGCGGAGCGTGCTCTGCAGCAAGAAGAAGTTGCACGATGGCCGCATGGCCACCCTCAGCGGCTATGACCAATGCCTCTCCCTGCCTCGCATCAGCGCGCGGCGCGTGCCTAGGAAACTCCAGAAGCAGGCGAACGATCGCCTCCTGCCCGTAGCGTGCCACCCAACACAGCGCAGCGGCGCCGTCTGCGCGCGGCGCGTGCCGGTGGTACTCCAGGAGCAGACGCACTACGTTAGAGCGGCATGCCTTGCAAGCGAAGCCGAGCGCCATGCCGCCCATGCAGTCCGCCCGGCAGCCCGGCAGCTCCAGCGGCTGGGCCACCGTGCTGACGTGCCCCATCGCGCACGCGTGCAGCAGCGCGCCCACCTCGGAGCCGTGGTGCTGCAGCAGCAGCGAGGCAACGTGCGCGGGGCTGCCCATCAGCGCGCTGTTCCACTTCCTGCACACTGACAGCGCTGAGTAGCACTGCAGCGGCTTCTCCGGCTCCCTGGCGCACGCCTCCCCGAAGTCCCACTCCCCCGCGTCGAACGCCCGACGGTCAGCCGCCTCAAGCTCCGCCGCCGCTGCAGCTGCCGCCGCTGCCTCGTCCTTGCCCAGCTCTTCCACCCACGCCCCAGCCATCACGAGGATGCCCAGGAGCACGCCAGGCGGCATGTCGTCGACGGTGGTCGTCGCCACCGTCACGTCGCCCTCCATGGCCGCAGCCATGTGCACTGACTGTCCGGGGGCGTGCAGGCGAGGGTGCGGGGGCTGAGTGGGTGGGTTGGGCTTGCGCCCACACGCGCAGTCGGGAGTGCCGCAGCAGCAGCGCGTGCATGGAGCACGCTGCGGAGGCAGGGGGCGCGGGAGCTGAGTGGGTGGGGTGGGCTTGCGCACGCACGCACGGTGGAAGAGTGCCACAGCAGCACCGCATGCATGGAGTCTGCGGCAATGCACTCCCTGCGGACGCAGTGTACTCCCTGGATGCACGCATGCGGTGTGCTCATACGGGGTGCCAGGCAGTGGAGTTGCGCCCATGCGGTGATGCAAGGCCCCAGCCATGCGCCACGCGCCACGTGGTGATGCATGCAGCCGATGCGTGAACCCTCTCTCATGCACGCGCAGCATGCGACCGGCCTGAGCACTGTCAAACCGTCAACGGACCTCGGCGGTTGACTGTCGGTACTACTTGGCGATTTATTGAAGTGCAGGTAGCCGAGTGCGAGGCGCACACCACCAACGCCCCCAGTCCCCCCGTTGCGATGAACGGGCAAGGTTTCGTTACCTCCACTCCACACTACAGTAACAGTAACAGTAACACGGGGTTTCCAGCTAAGCAGGCTACTCTTCTACTAGAGACACCCGCCGATACTCCAGCACACTTAATGATGATGAGAGTTTTACAATCCACTTCTGGCGGTCACACGTACGGTTCCAAAGCTCCAGTGGGACTTAGAGAATCAAGGCTCAAGGCCCACAAAAGGTCAAGCTACAAGTAGCCCACGGTAACGCCATCCACACTTGGTGGCGGGCGCCAAGCAAGCAGCACCACTGTGCAGGCTGCACACCCAGCCCCTCAAATGGCCAGAGGGCGGACCCAAGGTATAAAACCATGAAGGGACCAAACAGCCCTCCCGCAGACCACCGGAAGCGGGGCTAGTAGCACACCCGCCGCAGCACTCTACTCAGCGACCACACCGCACCCGCCACCGCACGCGTGTGGCGCCACCTCCCCTTCAAAAACACCCCCAGAGGGAATGCCATCTAGCAAGCAGGTGCAGGCACCCGCTCGCCGTCAACGACGAGGCGCGCGCGGTGGAACTGCGCCCGCTTCCCCGCAGCCTTGGCGGCGAGGAAAGCGGGCCACAGCGCCCGGTGCTGCGCCTCCTCGCGGTCACTGAGGACGTCGAAGACAGCAGCCGACGGGTCCACGTCGCGCAGGTTGCGGCGGGAGCGCACGACGGTGTCGGCCACAGCGTCAGACGCCACGGTAAAGAGCACACGTAGCACGCCGCCCGGCGCGGCTCCACACCAATGCCCCCGACGGCAGGCTTGGCGTTGAGGAACGACGCGGACACGACCCCGCCACCAGCCGGCCTATCCCGGCCAGAGACGTCGTGCACAAAGCGCACGAGATTCATAGCCAGGCAGACGGGCAGGCTGACGCCGTCCACGGCGGCTGCAGCAACCCGCACAGCCGCCGCCGCCACCGCCGTCTCCTCGGAACCATAGCAGTCACTGAACAGCCGCCTCACATGCCGCGTGGACCCAAGTAGGAGGCGTCGCGCAGTGCGCCGCGCACGATCCCGTCGCGCGCCATCTGGCCTTCAGAGCCAAGGCCCGCTATGAGCCTGGTGGCGGCTGCCACAGGGATGGACAGCACGTGGCTGCGGCACAGCGACGTTTCGCCCACACGCGCGGGCAGCCCCCCCCGGCGGGAGGGGCCGCGTGCAGATGCGGCACGCGCGGCGCCCGCCGCGGCAGGCCGCTCCGCCGCCGGCGCGCCCGCTGCCGACGCCACAGGGGCGGCAGCAGCAGCGGGCCGGGCAGGCTGAGCAGCCTTGGCAGCAGGCGCCGCGTACTTAAGTACTAGAGTACCGCCGGCTCCCGGCCGATAGACTACCGCTCGCGCCGGCTAGACTACCCCAAACAGCGGTCTCTGAGAGACATGTCTGGCAAGGAGAATATAGGAGAGGACTTTCCTCAAGGTCACAGTAGTGGCCTTGTGGCCAGTCAAGCCGGCAGAGCCGACTGGCGCTGACTGGAACGGTCCCCGCCTGGCAGTGCATGGCTGTCCAGCTCTCGTTTGCATGGGGCTCAGCCGGTGCCCCATGCCTCATGCATGGCCAGGTCCCACCCTCCAGGGGGGCATGGACGACAGAGTTGTCATGGAGGCTGCCTGAAGACCTTCCAACGCCAGTCACCGGCAGACGAGCGACCCCGAGGATGAGCGCGGTGACGAACGCTGCGATTGGTCAAGCGGATTTACTCTGTGTTGCCTCGGCGGTCGCCACCGCTGAAGCCGTGATGGTGGCCCGCCTCCACGGGCAGCCATCTTGACCAATGTCCAGCATGCATTGACGGGCGCCAGCTCCTCCGCTCGTCGATCAACTCGTCGAGATCGGTGCCGCATGGCGTCCTGCATGGGGGGAGGATAAGGGCCGTCTCCCAGCACGGGCCGCGGCAGCGCCGCGGCTACTCGCCAAGCCATGGCAGCGCCGGGCAAGCCGCTCCTGAAGTGTTCCACCGAGGGGCAGTCTAGCAGGAGCCGGGCCAGTCGTATTTTACCCCGCTCGCCAGCGGCACGGAGATCCTCGTCACCAGCAGCGCCGCATTGCTGGGTCCAGGGCTCGGCGACGAGAACGCGCCTCCGTTAATCGAGCCACTCCACACTCAACACCGAATATTACAGATTTACAGATTTCTTCAGCTAAGCCCCTCCTCTCCAACTCGTCTTTTGCACATCACAGGATGTAAGAGACAGGGTGTGTGTGGGGGTGGGGGGGGGGGAGTGTGATCTACTGTGCAACCACGCTGCATCAGGCAGCAACAACCGTGCGCTGCCGTAGAGGGGCGCGCACCAACCCTGAAACCTACTAGCAACTACCTGCAACTACTACGTGGGCCCGCCCGCCCGTCTGCTGCTTGACTCAACCACCGCCCGCGCTCCAAGTGTGGCGACTCGACACATCACCACGCCAGCCGCCGCCCCTTCCCGATGTACTTCTCGATGAGGCCATCGTAGTACGACGTGAGCGCCTCGCCGGTGAGAGCAGCCCCCTCGGGCAGCGCCACCCGCCGGTACTGGCTCAGCTTCTGCAGGTGTACGGAGGGGTGAGTGTGGAATGAGTGTGTGAGAGGGTGTGCGGTTTGGGGGGTATGGTTTAGGGTTAAGGGTTAAGGGCGTGAGGCTGAGGGCTTCAGGTTTAGGGTGTAGGGCTTGGGTTAAGGGTTGGGAGGGGGGGTAGGGCTGAGGGCTTCGGTCTGAGGGTTTGAGGTTTGGGTTTAGGGTCTGGGGTTTGGGGTGTGGAGTTGAGAGATTGGGGTTTTCCACACCTGAAAGGACGAGGAGCGGCACGAGCGCCTTGCCGTCGGCTGATGGCTGTGGGTTTGGGGTTAAGGGTGTTCTGAACGTGGAAATACGCGAGGAGCGGCAGGAGCGCTCCCGTCGTCGGTTTGTGGTTTCGGGCTTTGGGCTTTAGGAGCTCATAGGGTTCAGTATAATTTTAAGGGTATAGGGGTTTCCGCACCTGAAAGGACGCGAGGAGCGGCAGGAGCGCCTCGTCTTCGGGGGACAGCAGCTGGCGGTAGGCACCGCTTGAGGGGTTGGTGAGAGCGAAGAAGCGCTGCAGGGGCATGGCGGGTGGGGGTGGCGGTTCAGCGTGGAGGCACGCAAGGGGGCAGTGTATCAGGGTTTTAGGGTTAAGGGGTTTTAGGTTAACCCCTAAACCCTGGTGGCGCACGATGAAGAGCGCGGCGTGCGGCAGTGCGGTGTCATTGAGCAGCAACGGCAGCCTTCCCTTGCTAGGAGTTCTTTGGGGGGAGGACTTGGACAAGTAGCGGAAGTAAAAAAACAGAAAGGGGGAAACATAAAACAGAGGACAGAAACTGACCTGGTGGCGCACGATGAAAAGCGCGGCGTGCGTTGGCGCGGTGTTGTTGAGCAGCAACGGCAGCCTTCCCTTGCCAGGAGTCCTCTGGGGGGAGGACTTGGACAAGTTACTGAAGCAAAAAAACAGAGACGCAAATATGAAACAGAGGACAGGAACGGACCTGGTGGCGCACGATGACGAGCGCGGCGTGCGGCAGCGCGGTGTCGTAGAGCAGCAGCATGAGGCAGCCGTCCGTGTCGAGTAACAGAAGAGATATTGCCAGAAACAGAAGACAAGACAGAAACGACAAGAAAAAAACACAGTCCCCACACCCCCACCAGATGTGCGCGTTTCGACGGCAGATGTGGGTTCAGGTGGTAAAATCACTCCGGCGACTCTGAAAATTGGCAGGGGTGTAGTACAGATCCCAACAAAGGCGTAGCAAAAACAATGAAGACAAACAGTAAGAAGAAAAAACAGAAAACGGACCTGGTGGCGCACAATGAAGAGCGCGGCGTGCGGCAGCGCGGTGTCGTTGAGCAGCAGCATCAGGTAGAGGTACTCTGGCGCGCCCCATGACATGAAGACCTGGTTGTGTGCGTGCGTGTGTGCGTGCGTGTGTGTGCGCGTGTGTGTGTGTGTGTGTGTGTGTGCGTGTGATGGAAAGTGGTGTCGTTGAGCAGCAGCATCAGGTACAGGTACTCTGGCGCGCCCCATAACATGAAACCTGACCTGTGAGGGAATGAGAGTGGGAGGAAGACATGAAAGAAAATCAGATAGAGAGAGAGAGAGAGAGAGAGAGAAACCAACAAACGGCCTCTCATCACCACCACCCCCACTCACGTTCTGCAGCCCACACTCGAGCTGGTAGATGCCAAGTGGCGTGTTGTACAGGCTGAGCACTGTACGCCCCCTGCCAATTTGACTGATTGTGCACTCTCCCCATCACCCCACCCTACCCCACCACCCCACCCCACCCTACCCCTCTCCACCACCACCCACCCCCACTTTACCCCACCACCTCTCCCCACCACCCCACCACACCCCACCAGCACCACCACCAGCACCACCACCACTCACGCTCTGCAGCCCACACTCGAGCTGGTACATCCCACGCGGCGCGGTGTACAGGCAAGGCTGCGCACTGTAATTTGACTGATTGTGCCCTCTCCCGGCACTGATCCCGGCCCTCTCCCCGGCACTGATCTCGACGAGTTGATCGACGAGCGGAGGAGCTGGCGCCCATCAATGCATGCTGGACATTGGTCAAGATGGCTGCCCGTGGAGGCGGGCTACCATCACGGCTTCAGCGGTGGCGACCGCCGAGGCAACACAGAGTAAATCCGCTTCACCAATCGCAGCGTTCGTCACCGCGCTCATCCTCGGGGTCGCTCGTCTGCCGGTGACTGGCGTTGGAAGGTCTTCAGGCAGCCTCCATGACAACTCTGTCGTCCATGCCCCCTGGAGGGTGGGACCTGGCCATGCATGAGGCATGGGGCGCCGGCTGAGCCCCATGCAAACGAGAGCTGGACAGCCATGCACTGCCAGGCGGGGACCGTTCCAGTCAGCGCCAGTCGGCTCTGCCGGCTTGACTGGCCACAAGGCCACTACTGTGACCCTGAGGAAGGTCCTCTCCTATATGCTCCTTGCCAGACATGTCTCTCAGAGACCGCTGTTTGGGGTAGTCTAGCCGGCGGGAGCGGTAGTCTATCGGCCGGGAGCCGGCGGTACTCTAGTACTTAAGTGTGCTGGAGTATCGGCGGGTGTCTCTAGTAGAAGAGTAGCCTGCTTAGCTGGAAACCCCGTGTTACTGCTACTGTTACTGCCCTCTCCCCACCAGCACCAGCACCAGTACCAGCAGCAACAACACACGTTCTGCAGCCCACACTCGAGCTGGTAGATGCCAAGTGGCGTGCTGTACAGGCTGAGCACTGTACACCCCCTGCCAATTTTACTGATTGTGTCCTCTCCCCATCACCCCACCCTACCCCACCACCCCACCCCACCCTACCCCTCTCCACCACCCCACCCACCCCACTTTACCCCACCACCTCTCCCCACCACCCCACCCCACCCCACCAGCACCACCACCACCACCACTCACGTTCTGCAGGCCACATTCTGAGCTGGTACATCCCAAGCAACGTCCTGCACAGGCAGGCCGCGCAAGCACTCACTCCCCCCTGTCCCTTCAAGACGAGTCCCTCCGCCCCTTCCAGGTCTCCCTCCCCGGCTCACGTTCTACAGTTACAGTTACATCGGCTTTCCAGCAAAGACTACCTCTAGTCCTTGTACCACCGCCTTGACCTAAGTCCAGTTCTGGCCCTAACAATTACTTGTGAGGGGCGGTAGCCACCAGCCGGCTGCCTGCCAACGTGTAGTCCCAGAGCAAAAAGGAGAGCTATTGTGCGACGCCTCCAAAATAGGTCCTAACTGCTTCTAGGGGATAGGGGGTCAAGTGGCGCTTGCCAATCTACTTGACCGCCGTGGTGGAGGGGCCGGCGCCTGAGGGGCAGCCGGACTGTACACCACGGCTCTCCACCCGACCCTATCCTGAGCACGCTCAAACGCCGTGTCCGAAAAAGTCTTCCAATCAGAACGAGTGCCACTAGTTTCGCCTAGCTGCTGAATCAGTAGCTTAAGAAAATAGTGTCGGGAGGAGGCTGGAGGCCGGCCTTGCTGCCGAGCCACATCCATTGTGCAGTCAAAAGTCGTACGAGGAAGACGAGAAGCCGGCATGCGCATCACATGGCCTAGCCACTGCATTGATCGCTTTGCCACAAGGCTCTCAATTGGCTCAGTGTCGCACGCCTGCCGAATATAAGTTAATCTGTGCCGGTCGACCAGGCGCACACCCAGAATGCGACGAAGGCAGTTAGAGTGGGCAACCTCCAATCGAGACAGTTGTGTTTTAGTAGCTCAGTAGTGGCTCACGTTCTGAAGCCCAAAATCGAGCTGGTAGATGCCAAGTGGCGTGGTGCACAGGCAGGGCGCTCAAGCACTCACCCCACCCCGAAAAATTCAAATGATTGTTCTTCCCACCCACACAGGCAGGGCGGCTGAGCAGTGTACGCACCCTGTCAATTTGACTGATTCTGCCCTCTCCCCACCAGCACCAGCAGCAACACCACTCACGTTCTGCAGGCCACACTCGAGCTGGTAGATGCCAAGTGGCGTGTTGTACAGGCAAGGCGCTCAGGCACTCAAATCCCCCTGTCAATTCCACTGACTGTACTCCCCTCCCCACCTACAGGTGGTGCAGCTACACCACCAGCAGCAGCAACACCACTCACGTTCTGCAGGCCACACTCGAGCTGGTAGATGCCAAGTGGCGTGTTGTACAGGCGGCGCCGGCGGTCTGGGTTGGCCGTGAAGAACTGAGAAGGAAGGTGTGTGTGTGTGTGTGTTGAAGATTCGTACGTTTGTATCAGAGTCCACTTTGGGTTTGGCCGTGAAGAACTGAGGCAGGGGGCAGTGTGTGTGCGTGTGTGTGTGTGTGTGTGTGTGCAGGTCAGTGTACCTACCCAAGTGACACAAGTGTACCCAAGTATGCACAAGACGTATACGAGATGTACCCAAGCATGCACGAGACTTTTGCAAGATGTACACAATAGGTACAATCGACGCAAACCGCACCACGTTCACAAGACCAGTGGCCGGCGGGATTGGAGGGGTCACCAGAGGCGGTGCATGCACGCACGCACACGCACACGCACACACACACACACACACACACACACGAGACCCCCCTCCCCCCCCAAACACACACAGCTGGTCGAGCAGCCTGTTCTATGTACTGCAAACTGTACAAATCTCCACACAACTGGATGCGCATGATGGTTGGGTCGAAGCGGCAGCCGAGCAGGTAGGTATCTCTGCACATGGCCCACTGGCTGCTATTATACAGAGTAAAATTTAAACAGACGATGGGTTTTACAGTCGTGTGTGACGCACCTACTCCTAGGCAGCGTATTCGACCGTGCTCGGCGTTTATCGCCTGAGCACTATAGACGGGTGGGTAACTACTTGTTGTGGGGGGCTAGTGGGTCGGGGCCGGACCTAGACAGGGCACTCGGTCCCCAGATCTGACTCTTCCCCGTAACTGTGAACCGTAAACTGGCAGCTGTAAAAGTCAACGCACCTGGATGCCGACGATTGTGGGGTCGAAGCGGCAGCCGAGCGGGTAGGTCTCCCCGCACGTGGCCCACTGGGGCTGGGAGTCAAACCTATGTGTGTGTGTGGGGGGGGGGGAAGTTAGGGGGGGGAGGCAAGGAAGATGAGAAGAAGGGGGGGGGGGAGTAAGGAGGGAGGGGGCAAGGGTTCATCTCTGCACGTGGCCCACTGGTTCATCTCTGCACGTGGCCCACTTGTCACTCACACACACATACACACACACACACACACACTCTGCACCCACATCTTGTGCGCGAGCAGCTTGCCCAGTCCGTGTATCAGGCCGACAAGATGCAGCCAAACCTCGTCACATACACACACACGCACGCACACACACACACACAAACGGACACACACACACACACCCTCTGCACCCACATCTTGTGCGCGAGCAGCTTGCCCAGTCCGTGCATCAGGCCGACAAGATGCAGCCAGTCCTTGTCCCCCCCCCACACACACACGCACGCACACACACACACACACACACACATGCACACACACACACACATACACACACGCACACACGCACACCACACGCACACGCGCGCACACACACACACACACTCTGTACCCAAGTCTTGCGCGAGCAGCTTGCCCAGTTCGTGCATGAGGCCGACGACATGCAGTCAGTCTTCGTCACACACACACACACACACGCACGCACACCCTCTGCACCCACATCTTGTGCGCGAGCAGCTTGCCCAGTCCGTGTATCGGGCCGACAAGATGCAGCCAGTCTTTGCCACACACACACACAGATACACACACACACACACATTTTGTCTTTGCCACACACACACACAGATACACACACACACACGCACACACGCAGACACACACACACATACACACATGCAAAACACACACACACACACACACATTTTGTGCGCGGGCAGCTTGCCCAGTCCGTGCAACAGGCCGACGAGATGCAGCCAGTCCTTGTCAAACACACACACACGCACACGCACACATGCGCACACGCACACCCTCTGCACCCACATCTTGTGTGCGAGCAGCTTGCCGAGCCCGTGCATCAGGCCGACGAGATGCAGCCAGTCCTTGTCCGGGTGAGCGAGGCGGCACAGCTCCGCAGTTTGGAATGCGTGCTCGCGCAGGGGCATGTCTGGGTCCACCTGTGTGTGTGTATGAATGAATGCGTGTGTGTGTGAAAGAGACAGAGACAGGCACAGAGATAGGGAGAGAGAATGGGAAAGAGAGAAGGAGAGAGAGGGTGAGAGGAAGAAAGAGGGAGTGAGAAGGAGAGAGAGAGGAAAAGGGAGAGAGAAAGAGAGAAAGAGAGAAAGAGAGAAAGAGAGAGAGGGGGGAGGGGAACACAGCTCCGCGATCTGGAATGGGTGCTCGCGCAGCGGCAAGTCTGGGTCCACATGTGTGTGTGTGTGTGTGTGTGTGTGTATTAAGTGACGGCGAGTAAGAGAGAGAGAGACGGAGAGATAGAGAGAGAAAGAGAGACGAAGAGGGGAAGAGAGAGACAGGGAGAGGGGGGGGGCAGCTGGCAGTCTGGAATGCGTGCTCGTGGAGGGGCATGTCTGGGTCCACCTGTGTGTGTGTGTGTGTGTGTGTGTGTCAGTGACGGCGAGTAAGAGAGAGAGCGACAGAGACATAGACAGAGAGAAAGATAGAGAGACCGAGGGGGGAAGAGAAAGAGACAGGGAGAGGGGGGAGACAGCTCCGCGGTCTGGAATGCGTGCTCGTGGAGGGGCATGTCTGGGTCCACCTGTGTGTGCGTGCGTGTGTTTGTGTGTGTGTAATAATGTCCGCAATGGGCCGTTGCGGGTGTGACAGTGTGTGTGTGTGTGTGTCTATGGTTGATGCGTATGTGCGCGCGCCGTGCCAAACCAGTGGCGTAATGAAAATAATAAGCGCACCTGAATGGTGCCTGCCATCAGCGCCGCCTCATACTCTCGCAGTTCATTCAGCTTGTCGAGCGCCTCCCACACATCCCCGCTCCATACCCCCACCCCCACACACAACACATGCACACCATTTTTTATTTTGAAAAAAAAACAAAAAAACGCGCACCTGGATTGTGCCTGCCATCAGCGCCGCCTCATACTCCCGCAGCTCATTCAGCTTGTCCAGCGCCTCCCAAACATCCATACTCGCGCGGTCGAGCGACGAGAACAGGCCAGCCTGGCGCTTTACGAAGTCGAGCGTCTGGCGTGCGTGGCTGAGGCGGAGGAAGAGCTCGACGGCGGCCTGCGTGTCGTTGTTGTTGTTGTTGTTCTTGTTGTTGCACGCACACACACATGCAGGAGCAACACACACACACACACACACACACACACCTGGTTGTTGGTGAGGTGGTAAGCCGACCATGACGCCCTTCGTTTTTCCAGCACACACACACACACACACACAGACACACACACACAGCAGCAGCAGCACACACAAGCACACACACCTGGTTGTTGGTCAGGTGGTAAGCCGAACGTGATGCCCTCCGCTTCTCCAATGCCTCTGCCTCATCAGCGGTCAGATTACTTTCCTGCCGACTCAGCTGTGTGTGTGTGTGTTGGTGTACGTTGGTGTGTGTGTAAGCGTGTGTTCAGCCTCGTTGCCCAGCTGTGAGGTTGCTTTCCTAACAAGTCAGCTGTGCGTGTGCGTGTGTGTGTGAGTGTGTGTGTGTTGGTGTGTGTGTGCTCAGCCTCGTCAGCTGTCGGGTTGCTTTCCTGCCAACTCAGCTGCGTGCGTGCGTGTGGTGTGTGTGTGTGTGTGTGTGCGGGGGAAGCACACACGCACGCACTTGCCCGCCGGCCAGCCGCGGCATTGTTAGTTCGATCGCAGATTGCGACACCACCAGCAGCGTGCGCGACTAACACCCACCCACCCACCCACACACATGCACACACGCACACACGCACCTGCCCCCCGGCCAGCCGCGGTGTCGTCGGTTCGCTCGCAGATTGCGACACCACCAGAAGTTTGCGCGCCGGCGCGCCCCAAGTCCCGCCGCGCGAATGCTGAGGCTGTACGGCCCCGGCACTCGTCGACGCGCCGCCGCCAGCACCGGCCATGGGGGAGGGGCCGTGGCGGAGGTGAGGGAAAGCGGAGGTGATCGCGCTGCGTGTGTGTGTGTGTGTGTGTGTGTGCATGTGGACGCGTGTGCGTGCGTGTGTGTGTGTGTGTGTGTGTGCGTGTGGACGCGTGTGCGTGTGTGCGTGCGTGTGTGTGTGTGTGCGCGCGTGTGGACGCGTGTGCGTGTGTGTGTGTGCGTGTGGACGCGTGCGCGTGTGTGTGTGTGTGTGTGTGTGTGTGCGTGCGTGTGGACGCGCCGGCGCCGGCCATGGGGGAAGGGCCGTGGCGGAGGTGAGGGAAGGCAGAGGTGATCGCGCTGCGTGTGAGGGGGATGTGGGGGGGGGCGTGTTTGTGTGTGTGTGTGTGTGGACGCGTGTGCGCGCGCGTGTGTGTGTGTGTGTGTGTGCGTGTGGACGCGCCAGCGCTGGCCACGGGGGAGGGGCTGTGGCGGAGGTCAGGGAAGGCAGAGGTGATCGCGCTGCGTGTGGTGTGTGTGTGTGTGTGTGGGTGGGTGTGAGCGTGTGTGTGCGTGTGTGTGGGGATGCGTCACCGCCAGCGCCGGCCACGGGGGAGGGGCCGTGGCGGGGGTGTGGGAAGGCAGAGGTGATGGTGCTGTGCGCGTGGGTGAGTGGGTTTGGGGGAATGTTTGTGTATGGATGCATGGGTATGGGGAGGTGAAGTTGGTGAATTGGCGTGCACACATGCACGTGCACACACACATGCACGTGTACACACACACACACACAACGCACCGTGTGATCTCCTCGGTGTCGCTGCTGCTGCTGCTGTCGCCCCCACTGCCCCCGCCGCCTCCGCCGCCCTGCCCCCAAATGACACACCCACACCCACACACGCAAGCACACACACATGCACACACACACATACACACACACACACGCAACGCACCGCGTGATTTCCTCGGTGTCACTGCTGCTGCTGCTGTCGCCCCCGCCGCCTCCGCCGCCCTGCCGCCAAATGACACACACACATATACACACACACGCAAGCACACACACACGCACACACACACACACCACACACGCAAGCACACGCACACACACACACACACACACACCACACACACACACGCAACGCACCGCGTGATTTCCTCGGTGTCACTGCTGCTGCTGCTGTCGCCCACGCCGCCCCCGCCACCCCCGCCGCCCACCCGGCCCTCAAATGACATTCCGCTGGCGCTGCTGGCGGCGGTGCGCATAGCGGCGACGCCGTCTTGCATGCCGCAGATGTCGGTCGTGTTTGACTTGGTCAGGCCGCGCCGGTGGGGCCACACGGTGCCCTGTGTGTGTGTGCGTGTGTGTGTGTGTGTGTATGTGTGCGTGTGTGTGTGTGTTTGTGTGTGTGTGGTGAGGGACGGGGGGCACGTCGTGCACGCCGCAGATGTCGGTCGTGTTTGACTTGGTCAGGCCGCGCCGGTGGGGCCACACGGTGCCCTGTGTGTGTGTGTGTGTGTGTGTGTGTGTGTGTGTGCCTGTGTGTGCGTCGGTGTGGGTGTGGGTGTGAGTGGTGAGGGACGGGGGGGAGGGGGGTGCGCCGCAGATGTCTGTCGTGTTTGGCTTGGCCAGGCCGCGCCGGTGGGGCCATGCGGTGCCCTGTGTGTGTGTGTGTGTGTGCATGTGTGTGCGTCGGTGTGTGTGTGTGTGTGTGTGGTGAGGGACGGGGGGCACGTCGTGCACGCCGCAGATGTCGGTCGTGTTTGACTTGGTCAGGCCGCGCCGGTGGGGCCACACGGTGCCCTGTGTGTGTGTGCGTGTGTGTGTGTGTGTGTGTATGTGTGCGTGTGCGTGTGTGTGTTTGTGGGTGTGGTGAGGGACGGGGGGCACGTCGTGCACGCCGCAGATGTCCGTCGTGTTTGACTTGGCCAGGCCGCGCCGGTGGGGCCACACAGTGCCCTGTTTGTGTGCGTGCGTGTATGTGTGTGTGTGTGTGTGTGCATGTGTGTGCGTCGGTGTGTGTGTGGGTGTGTGTGGTGAGGGACGGGGGGGAGGGGGGTGCGCCGCAGATGTCTGTCGTGTTTGGCTTGGCCAGCCGCGGCGGTGGGGCCATACGGTGCCCTCTGTGTGTGTGTGTGTGTGTGTGTGTGTGTGTGTGTGTGTGTGTGTGGTGAGAGACGGGGGGCACGTCGTGCACGCCGCAGATGTCTTTTCGTGTTTGACTTGGCCAGGCCGCGCCGGTGGGGCCACACAGTGCCCTGTTTGTGAGTGTATGTATGTGTGTGTGTGTGTGTGTGTGTGTGTGTGCATGTGTGTGCGTCGGTGTGGGTGTGGGTGTGTGTGGTGAGGGACGGGGGGGAGGGGGGTGCGCCGCAGATGTCTGTCGTGTTTGGCGTGGCCAGGCCGCGCCGGTGGGGCCATACGGTGCCCTGTGTGTGTGTGTGTGTGTGTATGTGTGTGCGTGCGTGTGTGTGTGGTGAGGGACGGGGGAGGGCACTTCGTGCATGCCGCAGATGTCTTGTCGTGTTTGGCTTGGCCAGGCAGCGCTGGTGGGGCCACACGGTGCCCTGTTGTGTGGTCGATTTTACAGTCTTGCTGGACGCCTTTTAGGGCGTATTAGACTTGTGCTTGCGCACTCAATCCCTGAGGCAGGCAGACACTATCACCCGCACTAGTCCACTGAGTGGATACACATTGACTGTGTCCATCCCACTAGCACTAGTACATCTGGACGCGCCATGCGTCTCAGTTCGGGCAGCCAGCCGGGCCACCCTCCTCCTCCTCCGTGTGTGAGGTGTCGAAGGGAGGGGGGTGGTGGTGAAGGTGTCGAGGGTGAGAGGGTGGGAGGGGGGCACGGGTAGGGGCGACGCCACGCCCTGCGCGTGTGGGGAGGGGGAGGGGGGAGGGGGCGCGGGGGGCGGGTGCGTCGGGGGCGGGGCGGAGAGCGCCTGGGAGCCACCTGGGGTGGGAAACCCCGTGTGACCCACTCTTCAGTCAAAAGTGCGGGCGTGGCACACACCCCTGGGGAGAGGCGTGGGTGGGTGTGGGAGGGGGGGAGGGAGGGGGAGGAGTGCGCGCGCGTGGGCTTGCGGCCCTCACCCCCACCCACCCGAAGACGGCACACGTAGAAGTGCACGCTTTTAGTGCGCACTCAGCTAGTGCACAAGGATTTTGCCCCCCACCCCCCACCCACCCACGCACCCATCCACCCACGTACCTTTGTTGCATCTGCGCCCCCCCCCAAGCCCCCCCCACACACACACACGCACCACCCCACACCCACCCATTTGTTGCATGCGCGCTCCCCCCAAGCCCCCCCCCCGCGCAACGCCCGTGCCCCTTTGCCCCTGTTGCCCCTCCCCCCCCCTGTTCCCCCTGCTCCACCGCTGCCCCTCCCCACACCCTACACCCGCCCACACTGCCCACCTGTGCGTACGCCTCCCCCTAGAGCAGGCTGCTGCCCCCCCCCCCCCCGCACCCGCCCGCCGTTGCCCCCTCCTAACCGCCCACCCGCCCATCTGCCCTACGCCTCCCCAGCAGGCTGCTGCCCCCCCCACTCCGCCCCTGCTGCCCCTCCCTGCCCCTACACCCGCCCACCCCGCCCACCTGTGTATGTACGCCTCAACCCAAAAGCAGGCTGCTGCCCCCCCCCTCCCGCACTACTGCCCCTGCCCCCATAACCTCCTACACCCCCCACCGCCCACCTGTGCGTGAGCCTCCCCATCAGCAAGGCTGCTGCCCCCAACCCCCCACCCACCCCGCACTCCTGCCCCCCTGCTTCCCCCCTCTCCTGTTGCCCTTTGTGCCCACTACTGCCCCCTGCTGCCCCCCTTTAACATCTCTACACCGCCACGCCACCTGTGCTTAACGCCTCCCCCCGAGCAGCTGCTGCCCCCCCAACACCACCCCATACCCCATACACCCGCCCACACCCCTTCACCCGCCCACCCACGCACCTGTGCATACGCCTCCCCGCCGAGCAGGCTGCTGCCCCGAGAGTGCCCGTCGGAGCTGCCCTGCGTCACATTCGGGGCCGACGCGGGCGCCGCTCCCGGCAGCTGCGCCGCGGAACCTGCGCGCAGGGCGAGCGCGACGCCACCGCTGCCGCTGCCACTGCCGCTGCCAGCAGCGGCTGCAGCTGTGCCGAAGGTCCCCCCGCCGGGCGCGCGCGCGTGCGATGGGGGCGGCGTGAGCACGCGCGCGGACGACGCGTGCGGCCACTCGCGCGCGGCTGGGGCGGGCGGGGGGGCGGGCGGCTGATACTCGCGCGCTGACGAGGCGTGCGGCCACTCGCGCACAGACGCCGCCTGCGTGCGCACCCAGTGGTGCGGGTGCTGCTGGGGCTGCTGGGACTGCTGGGGCTGGCCCTGCTGCCCCTGCTGGCCCTGCTGCCCCTGCTGCCCTTGCTGCCCTTGCTGCCCCTGCTGCCCCTGCTGCCCTTGCTGCCCCTGCTGGCCCTGCTGGCCCTGCTGCCCCGGCTGCCCCTGCTGCCCCTGCTGCCCTTGCTGGCCCTGCTGCCCCTGCTGCCCTGGCTGCCCCTGCTGCTCCTGCTGCCGCTGCTGCTCCTGCTGCCCCTGCGGCCCCGCAGCGCGCGCCGTCCCCGCAGCCGAGCGCGCGGCCGCCTGCTGCTGCGCTGCATGCGCCTGTGCAATGTATTGCTGCGCACTCGCAGCACCCGCCCACGCAGCGCCTTCCCGCGACCGCCCTCCAAACGCGGCACCGTCAAAGGGTGGGTGGGAGCAGTCCCGTGACGGCACGCGGCAACGCGCACTGTCCCTGCCATGGCGCTGCCCCTGATGCTGCACTGCGGCAACACCCCCTCCCCCATCGCCTCCTCTTCTGCCTCCGCCCCCCCCTGCGGAAGAAGCAGTGCCGGACCCGCTGGTGCCCTGCCCTGAGTACCCGCTGCCGGCGCTTTGCATGCCACCGGGTTCCTGCTGCTGCAACGCTGCAACGCCAGGGCTGCTGCTGTACTGCCCGCCTGCTGCGCCGCTGCTGCCGCTGCTGTGCTGCACGCGGGTCGCGCCGTGCTGCTGCCCGCCGGGTGCGCCGTACTGCCCGCCCGCTGCGCCGTACTGCCCGCTGTTGCTGCCGAGACTGCCCTGCCGCTGTGCCGCGCCCGCGCTGACACCGCCAAACTGCACGCTGTCAGCGCCCCCGGCCCCGCCGCCAAACTGCGACGCGCCGACAGAGCCTGCGCCGCCGTACTGATGCTGCGCTGCCGTTGCCGCCGCTGACGTCTCGTTGTACTGCGCGTCCCCTCCTAAACAGCCTGCAACGCCTGGAGAGCCAAACCCGACCACGGGCGGGCGCTGGCCCTGCGTGTCGCCTCCGCCTCCTCGCCCGACACCCCCCGCGCCACCCGCCCACTGCTGCTGCTGTTGCTGCTGCACCACTTGGCCTGCGCCGCCCACCCACTGCTGCTGCTGCTGCGGTGCTGCCCGCTGCTGCTGCGCGTACGACGGATTGCTCATGATTGAGCGGGTGGGCGCGGGGCTGGTCAGCTCCATCAAAGTGGGCGTCGCCTGCATCTGCGGCGGGGGCGCGTGGATGGGCTGCGCCTGCGCGGCGAGGGGTGAGGGAGTGAGTGGGCAGGAGGGTGGGAGAGTGTCGTGGGAGAAAGTGGCGAGGGGAGTGCAGAGTGTGCGCATGTGTGCGGTCGCCCGGGTGCAGCAACAAGCAAACGGGTCAACGTGCGCGCGGGGCGAGAGCGCGTCGTTTTCGCTTCGCACCGTCATCTTCAGCTGGCCCGTCTGCTCCCACTCGGCCTGCTGCTGGTGGAGCAGCGCACGCAGGTGGTGCGGCTGCGTGAGGGGCGGGGGGTGGTCGAAGCGGGGGTCCGCAGAGTGCGGCAGCGGCGGTGCGCTGGCAGCGATGGAGGACGGTGGCACGCGCGTCACGAGAGGAGCGTCGCCCCCCGGGGGTCCTGGCACCACCAGCAGCGGGTGCACGCTGCCGCCTGTGCTGCTGCCTGGCAGCGGCTGCATGGGCTGCATCAGCGCATGCGCCGCGTGCGCATGCGCTGATGCGTGCGTCGGCAGCACGCCGCCCGGTGGCGACAACGCGGCTGCGTCGCCGCATCCAGCAACAGGCAGTGCCGGGCCCTGTCCAAGCAGCAAGCTGAGCCCTGGTGCCTCCTGGGCCTGCTGCTGTAATGCGCCACGCGAAGTGCCCATGTGCGCATGCAAGGTGCCCATGTAACCTTCACCACTGGGCGCCCCAAGCGCGCCCCCACTGCCGCTGGGCTCCCATGTCTGCGGGGCCTGTAGCGCCTCCATGCGTCTAGCCAGGGAGGGTGGTGGCGAGGAAGCTCGAGTCGCTGGTCTTGTGCTTGTGCCACGCAGGTCCAGATCCTCAAGGTCCAGCTCTGATGTCGTGCTTCCGATGCCCGCTACCGCATCACTGAGCGCCGCATCAGCTTGTGGGCTGCGGCATCTCACGGCACACGAGGACAAGTATCGATCGAGCGTGGCGAATGCCGCAACCAACTAGGCACGGATCTAGGCGCTCCTCTGATATGCAGAAATTATATGCAGAAAAGTGCACGTTGGTGGAATTGGGTAACCCAATTGTAACCCAATTGTGGTTGTGCAACCAAGCCACACACACCACGCGCCCCTCAAACCACCTCGGACTGCAACTAGCAGCACACCACCACCATGGACATCTTTGAGCATGCAGAGGGTAGGATGGGAGGGCCTGTGATCTGATGCATAATTGTTGCGGCATAATGCTTGCATGCGTGCATGCATGCATGCATAAGTGGTGCCTAAGCGGCGCCGTATGCCCTTGCCTTGATAGCTGTGGTTCACGATCTGGGTCCCTTTCGTGGCGATGGCGCCATGTACACACTCTGCGCATGCAACAAAACGCTAGTGACGCTGCATCCCTGTGGTGTGCTGTCTGCAATCGGTCGCAGTGAGCTACCCCTCCCGTACGTGTGAGCAGGAGGAGGAGGAGGCGGCACAGGCCACCGCGTCCTCCAACCTGTCACCACCGCTGCTGCTGGTGCGCCGCGCCCGGATCTTTGCGCGCGCATGCATGCATGCATGCATGCATGCATGCATGCATGCATGCATGCATGGGAGTCGTGCTTGGGCAGTCGTGCATGCACTGGCATGCGCCAGTGAGCCGGGCTGACATGCAGCATGCCCGTGCTGTGCGCACTCACACCACCTCCCCCCGCCGCGGCAGTGGAATGCAGAGCTGAGGCAGCGGCTGTACCCAGGCGGCGCCGTCGTACCAGAGTGCATGGTGCGCACCGTGTGGCTCTATCAAGTGTGCACGCGCGTGCGTTGCGCGCATGACACATATGCACGCCCGCGCCCGCCCACCGACCCAGCCACTCGCTGCACGCACCCCACGCAGCTGCTGGCGACGTCGCGCGCGTCGTGCGCGCTGCTCGCACACGCGTTCCCTGAGAAGCAGGTGGGGGGGGTGCGCAGTGTGTGCGTGCAGCAGCTGCAGCAGCAGCTGCCGGGCTGCCACAGCCGCTGCATCTCGATCTAGGGGATTCCCCCTTGAACCGACGGGAATACTAGAGGAGGCGGGAAGCATGACTTGGAAGTGTGCGTACTGCTGCCATTCCCCTCCCCCCCCCGGGCGATGGGCAGCTGCATTCTCGTCGAGGTCTCGGGATGACACACACACACACACACTCCCCGAACCCACCCCCCCAGGCGATCGGCAGCTGCATGCTCTTCGAGGTCAAGGTCTGGGGATGACACACACACAGACACACACACACACACACACCAGGCGATCGTCAGCTGCGTGCTCTTCGAGGTCGAGGTCTTGGGATGACACACACACACACACATACACACACACAGGCGATCGGCAGCTGCGTGCTCTTCGAGGTCGAGGTCTCGGGATGACACACACTCACACACACACACACACACACACACACACACACACACACCAGGTGATCGGCAGCTGTGTGCTCCCCGAGGTCTCCATGCGCGGAAACACCACGGGAGGCGCGCTGCGCGACGCCGGGTGCATGCTGTACGCCGCTGGCGCGCAATCGGGCGCGCTGCTGCTAGCGATCTGCACGTATGACGTGCGGCCGGAGCGCGCGGCCGCGCTTGCACGCGGGCTGCTCTCAGAGGTGCAGGCGAAGAACGTGAGTGTGCGTGTGTGTGCGTGTGTGTGTGTGTGTGTGTGCGTGCGTGTGTGTGTGTGTGTCAGCCTCCCTGCGTGTGTGTGGGGAGCGCGCGGCTGCGCACGCACGGGGGCTGTTCTCCGAGGTGCGGGAAATTAATGTGAGAGTGTGTGTGTGTGTGTGTGTGTCAGCCTCCCTGCGTGTGTGTGGGGAGCGCGCGGCTGCGCTCGCATGTGGGCTGCCCTCCGAGGTGCAGGCGAAGAACGTGAGTGCGTGTGTGTGTGTGTGTGTGTGTGTGTGTGTGTGTACGTGCGTGTGTGTCAGCCTCCCCGCGTGAGTTTGTGTGTGGAGTGGGTGCGCCCGCGCAGGGGCTGCTGTCAGATGTGCAGGCGAGCAACGTGAGCGTGTGTCGGCGCATGTGGCTCGCGCTCATGTGCCGCTTTGATGGATGGATGGGTAGATGCATGGGGTATATGGATGCATGGATGGATGGATGGATGGATGGATGGATGTGTGGACAAATCAACCTGCTGTGCATGTGCGTGTGTGCATGCGCGCGTGTGCGCGCGTGTGCTGGGGAGGGGGGGGGCGAGGGCGACACTTGAGGTTCGCCTGTCAACCTCGACCACTCTCCCTTTTCCTCTTTAGGGTTTAAGTCAGGGTTTAGTTCCCCCCTTTGCTCTTTTGTCTGATTCCCCCCACACACACACGCAAACACGCACACAAAAATCAGAATCCCGCATTGCCCCCAACAGGTGATTGTTCTTGGCGCGATCAGCTCGGAGCAGCTGCGTGGCGGTGAGGGCGACCCGTCGCAGGTGCGGGAGCGTGGGAAGTGGGGTGCACGGCTTCTGTGCCGCAAGACACCCTCTCCATCTCTCCCTCGCTCTCGCTCTCGTCCCTGCTCTCTCCCTCGCTCTCGCTCTCGTCCCTGCTCTCTCCCCCCCTCGCTCTCCCCCCTTCGCTCTCGCCCTCGGCCTCTCTCCCTCGCTCGTGCTTTCGCCTACTCACAAACTCGCTCGCAGGTGCGGGGTGGGTCAGTGGTTCCCAAGGTTCTTGGGAAAATGACGGCTCACCCCGCGCCTCATGCTCACTCCAGTCCTCAATCTCACCCCGCCGGAGGCATTTTATTTTCGAAGGAACATTTAGAGCCTGCAGCGACACAGACATGAGACTGAGGACGATCATTGCGAGAAGGCGTTGAAATGCCGTTTTCACACTTTTCGGGTCGAAATTCGGAATCTCACCCCGCAGCGCCAACCCGAAGCGGCTTATCTCATCCCGCAAATGCACTTTCGCGGGGTGCGTGGCGGCGAGGGCGAACCTTCACAGGTGCGGGGTGGGCAGTGGTTTCATTATCAGTTTTTTTCTTTTTTCTACAGCCAGATTCTGCGCTGATCGCGCTGACGGTTGACCTCCCGTCGACTCAGTTACAGTTACATCGGCTTTCCAGCAAAGACTACCTATAGTCCCAGTACCACCGCCTAGACCCAAGTCCAGTTCTGGCCCTAACAATTACTTGTGAGGGGCGGTAGCCACCAGCCGGCTGCCTGCCAACGTGTAGTCCCAGAGCAAAAAGGAGAGCTATTGTGCGACGCCTCCAAAATAGGTCCTAACTGCTTCTAGGGGATAGGGGGTCAAGTGGCGCTTGCCAATCTACTTGACCGCCGTGGTGGAGGGGCCGGCGCCTGAGGGGCAGCCGGACCGTACACCACGGCTCTCCACCCGACCCTATCCTGAGCACGCTCAAACGCCGTGTCCGAAAAAGTCTTCCAATCAGAACGAGTGCCACTAGTTTCGCCTAGCTGCTGAATCAGTAGCTTAAGAAAATAGTGTCGAGAGGAGGCTGGAGGCCGGCCTTGCTGCCGAGCCACATCCATTGTGCAGTCAAAAGTCGTACGAGGAAGACGAGAAGCCGGCATGCGCATCACATGGCCTAGCCACTGCATTGATCGCTTTGCCACAAGGCTCTCAATTGGCTCAGTGTCGCACGCCTGCCGAATATAAGTTAATCTGTGCCGGTCGACCAGGCGCACACCCAGAATGCGACGAAGGCAGTTAGAGTGGGCAACCTCCAATCGAGTCAGTTGTGTTTAAGTAGGGGCCCATGTTTCGCAGCCGTACAGAAAGTGGGGCAGCACGAAAGTGGTGTACACCCGCATCTTAGACTGCACTTGCATCTTCTTGCCGGCCCAAATCTTATCAAAAGACGCAAACGTGCCCAGCGTGCGACCGACACGCACACCGATCTCCTTTTCCACACCACCACTCTGGGTTATCCAACTCCCTAGATACTTATTTGACGGCTCTTGACGAGCTCTGTCTGGCAGGCTTTTCAGTCTCACAATCCACTGGATAGGTTGAGCTGTGTTGAAGTTCAAAGTACAGCCGGAATACAGCCAAATAGAGCCGAAAAGGAAATGACTGGGGGTGGGTGGGAGGCCGGGGGGGGGGGGCGGCTGCTGCGCCGCAAGCCACACAGCCACTCTCTCCTCTCTCTCTTTCTCTCTCGCGCGCGCTCACCCTCTCTCTCTCTCCCCCTCGCTCTCTCTCTGGCTCTTGCTCTCGCCCTCGCTCTCACTCTCACTCTCTCCTCCCTCACTCTCTCCCGCGCGCTCACCCTCGCGCGCTCTCTCTCTCCCCCTCGCTCTTGCTCTTGCCCTTGCTCTTGCCCTTGCTGCTCTTGCTCTCTTCCTCAATCTCGCTCTTGCTCATGCCCATGCTCTTGCTCTCGCTCTCGCTCTCCCTCTCTTGCGCTCTCTCTCTCTCGCTCTCTCCCTCCCTCGCTCTGACTCTGGCTCTTGCCCTTGCTCGCGCTCTCTCCCTCGCTCTCTCCCTCGCTCTGGCTCTCCCTCTCGCTCTCGCTGTTGCTCTCGCCTACGCTCACAAACTTGTCTGCTGCGGCGCCCCATGCGCAGGAGCCCCTGGTCTTCATGCTGTCGAGCGGCGCAGCGCGCAGCGCCCACGCCAAGCCGCCCGCGCCGCTGCTACCGAGTGGCTGCGTGGTCCCGGGTCTTGCCGCTGCAGCGCTGTCGCACGTACGTACTGACTGCGCGCTGATGCATGTCATGTAACGATACACATAGAATAGTTAGGCCTCGGGGGGGAGGGGGGGGGCTGCTGCGCAGCTTCCGAATGAATGAATGAGTGGTCCCGGGGCTCGCCGCCGCAGCAGCCTTGTGTTTGGCTGGGGGTTGAATGTGTGCACCGATGCGCTCTCCTGAATGGCGTGAATGCACTGTTCTGATTGGTGGGGCCTGCAGCCAGCCCGCAAACAGGGCCTCTGCCCCCCTTCCGACCTTCACGTCCTCGTCCCCTCCCTCCCGTCCATGCGCACAGGTGCACGTGCGCGGCGGCTGCGCGCACGCCCTCCTCTCCGTCGACATGGTCCCCGGCCTCGCCCCGCTCTCGCTCACGCTCCTCGCGTCGGCAGCAGCCGCGTGCCTGCCGCCAGGATGCCTGGCGCAGCCGGGTGGTGGTGGGCTGTGTTCCAATGTAGCGCTCGCGACTGTGCGCGCTGAGCTGGATGCGGTCACGGGCGGCGGCGCGGGCGGGGGCGCGGTCTTCACGTAGATTTCCCCTGGGGGCAGGCCGCCAACCACTAGGGCTGGCTGATGATGATGATGGATGTGACAGTCGGGGACACCTCTAAAGGCGTACAAGACCGTGCTCGGCGCGTATGGCCCGAGCGCCTTACTGAGATGGCTGGCTGTTGGTGGTAGGGAACCCCAACTCTGTAAAGAGCGTGGGCGCTGGTCCCCTACCACAGCGCACACCGCAGCGGCAGCAAACGCTTGTTGAAGTAGGCTTGGCCGTGTCTACTCATGACGAAGCGCAGAACTGCAAGTAGGACAGCTGAGGGAGACTAGCAGGCACGGGCAGACAGCGTTAATCAACGTTTCATGAAACGCGCCCTTGTAACATGGGTGCGTAAGCCAGATCGCACCGCATACAGCCCGAGTGCGTTTTTTGCCAAAGCACCCGCCGCCACTACCCACAGTCCCCATACATTTTTCCCCTTTACTGGAAAATCCCACTGTTGCACCTCCCCCCGCGGGCGAACATTTATCACACTCCCTCCTCCACCCTGCGATCTGGGGAGCTCTACTTAGAGAGCCCGCAAGGCCTCGCAGCGCGCCAGCCTACCGGGGAAACAAACAAAAGTTTAGGGGGTGTTTGAGGTCGCAGGGGGCGCTGGCGCCAGCTGCCGCAGCTGCCGCACACACGTGCAACGCTGGTGTGCCGCTGCGCCTGGACCTTCGCGAGCTCGTGGCGGCTTCTTCTGCTGCTGCTGCTGCCGTGACGCCTCAGCCCCACCCGGGCCACCGCCCTCACGGGGGGGGCAGGAGGGGCGGGGGCAAGGGCGCAGCGCGCACGGCACCAGCTGGCGGCGAGGGTGGTAGCGGCAGCAACATGAGGGCCAGCACCGCCACACGTGCCAGCGCGGCCAAAGCCCTTGAGGCGGTTGTACTTGGTGTGTTGGTCTGGTAGGCTGGCGCGCAGTGTGGCCTTGCGGGCTCTACTAGTAGAGCTCCCCTAGACGTGCAGCTTGGGCCTTGACTCACGCCCGGAGGTCCTCCGGGCGCGTACTTGTACAACTGTAAAAAAACGGTTGCGTTTGCACCTGCAAGGCCAGAGGCCGCATCTGCGAGTATGACAAACATCCCCACCTCCTCAACACCCCCACCTTCAGCCTCTCCCTACGTGCGTCAAATATGAGAGCTGCACAGCTCTGTCGAATAGCATAGGGGGCCGTTCTAGGGCAAGCTCTGCTGCATCAGAACACAGCCGCCTATATATAACTGTGATGCTCGCGCACGACGCGCATCACACATCAGGGGCACCACGCTGCAGCAGCAGGCGCATGCACTCGTGGGCGTCGCGCGGCTGGCTGTCATCAAACGACAGCGCCTCCACCACCTTGCGCATGTGTGCCACCTGGGTATCGCTCGGCTGTGGCTGCACCGCAACACGGCGCAGCAGGAACAGAAGTGCGGCGTGGGAAGGAGGGGGTCGCCCGGCGATATGCCCATCGCCACCAGCTGCAAACTCTGTCGCCGCAACAAGTGCAGAGCGGCCACTGGCAACATTGAATGCCATCATGGCTGCAGGGTGGTTGAGCATCAGGCAGATGGGTGGTCGAGCATCAGGCCCATGACGTCCACCCGAACATACACAGCAGCCAGTCTGAGAGCAGCAGCACAGCCAGGGCAGGCGAGCACCATTATGGTTCGACTTATGCACGGACCCCACGTACGCTTCGCCACGTACGCTTCATCCTCCGCCTGCTGCAGGCGCTGCGCTGCACTTGATGATGGGGAAGTGGTTGTCGCCGCGACGTGCACCCTTTTGACACTGGAGTCCCACAAATCACGCCCACACAGGGGCACGGGCACAGTGTATAGTGCAGAGTGCATCCTCATTCCTCCAGGTGCAGACGTGAAAATGAGTGCAAGTGCAGCTGCACTCTGCAGAGTGGAGTGCGGCTGCTGCGCAGGCGTTCCAGTTCTGGTCGCGCACCTGGGCCTGGGTGGCACGCTGGGGTAAGGGTAAGGCGGAACAGTTCTCAGTTCACACCCTCGAGCGTGGGATTGAGGGAGTGCTGCTGCAGCGTGTAGTGCCGTGCCAGTGGGGGCGCTGGCTGCGCAGGCGTTCCAGTTATGGTGGGGGGGCTGGTCGCCACCCCTGCTGTTCGCACAACTGGGCCCGCTTGTGTGAGAGAGGAGAGTTTACAGATTACAGTAAGCTCCCTCGGCCCGGGGGATTGAGGGAGCTGCTGTGTGAGCAGGCTCCCAGAAAGCTGTGGTGAGGAGTGCTGCTGCTTGGCGAGGTGCTTGCGCCCCGTGGCGGCATCGCATCGCCCCCCGCGTTCGTGGGACAGCTGCTCCCTACATGTAGCCTGTAGGGAGGCTACATGTATGTAGACAGACAGTAATCAACACAATACAACAGTCCTTAGATGGAGATGATTGACTGCGCGTTCCCTAGACTTAACCTGACTAGAGCGCCAGTGCCGAGTAACCAGCATGCCGAGTAACCAGCCGAGAAACCAGCATGCCGAGTAACTGTCAAGTTGCAAATTGTTGTGTCCAACTACCTGGCGTGCACACGAGGAGAACGACGTTACCCGAGATCATGCCTGGTGTCGCTTCAGCGGAGGCTGCGGCGCCACCGCCAGGCCCGCGAAGGCCTTGTTGAGGGGCTTGCGTGGAGGAGCCGTGGCTTGCGTAGAGAAGCTGGGGCCTGAGTGGAGAACTTCTGGTTTGCGTCCCAGGCAGAACTGCTCGCGGACGATGCGCAACACACACGGGCGGTTGAAGTCGAACCCGCGTGCACCGAACTCGAGCAGCAGGCGCACGCACTCGTCACGGGCATCGTCCGGCCAGTCGTCGTCAAACAGCATGCGCGACCGTGGGCCCCCCACCAGCGCCCCCATCACCATGCTCATGTGCGCCACGTGGTGGCCGCACGGCTGCAGCCGCATGTGCATCGCGGCACTGTGCAGCAGGAACCGCAGCAGGGCGCAGGAAGGGTGACCTCGAAGCCAGGAACGCTGCCCTGAAGTGCCCTCGTCCGGGGTGCTCCCGAGCTCAGGGGCACCGCGGACGAGAGTACTCGCCATGGGCGTGGACTGTCTCGCGGCCAGGGAGGGGACGCCACAGTGGACGTTCTCGTCCTCGGGGCTCCACAGTGGCAGGAGGTCCGGCACTTGATCCAAGAGCGAGTCCATGGCGGCCATGGGCGCGGACAGTTCCGAGGCCGAGCACTGGGCGCCCCCGTGCGCGGGGCTCGCCACTAGCCCGAGGAAGGCCAGTGACGCGTCCAAGTCTGAGTCCATGGCCATCTCCGCGTCTAAGGCGGCCATCTCCGCGTCTATGGCGGCCATCTCCGCGTCTGTGGCGGCCACGAACGAGAACAGGCTTGCGGCCGCTGGCTGGTAGGCAATGTGCTGACACCTCGTCCGCGCATTGCCGCCACCAGCAGCAAACCTCGCAGCCTTGAGAAGCTCAGAGATGTCTGTAACCGACTGCATGTGGGTGGTCGAGCAGCAGGCGGGAGACTTCTGCAGGGTCGTCCTGAGCAGCAGCAATGAGGGCAGTGTCATTTTGTTTGAGCAATCAATCTTTCACTCAGTGGATTGTAAAACTCTCATCATTTCATTGCTCTCTTAAGTCCCGCTGGAGCTTTGGAACCGAACGGGTGACCGCCGGCAGTGGATTGTAAAACTCTCATCATCATACCATAATGGTTTTATACCTTGGGTCCGCCCTCTGGCCATTTGAGCGGCTGGGTGTGCAGCCTGCACAGTGGTGCTGCTTGCTTGGCGCCCGCCACCAAGTGTGGATGGCGTTACCGTGGGCTACTTGTAGCTTGATGATGATGATGAGAGTTTTACAATCCACTTCTGGCGGTCACACGTACGGTTCCAAAGCTCCAGTGGGACTTAGAGAAACAAGGCTCAAGGCCCACAAAAGGTCAAGCTACAAGTAGCCCACGGTAACGCCATCCACACTTGGTGGCGGGCGCCAAGCAAGCAGCACCACTGTGCAGGCTGCACACCCAGCCCCTCAAATGGCCAGAGGGCGGACCCAAGGTATAAAACCATGAAGGGACCAAAAAGCCCTCCCCCAGACCACCGGAAGCGGGGCTAGTAGCACACCCGCCGCAGCACTCTACTCAGCGACCACACCGCACCCGCCACCGCACGCGTGTGGCGCCACCTCCCCTTCAAAAACACCCCCAGAGGGAATGCCATCTAGCAAGCAGGCACCCGCTCGCCGTCAACGACGAGGCGCGCGCGGTGGAACTGCGCCCGCTTCCCCGCAACCTTGGCGGCGAGGAAAGCGGGCCACAGCGCCTGGTGCTGCGCCTCCTCGCGGTCACTGAGGACGTCGAAGACTGCAGTCGAGTCCACGCAGCGGCGCAGCTCGTGGCGCCAGCGCACGACAGTGTCGGCCACGGCGTCAGACGCCACGGTGAAGAGCACACGCAGCACACCGCCCCCGCGCGGCTCCACGCCGATGCCCCCGACGGCAGGCTTGGCGTTGAGGAGCGACGCGGACACGACGCCACCATCAGCCGGCTCCCGCCGGCCGGTGCCGCCGTAGAGGAAGCGCACGACATCCGTAGCCAGGCGGACGGGCAGGCTGGTGCCGTCCTCGGCAGCTGCAGCGATCCGCTCCGCCGCCGCCGCCGTCGCCTCCTCTTCATCCATCCGCCTGCCACCGCCCGCGAGGAGCCAGTAGCTTGACCTTTTGTGGGCCTTGAGCCTTGATTCTCTAAGTCCCACTGGAGCTTTGGAACCGTACGTGTGACCGCCAGAAGTGGATTGTAAAACTCTCATCATCATGTAAGGGCTGTCCATCGCATAATCATCAGAATTTCACTGAGTTGTTGGGTGGAAGGCGTGTTGGCAGAATTCCTGGCAGAATTCGCAAGCGTGGCCTGCACATGCACCGTGAAATTCTCAAGGTCTGCCGTAGCAGGCCGCAGGTTGGCAGTCGCTGATGGTAGTCGCAAAAGGGCAGCGAAAGGTGCCAGCATTAGATTTTCTAAAAATACGACAATCTGGCACCATGCAAGCTACCCCCTGCGCGTGCTGCCAGTGAGGTGTCGATGGTGGAGCCATGACCCGCGTGACCCGCTCATGTAGATCGTGCAAGCTGGCGGTGGCGCTTCAACTGCTGGCGGTTGTAGACGAGCGGCGAGTGCGGCGAGCAGCCACGGTGGAGGCGGCTCTGGCGCTGGACCACGGGCCGCACGGGGGCCCCCGCGCGACCGACGCGCAGGTCTTCGCGGGGCTGCGCGGCCTGGAGGCGGCGGTGCCGACACTGTGGCGGATGCCGCTCCTCAACGCTCGCAAGGAGCCCATCTGGCGGCTGTGGGTGAGTGGTTTTCACAAGCAGGCTGCACTGGGCGTGCCCGAGTGCCCCTGCGGGTGGCGGTGCCGTGATGAGGACGGGCCGCCGGCGACGGCGTGGCGTGCGCACAGCTTCTGGGGGTGCCCGGTGGCGGAGGCGGTGGTGGTGGCGGCTGCTGCTGCCCTCCCTGCTCCTACGCCGGTCATCACGTGCTGCCAGGTGTGGCTGCTGCAGCCTCCCGCTGGGGTGCGTGCTGGTGTGTGGGCGGTGGTGGCAGCGCTCGTGGTGGACGCCATGGAGCGAGGCCGCCGCCACTTGTGGCGCATTACGTGCCCGCGTGATGGTGTGCAGCCCCCTGCTCGCTCGGTGGCGGTTGAGCGGGCGGGGGAGCTGGCGACGATGGATCTGTGGGACGCGCTGGCGTCCTTTGCTGAGGGCGGCGGGATGCCGCGCGGGTGGGCGGGTGTGGTGGGCCCGACCCACCCCTTTGTTGGAGTAGTGGACGGCGGGCTCACTCTGAACAAGACGTCCTAGATCCCTGAGAGGATGGTTTCTTTTGAGGGGAGGTGGCGCCACATGCGTGCGCTGGCGGGTTGTGATGTGGTAGCTGAGCAGAGTGCTGCGGCGGGTGTGCACAACGGCCCCGCTTCCGGTGGGTTGAGGGTGGGCTTTTTGGTCCCTTCATGGTTTTATACCTTGGGCCCGCCATCCATTTCCTGGAGGGGTTGAGTGTGGAGCCTGCACTGTGGTGCTGCTTGCTTGGTGCCCGCCACCGCGTGTGGGTGGCGCTTCCGTGGGGCATCCCCCCTTTTTCTGTTGGCAGGTCTTCAGGACTGCTTCCTTTAAGTCCTGCTGGAGCTTTGGAACCGAACGCGTGCCCGCCAGAAAGTGGATTGTAAAAACTCATCATCATCATCGTGAGAGAGAATCGGTCATACTGAGTGCTGGAAGCACTCACCGCAGGTGCCGGCGCAGCTTGGTCTCGCTTGCGTAGGCACGCTGGATTATATTATGTATATATCAAGCAAGTTACGTCGAAAACAAGTGTGGAGGTGGTGTGCGCCACAAATTTATGCCTTTACCTATCAACGAAAGGGCTAGGGCTCCGCTGCCCAATTGGGTGGTGATATTATTAGCGCCCTTATGCCGCTTCTTCGTTTTCTGACCCACTCCTCCTGAAATCCGCGAACTCGTCTTTCTCGAGTTGCACACTACTAGCGCGATGGCGGCGAGCCTCGGCAGGGCCTGGGCCTGCGGCATGTGGACGTCTCCCCGTGCGCGCACTGTGGCTGTTTGGTCCAGGTGCGTGTGTAGGCTGCATGGTGCATGGATGCTGCATGGACGTACCTCACGCACATCCACATGCATGCATGCAGCGTACGCATCATGCAATGCATTGCATGATGCGTTGCATATATGTGGAAAAGGCCTCTAGGAGCCTGCAGGCACAGGCATGTGGCGCAAGGGAGCCCGGGGCTGTCAGCAGGCTGCGCGCCGACCCCGTGAGGTCTACTCACCCACAATAGCAAGCCTCCGCCTCGGTTCACGGTTACAATGGACATAGCGCCTCAGTCTCGAAACGTCTGCACGTGCACGGCCTCATTATCATGCACACCCACTTGCATGTATACGAGTTCTCGGCCGCGTGCCTTTATGATCCTGCTGGAACTCTGGAACTGATTGTGACCGCCGGCCTGTGATTGTAAAACCCTCTTGTTGTGTTAATCCTTGATATGCTGATGAGAGTTTGACAATCCACTGCCGGCGGTACATAGATAGGAGTCCTCCATACCGTGCGTGGATGGTTTCCACCCAGGTGCAGCAGCATAGGCCGGGTGGGAGGAGGGGGAGGGGGGGGAGGGAGGGAGGCACACGCACAAGAGCATGCGCACACGTGCACATGTGCCAGGCCAGGAGAACCCCAGGTTCTGGCACGAGATGGCTGACTTCCTCGTCGTCCGTTTTGAGACGCGCACCGCGTGCACAGCAATCGTGACGGCATATGGCAACCCAGGGATCTGATTTTGACAGCTGCCGGCCTCTTTCCTAGTGCACCACCCAAGGCGTCCGACGGACTTTAAGATCGACCGCGTGCATTGATGCACTGGTCAGTTTTTCCTGGGAATGATTTGATGAATTATTTATTTCCCGGCTCCAGCAACTTTGCCCGCTCATACCAGGCACAACACATCGCGGGTATTCATGCAACGCATGCCGTCGTGCTGCCCTCGGCAAGAGCTTTCCAACGCAACCCTCCGCGCCCTCCCCCGCCAAGTTTTGGATGTTTTTCTGAGAGTTGGGAACTCCGGCCCCGAGCGGTATACGGCTTGCAGGGGGATCACTGACGAGCACGCGCACACGCACACGAGCATGCACACACCTGCACACGCGCACACGACCACACGGGCACACGACCGCACGTGCACACGCGCACATGCACACACGCGCACATGCGCACAGGCACACACGCGCGCACGCGCACACGTGCACACGAACACGCACACATCGCAGGCGCGCTGCCACCCCGCTCGCTACCACCCGCCGTGCGCAACTGCCGCTCCCTCTGCGGCGCACCATCGTTGCGCCCGCATCCCTGCCGGCAACGGCTGGCCCCCACGCGGTGTCCCCTGCCATCATGGACCTAGCGCGGGACCTGCCCATCAGGGAGTGCCTCGGGGCCGTGCTGCATTCGCTCGACACAGCTCCGTGCCTCGTGCTGCAGGTGCAGTTACAGGGACAGGGACAGGGACAGGGACAGGGACATGGACAGGGACAGGGACAGGGACAGGGACAGGGACAGGGACAGGGACAGGGACAGGGACAGGGACAGGGACAGGGACAGGGACAGGGACAGGGACAGGACAGGGACAGGGACAGGGACAGGGACAGGGACAGGGACAGGGACAGGGACAGGGACAGGGACAGGGACAGGGACAGGGACAGGAACAACCAGTACTAGTCAGCCACCTGTGGGTGGCGCTCGGGCACAATACGATGAGCAAAGGCGAGTACGTGGCCTGTTGGGTTCATCACAGATTTACCTGCCTCGCGTTTTCGTTTCCCCACATGCGTTCTTCAACAAGCGTTTGCTGCCGCTGCGGTAGGGGACCTAGGGGTGCGCCCACGCTCTTTACAGAGTTGGGGTTCCCTACCACCAACAGCCAGCCATCTCAGTAAGGTGCTCGGGCCATACGCGCCGAGCACGGTCTTATACGCCTTTAGAGGTGTCCCTGACTGTAACATCCATAATCATCACAGACGACTGTACAGTCACGGTCACCATCATCAACAGTAATAAGAGTACCAGTGTGCACAGCTGAACGGGGGTTATTGGTTGTTTTGTGACTGGTTGGTTGAGGCTTTGCGGTGCTGGCTGGTCGCTTATCAGGAGGCGTACTGAGCGTCTGCGTGCCTGTTGGGCCGTGGTGCAGCTATTTGACTGAAATTCCGGCTTGTGTCCGGCTGTGTACAGCTGTACAGGACATCACTGATCCTTGCCCCCCCCCCCGTGCTCCGCAGGCGCCCCCGGGTGCCGGCAAGACCACCGTCGTCCCCCTCGCGATGCTGCTGCACTCGCCCGCCTACCTCAGCGGAGGCCGCAAGGTGCTGGTGCTGGAGCCGAGGCGCGTTGCCGCCAAGGCGGCCGCGCGACGCATGGCGGCGATGCTGGGCGAGCGCGTGGGGCAGACGGTCGGGTGAGCATCAGTCAGCACCCGCTAGTGCAGTGCCCAAGGGCCCCCAGCCCTGGTTAACCCCCTGAGTAAGTATTAGCCGAGACCCGACCCAAGTCCCTAGACCAAGACCCAAGACCCAAGATCCAAGACCCAAGACCCAAGACCCAAGACGTAGACCTCAACCTCAGACCCCAGACCCCAGACCCCGCCCCCGCCTCCAGCCTCAGCCCGTCAACACCCGCTGATCAGTCAATGATTGTTTTTTCATGAGTTGTAATTAATTGTTCCACAGCCGGATTTGCTTTGACCGCGTTGACTGTTGACCTCCCGGTTACTGTTGGTCCCCAAATAGGGGGGGCCATGGGTTCCCCCACATTTGGCCAGCTTACGTCCGGAAGGGGGGCGCCGGGCGCGCAGCCAAGCAGCAGGGAGCAGCTCTCCAATAGCAGAGTGCTAATTTGCCCCTGTGCTAATTTGCCCCGCCTCCTCCTAGGGTTTAATCTCTAAACCCTGTCTGCTGTCTAAACCCTGTCTACTGTCTAAACCCTGTCTACTCTCTAAACCCTGCCTACTGTCTAAACCCTTTAGGTAATTTGGAGGTTGTTGACAAGCTTTGTCTGGCGGGCTTGTCAGGCTTATAATCCACTGGATGGGTTGAGCTGTGCAGCACAGGGAGTCCCTGCCTCCTTTGGCCCCTCACCTGCTCAGATATCGGGTCCGGTTCAACACTTGCGTCGGCCCGGCGTCGCACGCACGAAATCAATCCATCAGAATCTCTCCAGGAAGCATTGCCCTTGCCCCCTTGACTCCGTGCCTCCCTGCCTCCCCTGACCCCTCGCCTGCTCAGATATCGGGTCCGGCTCGACACTTGCATCGGCCCGGCGACGCGCATCGAGGTGGTCACAAACGGCATCCTGGTGCGCATGCTGCAGTCCGACCCCGAGCTTCCGGGCGTGGGCGCGGTAAGTTTGCGGCGTCTACAGGGTTTACATATACGTTCCCGGAGGACTCCGGGACGAGAGTCAAGCCCTAAACTACATGTCTAGGGGGGGGGGCTCTATCAGGAGCGCCCGCAAGGCCACGCAGCGCGCCAGCCCACCAGTGTAAGTTTGCGTCTCCTCCAAGGTCGCTGGCTCTGCGCCATCAGCCCTACCACATTCTTAATCTTGAGGCAGCGCCTCGTTTTTTTGGGCCTGAGGCAGTGCCTCAGGCAGCGCCTTCACTTACGCGGATGAGGCGGCGCCTCAGGCGCCCCCAGGCCGCCTTAGGCGTCACCCCCGACCACCTCAGGTGCCAACTCGACTGCCCTCGGCGTCCACCACCGCCTGAGGCACACACCCAACCGCCCTCCACGACGCAGCCTGGATGCTGACCTTGCGCTGGCGCTGCTAAAACCCTGACCTTACCCTTAACCCTAGAACCCTAAAGCATGAGTCAACCCCAACTTACCCTGAAGCCTAAACCCTAAGCCCTTAGGTGCTCCTGGACGAGCTTCAAAAGCGCAGCCTCGACGCCGACCTGGCACTGGCGCTGTGAAAACCTTGACCTTACCGTAGTACCGCTTTGCCTTGCCGCCACTTTTTATAAAGGGGGTAATTATTTAGAATTTAGATGCCTTGCCGCGAGATTTTGGGGGAATTTCTCCCGTTTTGATGTCACTTTTGGCTTTTTTTTCTTTTCAGCAATATTTTTTAGAAACCGGCCTTGCCGCAACGTTTTCCGAATTATTTAATTGGCAAGGCAAAACGGTACTACGGTACCCTAAACCTTAAAACCCCACACCCCAACTAAACCCTTACTAACCTGTTCCCCAAACCCCAAAACCCTTAACCCTTAGGTGCTCCTCGACGAGCTGCACGAGCGCAGCCTCGACGCAGACCTTGCGCTGGCGCTGCTGCTCGACGCGCAGCGCACACTGAACCCCAAGCTGAGGGTCGCTGTCGCGAGCGCCACGCTGGGGGGAGGCCTGGCGCAGCGGTGCGTGGAGGTCATGGGCGGCGGCGGCGGCGGCGGCAGCAGCAGCGGCAGCAGCGGCAGCAGCGGCAGCAGCAGCGTGCCTGTGGTCGTGGCCGAGGGGCGCAGCTACCCGGTCAGGTGGGTCAAGGGTCTAGGGTTGGTTGTTGAAGGGTGAAGGGTTGAAGGGTTTGCTCCTAAACGTAGACGCGGCGCCAGCGGCAGCAGCAGCAGCAGCAGCAGCTGCAGTGTGCCGGTGGTCGTGGCCGAGGGGCGCAGCTGCCCGGTCAGGTGGGTCAAGGTTTCAGGGGCACTTGCTGTAGGTTTTTGAGAGTTGACAAGGGTCTGGCCCTTGTCCTGCGGCGGGCAAGGACAGCTTGAGGCTGCGGTGGCAGCAGAGCAGTGTTTTTCCCGGCGTTTGGACCCGGATTCTGGGGCCGGCCATCCCCACCCAACCTGGGCCCAAAATGTGGCCACACCCACAATCCCAAAGTCATCCAAACGGCCCCATCTAAGTGGACAACTTTAGTGACAGTTCGCCTAATTTGTCCTCGGTAGCATCTACTACTGGTAGCTCCATGGCTCCATTGAGTCGGAGCGACTCGGATTTTCAGTCAAATGGCTCCAGACAATTTAAAATCCTGAAGAAGAAAATCACTGCAGCGGCGAAAACAGGAGGCCCGCTTGATGGCGATGGATGTTGAAGTCAGGGACACCTCGAACGGCGTATACGACCGTGCTCGGCGCGTACGGCCCGAGCATCTTAAGAAGATGGCTGGCGCAATTTGCATGAACCCTGCATGCAGGGTATACCGCAGCCACGCCGTGCCTTTGCGGGGTCCACTAAAGGCCCATTTATTTAGATGCTTAACGCCGTTGCGGTGCCTTTGCGGGAGGACTGGGATGGGAGGACATCGACTTTATTTTGCCATTGCGCTGCCTTTGCGGTGCGTTTCGGACGTTATTAGGCGCAGCGTGGCTGCGGTATGCGTATGTAATCAACCGGCCCCACTTCAGCATTCCCCTCCACCCTCCACCCTCCACCCTCCACCCTCCACCTCCACCCTCCACCTCCACCTCCACCCTCACCCTCCACCCTCCACCCCCCCCTCCACCCCCCCCTCCACCCCCCACTTGCCACCCTTCGCCGCCACCCTCCACCCTCCACCCTCCGCCTCCACCCTCCCCTCCATCCTCCACCTCCATCCTCCGCCTCCGCCCTCCGCCTCCGCCCTCCCTCCGCCCTCGCGCCCTCGCCCCTCCGCCTCCGCCCTCCGCCCTCCGCCCTCCGCCTCCGCCCTCCAACTCCACCCTCCGCCCTCCCCTCCGCCCCCGCCCCCGCCCCGCCCCCGCCCCCCGCCCCCCGCCCCCGCCCCCCGCCCCCGCCCCTCCGCCCTCCGCCCTCCGCCCTCTGCCCTCCGCCCTCTGCTCTCCACCCTAATCAACGCGGTGGCAACCTCAACCCTGCAACCTCAACAGCCCCACTTCAACCCCCAACCCTCAACCCAAACCCCCAAACCCCCAAACTTGCCCCTCAACCCTCATCCCTGAGCCCCCCACCCTTACCCCCAGGGTCGAGTACGCCGGGCAGCCGCGCCCTGGTCGAGGGGAGCTGGAGGCGGCGGTGGCGGAGTGCGTGTCGGACGCGCTTTCCAAGCATGAGGGGGACGTGCTTGTGTTCCTCCCCGGCGTAGGGGAGATCAGAGCGTGGGTGTGGGGGTCAAGGCTTGGGATTGGGCGGGGGGGGGGATGCACTGGGGATGTGCTTGTGTTCCCTCCCGGCGTGGGGGAGATCAGAGCGTGGGTGTGGGGGTGGGGACTTGGGCTTTTGGGGGTTTGGGAGGGGTAGGGGGGTGCACTGGGGATGTGCTTGTGTTCCTTCTCTGGCGTGGGGGAGATCAGAGCGTGGGTGTGGGGACAGGGCTTGGGCTTCGGGCGTTGGGGGGGGGGGTCCACACTCACACTGAGTGCGTGACGGATGAACTTGCCACGCACGACGGGGACGTGCTTGTGTTCCTCCCTGGTGTGGGGGAGATCAGAGTGTGGGTGTGGGGTCAGGGCTTGGCTTTACAGGTGTTTACAGGGCCCCGGGGCGTGATTTCAGGCCTAGACTACACGTCTAGGGGGAATCTACTAGGGGAGCCCGCAACGCCACGCAGCGTGCAAGCCTGCCAGGAGCCAGGGGTTGGGCTTGTGGGTTGTGTGTGTGTGGGGGGGGATGCACTGGGGATGTGCTTGTGTTCCCTCCCGGCGTGGGGGAGATCAGAGCGTGGGTGTGGGGTCGGGGCTGTTGCTTTGGGGGTGTGGGAAGAGGCACACTGGGGATGTGCTTGTGTTCCCTCCCGGCGTGGGGGAGATCGGAGCGTGGGTGTGGGGACAGGGCTTGGGCTTCGGGGTTGGGGGGGGGGGAGGGGGGGAGGGGGGGGCAAGTGCACCACACACACACACACACACACACACACGCACACACACACGCACACACACACACACACACACACGCACACGCACACACACACACACACACTCACACACTCACACGCGCTCACACCGTCCTCCCCACATGGTGTGGGATGATCGCCTGCTAGAGCGGTCGGGTGTGTATACACACACACACACACACGCACACACACACACGCACACACACAGAGACAGAGACAGACGGAGAGAGAGACATTCGTTACAGTTACCACCGCATGGGCAACCTGGATAACGGCTCATGCCTGTGCTTACTAAAGCACACACCATGGCAATCGTTTCAGAAGAAAAACATCCATGGATCTTACGTTGACACACACACACACACACACATGCGGCTTGCAGTACCGATCTAGTACCCCCTTCACACACACACACACACACACACACGCACACGCACACAAAACTTCAAGTGGTGTCAAAATCGTCGGGGGCTCCCGCCCCGACGCCGCCAATGGCGGACCAACTGGGCTGACAGGGTGCTGCTGCAGCGTGAGCGACTCTGGGTTTTGGAAAATCGGCTATGTCGCCGATTTGCCCTGATCCAGAGCGCTAGTGGCTGATTGAGGCACGGCGTCATACGGCAGGCAACTGCGAGGCATGCGGGGACGGAGGGCGGGCTGCTGGCAGGAGTCGGCGCCGCCATCGTCGGTACCCCCACGCAGCCACGGGCACCGGCACCGGGCAGAGGCTGCAGCTACGCTACAGCCAGGGAACCGGCTATGGGCATCGGCTATTGATTGACATCGGCTAAGGCTTCGGCTACGGCTAGGGACATCCTGCATCTGCACTCACATCGCATAGGCTACACGTCCGCCCTCAGGGCATCTGCATCTGCATCGGCCACGGCTACGGCCACGGCTACTGACATCGGCTGCGGCGACGGCTTCGGCCTACGGACTGCAGCTACGGCACGAATCGCGGGGCACTTCAGTGACCTGCATGGAGGGTCTCCATGCAGGGCGAATCTTACTTGCATGAGACACATGACGACGGAGGTGCACTGGCAGCAAGCGCCCTCGCAGCGCAAGCGCCATGCATGGAGGCTGGCGGCATGTCGGGCGTGCGCCACATGATGAACGGAGGAGGAGGAGGGTGGCCAGGCTGGCTCCCCCGAACAGAGACGCACGGCGCGACCACATGTACTAGAGCTAGTGGGATGGACACAGTCAATGTGTATCCACTGAGTGGACTAGTGCGGGTGATAGTATCTGCCTGCATCAGGGATTGAGTGCGCAAGCACAAGTCTAATACGCCATTAAAGGCGTCCAACAAGACTGTAAAATCGACCACACACACACACTCTCTCTACCACACATGCACACACAGTATAGAGCGCCTGCTGCAGCGATCTGGTGTGAAGGCCAACGTTTTCCGCTGCACACACTACTACACACTACTGCACACACACACACACACACACACACAGTGTGAAGCGCCTGTTGCAGCGGTCTGGTGTGAAGGCCAACGTGCTACCGCTACACACACTACTACAGACTAACGCACACACACACACACACACACGCACAGTGTGGAGCGCCTGTTGCAGCGGTCTGGTGTAAAGGCCAACGTGCTACCGCTGCACGGGAGCCTACCCCCGGATCAGCAGGACGAAGCGATACGGCCGCGAGGTATGGGCCTCCTGGGGGTGTGGGTGTGTGCACACACACACACACACGCACACACACACACACACTGCACGGGAGTCTACCCCCGGATCAGCAGGACGAAGCGATACGGCCGCGAGGTGTGGGTCTCCTGGGGGTGGGGGGTTGGACACACACAGAGAGAAATATCGTTACAGAGAACTCTGCACGGCAGACCTAGATAGGCTGTTTCTAGTCATCAATTGAGGAGATTCCGTTTGAAGGCGGGAGACCAACCGTGCGCCAGCAAGAGGGTGAACAACCTCATTCGTAAAGCAGTGGGGGAAAGGGGCAGTGGCGGGTCATTGACGGCTGTGTTCGTCAATCGCCTCGACTGAGTTTAAACTAGGTGTCGGCAGAAGGACTTCCACAGTTGTGGAAATCATGCTAAGATGATCCACTCGGTGGTGACTCGCTCGGCAAACTCGGGGCGCTCGGGGATGTCGCGTGTGAAGTTGAAGAGATGGATGTTTGCGGAGGACGTAGAACGTGACGGAGAGGGCGCAAAAGTCACCGGTGTGAGCCGGAAGAAGGTGATGGCGCCGCCGGCACAGAGCGAAGTCGTGTCCGAACAGCGGTAGTCGTGCAAGTGGGAGGCAGTGGGAAGGAGGCAGCGGGAGGGTAATCGGAGGGAGAGGGGGAGGGGCGTTGGAGGGTTAGGGAGGGACGGGGGGCACAAGATGGGGTGGGGTGCAGCAGGGATGTAGGGGTGGAAGACAGAAGAAGGGAGGGAGGAGAGGGGAGAGAGGAGGGAGCCACACTGTGGCCCGGCCACATGGCGCATACATAGGCGTTGGTAGCAGGGGGGGGGGGGTGCATGGGGTGCATGTGCGCGCATGGGGCGCATGGAGACGGGCAACTCCATGTGACAAGCATGTGGGTGTATGGAGGTCGACGGGGCGGCAGTGGGATAAGCGGTGGGTCTCTTGAGGTGGGCGTGGGGTCGAATGAACGACTGGGCAGTGGGCGGTGGGCGGGACGGTGGCGGCTGGAGGAACTTGGTAGCTCAAGTTGAGCGCTGGCTCGGGCCGCATGGCGGTCGAGGTGATGGCACTGTGGACACACACACACACACACACACACACTCACACACACACACCACACCCATACACACACACATGCACACACACGCGCACACACACACCCATTGCAGCTCCCACGCTCGTGCCTGGACTACGACTCTTATGCCTGTGCAAAAGCCCCCCTTCACACACACACACCCCCCCACACACACAGTGCTTCAGTTTACCGCATTTGGAGCTGGAGTTGGGAGCCATGGAGCTGGACTTTCAGTCAAATGTCTCCGGATAGTCAGTTTAAATCCCTAAAATAAAATCACTGCGTCCCCTACCCCACACCCCCACATTCCCGCACCCGCACCCCCACACCCCACACCCCACACCCCACACCCCACACCTCACACCCCACACCCCACACCTCGCACCTTCACACCCCACACCCCCACACCCCTACGCCCCCACACCCCACACCCGACACCCCCACACAGGCGGGCCCGGGCGCGCGCTTCAACAATTTTTCGACTCTCATTGCAGACTTTCAGTCAAATGGCTCCGGAGAATCAATTAAATTTTCCGAAAATAAAATCACTGCGTCCCCCCCCCCCCCCCCCACACACCCCACACGCCACACCCCACACCCACACCCCTCACACCTCACCCCACACCCCACACCCCTCACCCCACACCCACACCCCTCACCCCCACACCTCATCCCCACACCCCCACACCCCACACACAGGCGGACCGGGGCGCGCGCGTCGAGTCATTCTGTCGACTCCGATCGCGGAGAGCAGCATTACAATCGATGGTGTGCGCGTGGTCGTGGACTCTGGACTGCGGCGGTCCCCGAAGTACGACACGCAGACGGGTGCGTGTATGTGCGTGTGCGTGTGTGTGTATGTGTGTGTGCATGTGCATGTTTGTGTGTGTGTATGTGTGTGTGCGTTTGTGTGTGTGTGTGTGTGTGTGTGCACGCATGGTGGTTGACTCTGGGCTGCAGCGGTCCCGATGTATGACATGCAGACGGGTGTGTGTGTGTGTGTATGTGCGTGTGTGTGTGTATGTGTGTGTGCATGTGTGTGTGTGTGTGCATGTGTGTGCGCGCGCGTGTGTGCGCGCGCGCGTGGTGGTGGACTCTGGACTGCGGCGGTCCCCAGTGGACAACACACGCAGACGGATGCGTGCGTGCATGCGTGTGTGTGTGTGTGTTTGTGTGTGTGTGTGTGTGTGCGCGTGGTGGTTGACTCTGGGCCGCGGCGGTCCCCGATGTACGAAACGCAGACGGGTGCGTGTGTGTGGGTGTGTGTGTGGGTGGGTGGGTGGGTGCGGGCGCCCAAGGATGGGCCCCACTCCTCGTGGGCGCCCATCCTGTGGCGCCCCACTCTGGGGGCGCCGCGCCCGCGCAGTCATCGCCCCCGCCTACGTCGACCCCCCTTCACCCATGCCGCCGCCGATTCTCGCCACCTCTCCTCCTCCGTACGCCCCTGTCGTCGGGCTGCCAATTCAGCAGCCAGTCGACGCATGCATCCATGAACTCAGTCCATCCGCACTCTCTCGCACGCCCTCCACATGGCAAAAAACACGTGACGCCCTACCGCACAGATTTCCCTCCCCCCGCAGCTCTGCAGCTTCAGACAACGGAGCCCAGGTATCTCATTGCCATCACTTCGACCGCTATGCGGCCCGAGCCAGCGCTCAACTTGAGCTACCGAGTTCCTCCAGCCGCCATCGTCCCGCCCACCGCCCACCGCCCAGTCGTTCATTCGACCCCACACCCCACCTCAAGAGACCCACCGCTTATCCCACTGCTGCCCCGTCGACCTCCATATACCCACATGCTCGTCACATGGAGTTGCCCCTCCCCATGCGCCCCATGCGCGCACATGCACCCCATGCACCCCCCCCCCATGCTACCAGCGCATATGTATGCGTCATGTGGCCGGGCCACAGTGTGGCTCCCTCCTCTCTCCCCTCTCCTCCCTCCCTTCTCCTGTCTTCCACCCCTCCATCCCCACTGCACCCCACCCCATCCTGTGCCCCCCGCCCCTCCTAACCCTCCCTCGCCCTCACCCTCTCCCTCCGACTACCCTCCCGCTGCCTCCCTCCCACTGCCTCCCACTTGCACGAATACCGCTGTTCGGACACGACTTCGCTCTATGCCGGCGGCGCCATCACCTTCTCCGGCTCACGCCGGTGACTTTGCGCCCACTCCGTCACGTTCTACGCCCTCCGCAAACATCCATCTCTTCAACTTCACACGCGACATTTCCCGAGCACCCCGAGTTCGCCGAGCGAGTCACCACCGAGTGGATCATCTTAGCATGATTTCCACAACTGTGGAAGTCCTTCTGCCGACACCTAGTTTAAACTCAGTCGAGGCGGATTGACGAACACAGCCGTCAATGACCCGCCACTGCCCCTTTCCCCCACTGCTTTACGAATGAGGTTGTTCACCCTCTTGCTGGCGCACGGTTGGTCTCCCGCCTTCAAACGGAATCTCCTCAATTGATGACTAGAAACAGCCTATCTAGGTCTGCCGTGCAGAGTTCTCTGTAACGATATCTCTCTCTCTCTCTGTGTGTGTGTGCATGCGTGGTGGTGGACTCTGGGCTGCGGCGGCCCCCGATGTACGACACGCAGACGGGTGTGTGGTCGATTTTACAGTCCGTCGGACGCCTTTTATGGCGCTTTAGACCCTAGGAAAGATGCCGGCAGCTGTCACAATCAGACTCCTCGCATGCCATCTGCCATCATGATTGCTGTGCACGCGGTGCGTGTCTCAAAACAGGCGACGAGGAAGTCAGCTATCTTGTGCCAGAGCCTGGGTTCCTCCTGGCCTGGCCGAGGATTAATAAACTCCCGCATGCGCTCATCTAAATTTGCCTTTTCGGGGCGAGGCATGTGTGTGTGTGTGTGTGCGTGCGTGGTGGTGGACTCTGGGCTGCGGCGGCCCCCGATGTACGACACGCAGACGGGTGTGTGTGTGTGTGTGTATGAGTGTGTGTGTGTGTGTGAGTGTGTGTGTGTGTGTGTGCATGCGTGTGTATGTGCACATGTGTGTGTGTGTGAGCACACGTGTGTGCTTGTGTGTTCTTAAAAAATATGCCTAGCAGTGGGATCTGTAACGATTCTCTATTTCTGTGTACGAGTGTGTGTGTGTGTGTGTGCACGGGGCATGCACATGGTGCTTGTGTGCGTGTGTGGCACTGGCAGCTGCGCAGCTCCTCCACGCCCCCAACACACCGACCCCCCCCCCCGTTGCAGGTGTGAACCGCCTTGCTCTCACACAAATCAGCGAGGCGTCGGCGGAACAGCGCGCTGGACGCGCCGGGCGCACCTCGCCTGGCGTGTGCTACCGCCTGGTAGGTTTGACCGCTGCAACATGCGCTTCACACTGTGTGTGCGTGTGTGGTATTGTGCGTGTCTGTGTGTGTGTGTGTCTGTGTGTCTGCGTGTGTGGGTGTGTGTTGGTGTGCGTGTCTGTGTGGTGGTGGTCGATTTTACAGTCTAGTTGCCTGCTTTTGATGGCGTATTAGACTTGTGCTTGTGCACTCAATCCCCGAGGCATGCAGATAGCACGCGCGCTAGTCGACTGAGTTGACGCACATTGACTGTGCCCATCCCACTGGCTCTAGTACATCTGGTCGCGCATCCGTCTTAGTTCAGGCAGCCCGCCTGGTCACCCTCCTTCTCATCCGTTCACCGAGGTGTATGACTTGGGCTCGACCCTAACCCTAAAACCCTTAAACTTAAACCCTAAACCCTAAAAACTTAAACCCTTAACCCTAGCCCCCCCCTCTTGGTCTGTGCAGTGGGAGCGCGATGCGGCGCTGAGGGGAGCAAAAACCCTAAAACCCTAAAACCCAAACCCTAAAACCTAGAACCCTATTTAGGGTTTAAACCCTAAACCTAAAACCCTATCACCTCCCCTCTTGGTCTGTGCAGTGGGAGCGCGACGCGGCGCTGCTTGAGGCGACCCCCCCAGAGATCGAGGAGGCCGACCTTGCGCCGTGCGTGCTGGACCTGGCGCTCTGGGGCTGTACGCGCGGGGACGGGCTGCCGTGGCTGGACGCTCCAGACTCGGGGCGCGTTGACTCTGCGGTGGAGCTGTTGCAGGTGTGTGTTGGATGAACAATCCCCCAACCAATCGAAACACACCCCTGCCCTCCTAGGCCTCCCTTTCTAAATCTACTTCTACAGACGCGAGGCCCAAGTCCCTACTACCAACCCGTCCCAATACAATCCCCCTTCTGGCCCTGGTCACAGGAGCTGGGCGCCTGCGACAGCAGGGAGGACCCCTATATGTACCTATCCAAACGCACCTATACTCGCCCTTCTAGGCCTCCCCTTCTAAATCAATCTGCCTCCTAAAACGTCAGGCCCAAGCCCAACCCGTCCCCCCCACCCCACCCCCGGCCCTGTTCACAGGAGCTGGGCGCGCTCGACAGCAAGGAGGACCCTATAGCTATCTATCTTAACGCACCTCTACTCTGCCTCTGCTCGCCCTTCTAGGCCTCCCCTTATAAATCTACCTCTAAAGACGTGAGGCCAAAGTCCCTACTACCAACCCGTTCCAATACAATTCCCCCCCCCCTGGCCCTGTTCACAGGAGCTGGGCGCGCTCGACAGCAAGGAGGACCCTATAGCTATCTGTCCAAACGCACCTATACAGTTACAGTTACATCGGCTTTCCAGCAAAGACTACCTCTAGTCCTTGTACCACCGCCTTGACCCAAGTCCAGTTCTGGCCCTTACAATTCCTTGTGAGGGGCGGTAGCCACCAGCCGGCTGCCTGCCAACATGTAGTCCCAGAGCAAAAAGGAGAGCTATTGTGCGATGCCTCCAAACGCACCTCTACTCTGCCTCTACTCGCCCTTCTAGGCCTCCCCTTATAAATCTACCTCTAAAGACGTGAGGCCCAACCCCAACCTGGCCCCCCCCCCCCTCCCTGGCCCCGTTTGCAGGAACTGGGCGCGCTTGACAGCAGGGAGGGAGGGGAGCCTGCGCCCACAGAAGAAGGGCGGCGCATGGCGCGGTGGGTGGCTGTATTATAGGTGTCAATACACACACACACACACATCAATACACAGACACTGTGTGTGATACACACACGTATGACGCCCTACGCTATGCATGGTCCCCAACGCTCAAGGAGGGGGGGGGCATGGCGTGGTGGGGGGCCGTCAACTCTGGATCCTTTATAACACCCGGAGACCTTACAATAGATGTGGTCCCCTTTGCTAGAAGGGAAGGAGGGGAGCCCGCGCACACGGACCAAGGGAGGCGCATGGCACAGTGGGTGGCTGTAACACCCTACACTATGTGCCAGTGCTACCCAACGACCGAGAGAGGGGGGGGCGTGCATGGCGTTCTGGGTGGCCGTCCAGTCTGCAACCTTAATAACACCCGGAAATCCTGCACTAGACGTGGTTCCCTTTGCAAGGAGGGAGGGGAGCTGGCGCCAACGGAACAAGGGCGGCGCATGGCGCAGAGGGCGGCTGTAGCAGCTTTCAGGGTCGGGAAGAACCCCTGACACCCAAAAACCCACCTTACTACTACTCCTACCTTCCTATCCACCTTACCACTGCTACTTTTAACTTTGAGAGGTCCCCATGGTGCGGTGTTTTTCTGTTACCTCTGAAGAGTTGAGAAGAACCCAAGCGCCAGACACCCTACATTAGGTGTGGTCCCCAATGACCAAGGGGGGGAGGGGGGGCATGGCACGGTGGATGGCTGTCAACTGTGAACCCTGAACGCTCAGAAACCCACAGCTTTCTCTGTGTCTTTGTTTGTCTCTGCTTCTGCCTTTCTCACTCTCTCACTCTCTCACTCTCCCACTCTCTCACTCTCTCACTCTCACTCTCTCACTCTCCCACTCTCTCACTCTCTCACTCTCTCACTCTCACTCTCTCACTCTCCCACTCTCTCACTCTCTCACTCTCTCACTCTCTCACTCTCACTGTCCCTCTCTCACTCTCTCACTCTCTCTCACACTGCACACACACAGCTTTGGCGTGCACCCTCGCTTCGCACACATGGTGCTGTCCGGCGACTTGCTGGGTGTGCCAGAGCTCGCTGCGGTTGTCGCGGCGCTGCTGAGTGAGCGCGACCTGCTACGCGGCAGGTGCGCTTGTCAGTTGTCAGTTAGTTGTAAGCTGCAGTTGTTAGCTGTCAGGTGCAAATCACACACATGGTGCTGGCCGGCGACTCGCTGGGTGTGCCAGGGCTTGCTGTGGTTGTCGAGGCATTGCTGAGTGAGCGCGACCTGCTACGCGGCAGGTGCGCTTGTCAGTTGTCAGTTAGTTGTAAGCTGCAGTTGTTAGCTGTCAGGTGCAAATCACACACATGGTGCTGGCCGGCGACTCGCTGGGTGTGCCAGGGCTTGCTGTGGTTGTCGAGGCATTGCTGAGCGAGCGCGACCTGCTACGCGGCAGGTGCGCTTATCTGTTGTCTGTCGTCTGTTGCACGCTCACAGTTGTGAGTGCGAGTCCATTGGATTCTGCGCTTCTGCGCTGCTGTTCTTGTGGTGTGGCTGTTGCTGTTGTCGCGGCGCTGCTGAGCGAGCGCGACCTGCTGCGCGGCAGGTGCGGTTGTATGTTTTGTTAGTTGCGAGTGCTTGTTCATTTGGATTCTACGCTGCTGTTGTTGCGGCGCTTGCTGAGCAAGCGCGACCTGCTGCGTGGCAGGTGCAGTTGTCAGTTGCGAGTGCGTGTTTATTTGAAATCCGCGCTTCTGTGCTGCTGTTGTCGCAGCGCTGCGGAGCGAGCGCGGCCTGCTGCGTGGCAGGTGCAATTGTCTGTTGTAAGTTGTCAGTTGCGAGTGCATGCTCATTTGGATTCTGCGCTTCTGCGATGCTGTTGGCGTGGTAGGTGCGGTTGTCTGTTTTGTAAGTTGTGAGTGCGTGTCCAGTTGGATTCTGAGCTGCTGTTGTCACGGCGCTGCTGTTGTCACGGCGCTGCTGAGCGAGCGCACCAAAACCACTGTAGCAACTGAGTAGGCAGAAGGAACTAGTTGTATCGGTGACCCTCTTTCAGTACAAGTATACAGCATATACAAGTAAGGCAAGTAGAATGCTACTGCAACTTGCTACGCGGCAGGTGTGGTTGGCTGTTTTGTAAGTTGAAAGTGCGTGTCCATTTGGATTCTGCGCTGCGCTGTTGTTACGGCGCTGCTGAGAGGCGACAATGCCGCCGCACTTGGGGGGGAGGGAGGGTGTCTGGGTGTCTGTCTGCTGACGGTGGACACACCCACACATAAACACACATAAACACACACACTCAACACACACACACACGCACCCCCACACACATGCACACACACACACACACACACACGCACACACAAGCACACACACAAGCACACACTCACACACACACACACACACACAGACGCACGCGCGCACACACACACATACGCACGCACACGCACACACACGACGTGCAGCCCGGAGGGCGACAGCAGCGCCAACATCGTGCTGCGGCTGTGGTCCATGGCAGACACACCCACACCTTGACACACCCTCACATACGCACACACACACACACGCACACACACGCACACACATGCCGCGCAGTCGGGAGGGTTACAGCAGTGCCAACATCGTGCTGCGACTGTGGTCTGTGGCAGACACACCCACACCTTCACACACCCTCACATACGCACACACACACGCACACACACACACACACACATGCCGTGCAGCCCGGCGGGCGACAGCAGCGCCAACATCCTGCTGCGGCTGCGCTCTGTGGCGGACACACACACCCTCACAAACACACCACAACACACACGCACACACACACACACACACACACACATGCCGCGCAGCCCGGAGGGCGACAGCAGCGCCAACATCATGCTTCGGCTGCGGTTTGTGGCGGCAGTGGCGTCCCTGGGTGGCGGGGTGGGAGGAGGGGGCGGGGACAGGCAGGGTGCGTCGCGTGCGCTCCAGTCTGCTTCGTCCATACTCTCTCAGCTGCGGTCCGCCAGCAGCAGCGGCGATGATGGTGGGTTACTGCGTGTCATGCACACCCGCACGCATATTGGCACATGCGCACATCCATCCTCTCGCAGCTGCGGTCCGCCAGCAGCAGCGGCGATGATGGTGAGTCGGTTAGTGTCACACGCACGCGCACACGCACACGCACGTGTACACACACTTGCGCACACTCACACACATGCACACACACACACACACACATGCACACACACACACATGCACGCAAACTCACTCTCACACACACACATACACGCACACACACATGCACACACACACACACACACTCACACGCACACACCGGTGGCAGCAGCGTGGTTGGTGGGTTGCTTCGTGGCATATGCACATGCACACGCACTGGCGCACGCAGACGCAGATGCACAAACCCACACGCAAACACGCACATGCACGCAAACACACTCACACACACACACACACACACACACACACGTGCATACACACACACACACTCACACACACAGGTGGTGGCAGCGGGGTTGGCAACGGTGTCAGCAGCCGCGCTGAGTCAGATTCTGACGACGCTGACGGTGTGTTTGTTTGTTGGGTGGTTAGTTGGGTGGCTTGGCAGGTTTGGTTGGTTGATTACAACGCTGCCGGTGGTTTTGGTAGTTTTTTTAGTTACGCGGTCGGTTGGGCAGTTGTTGGTTAGTGTTGACGCTGACGGTGTTTTTTTTAGTTAGTTAGTAACGGGGTTCGATTAACGGAGGCGCGTTCTCGTCGCCGAGCCCTGGACCCAGCAATGCGGCGCTGCTGGTGACGACGATCTCCGTGCCGCTGACGAGCGGGGTAAAATACGACTGGCCCGGCTCCTGCTAGACTGCCCTCGGTGGAACACTTCAGGAGCGGCTTGCCCGGCGCTGCTATGGCTTGGCGAGTAGCCGCGGCGCTGCAACGGCCCGTGCTGGGAGACGGCCCTTTTCCTCCCCCCATGCAGGACGCCATGCGGCACCGATTTCGACGAGTTGATCGACGAGCGGAGGAGCTGGCGCCCGTCAATGCATGCTGGACATTGGTCAAGATGGCTGTGGAGGCGGGCTACCATCACGGCTTCAGCGGTAGCGACCGCCGAGGCAACACAGAGTAAATCCGCTTCACCAATCGCAGTGTTTGTCACCGCGCTCATCCTCGTGGGCGCTCGTCTGCCGGTGACTGGCGTTGGAAGGTCTTCAGGCAGCCTCCATGACAACTCTGTCGTCCATGCACCCCTGGAGGGTGGGACCTGGCCATGCATGAGGCATGGGGCGCCGGCTGAGCCCCATGCAAACGAGAACTGGACAGCCATGCACTGCCAGGCGGGGACCGTTCCAGTCAGCGCCAGTCGGCTCTGCCGGCTTGACTGGCCACAAGGCCACTACTGTGACCCTGAGGAAGGTCCTCTCCTATATGCTCCTTGCCAGACATGTCTCTCAGAGACCGCTGTTTGGGGTAGTCTAGCCGGCGGGAGCGGTAGTCTATCGGCCGGGAGCCGGCGGTACTGTAGTACTTAAGTGTGCTGGAGTATCGGCGGGTGTCTCTAGTAGAAGAGTAGCCTGCTTAGCTGGAAACCCCGTGTTACTGTTACTGTTACTGTTAGTTACGTGGTCGGTTAGGCAGTTGTTGGCTGGTAACAACGCTGACGGTGTGTTTGTTAGTTTGTTAGTTAGGTGGTTGGCCCGAGAGGTTGGGGCGTTGTTTGTCCTTTACAACGCTGACGGTGAGTTAGTTAGTTGGATGGTTGACTGGGCAGTTGGTTGGTAACAACGCTGACGGTGATGTTGTTAGTTTGTTAGTTGGGTGATCAGTTGGGCAGTTGTTGGTGAGTTGCAATGCTGACAGTGTGTTTTGTTAGTTTGCTAGTCTGTTGGGTGTTCGGTTGGGCAGTTGGGGAGGTCTGTGTACATCCTCTCTCTTAGCTTTAAAGGCACAGGAGCCCGCCTGCGCATTCCAACCATACGAACCTCCCCTCCCCCCTCCCCCCGTTGCCCCCCCCCCCACCCCACATCCCCCACCCCACCCCCATCTTGCATGGTACTCTCCGGGTGTTGACACACCTCCATCAGATTATGCGTCCATCGGTTCAAACTCGAATTCCAACTCGCGTCAAAGTATACAGCCAGACTACTGCGGAACGGCTGTGTAGAGCCGAAAACAACAAAACCACTGACCCCACACCACTCCCCTCCCTCTCGCATGGTGCTCTCCGGTTTTCAACACATCTTCATCAGACTACGACGAGGCGTCCATCGGTTCAAACTCGAATTCGAACTGGCGTCAAAGTACACAGCCGGAATACAGCTGTGTGTAGAGCCGAAAACAACATAATCACTTACCCTACACACACACCTCCCTCTCGCATGGTACTCTCCAATTTTCAACGCATCTTCATCAGATTACGACGAGGCGTCCATCAGTTTAAATTCGAATTCGAACTCGCGTCGAGACGGCGTGGCGCGCAGCGGAGGTGGTGCTCGCGGCAGCGGCGACCTGGGCGCGTGGGGCGTGCAAATGGAGCGTGAAGGGCTGGTGGGCGCGCTGTTGGCGTCTGCTTACCCGGGTGCGAGGGGTGTGGGGTGTGGGGGTTTAGGGGGTTGAAGAAAACGTGGTTTTGGCGGCGGTTTTGAAATGATCAAAGTCAAATCCATGACACCGCCGAGTGACATCAGATAAAGGAGAGTAACAGCTTTTAAACGAGATGCCCCACGCCTGCAACAGATCAGCCCAGCTCCCATGGGACGCTTTGGGGAGTATGGTGATTTGCGTGCTAATGTACTTATGTGAGTACGAGGTATATTCAGTAATCAAATATCAGGTTTCAGATTCAATTAGGATTCAGAGTCAAGTAACCAGGTGCCTTCACACACACACACACACACACACACACACACACACGCGCAAGCATGCACGCACCCACCCACCCACCCACAAACCTGTTTCAGGGTGCATAAGAACAAGTCTTATATGTCATTACAGGCGTCCTGCGGACTGTATAATTAATGATACGTGCATACACGCATACACACACACACACACATACACACACACACCAACACACAAATACACACACACATGATGCTGAGGCCGACACACCGCCCTGCCCATGCATAATGCTCGGGCTGACACACGCCCTGGCGCCGAGCATAATGCTCAGGCCGACACACGCCCGGACGCCCGAGCATAATGCTCAGGACAGCACATTGCCGTGGCGCCCGAGCATAATGCCCAGGCTGTCGCACGCCCTGGCAAGTTACAAGTTACAAGTTACAATTTGCACGGGGGTTCCAGCTCAGCAGGCTACTCTTCTACTAGAGACACCCGCCGATACTCCAGCACACTTAAGTACTACAGTACCGCCGGCTCTCTCAGTAACAGTAACACGGGGTTTCCAGCTAAGCAGGCTACTCTTCTACTAGAGACACCCGCCGATAGTCCAGCACACTTAAGTACTAGAGTACCGCCGGCTCCCGGCCGATAGACTACCGCTCCCGCCGGCTAGACTACCCCAAACAGCGGTCTCTGAGAGACATGTCTGGCAAGGAGCATATAGGAGAGGACCTTCCTCAGGGTCACAGTAGTGGCCTTGTGGCCAGTCAAGCCGGCAGAGCCGACTGGCGCTGACTGGAACGGTCCCCGCCTGGCAGTGCATGGCTGTCCAGCTCTCGTTTGCATGGGGCTCAGCCGGCGCCCCATGCCTCATGCATGGCCAAGTCCCACCCTCCAAGGGGGCATGGGCGACAGAGTTGTCATGGAGGCTGCCTGAAGACCTTCCAACGCCAGTCACCGGCAGACGAGCGCCCCCGAGGATGAGCGCGGTGACGAACGCTGCGATTGGTGAAGCGGATATACTCTGTGTTGCCTCGGCGGTCACCACCGCTGAAGCCGTGATGGTCGCCCGCCTCCACGCGCAGCCATCTTGACCAATGTCCAGCATGCATTGACGGGCGCCAGCTCCTCCGCTCGTCGATCAACTCGTCGAGATCGGTGTCGCATGGCATCCTGCATGGGGGGAGGATAAGGGCCGTCTCCCAGCACGGGCCGCGGCAGCGCCGTGGCTACTCGCCAAGGCATGGCAGCGCCGGGCAAGCCGCTCCTTGTAGTGTTCCACCGAGGGGCAGTCTAGCAGGAGCCAGGCCAGCACGCCCTGGCGCCCGAGCATAATGCTCTGGACAACACATTGCCGTGGCGCCCGAGCATAATGCTCAGGACAACACATTGCCGTGGCGCCCGAGCATAATGCTCAGGCTGTCACACCGCCCTGGCGCCCGAGCATAATGCTCAGGCTGTCACACCGCCGTGGCGCCCAAGCATAATGCTCAGGCTGACACTCCCAGGCGCCCGAGCATAATGCTCAGGACACCACATTGCCGTGGCACCCGAGCATAATGCTCAGGCTGTCGCACGCCCAGGCGCCCGAGCATAATGCTCAGGACAACACATTGCCCTGGCGCCCGAGCATAATGCTCAGGCCGACACACTACCCTGGCGCCCAAACATAATGCTCAGGCCAACACACTTCCTGGTGCCCGAGCATAATGTTCAGGCTTTCATACCGCCCCGGTGCCCGAGCATAATGCTCAGGCCGGCACACAAGCCCTGGTGCCCGAGCATACAGCTCAGGCTGTCACACCGCCCCGGAGCCCCCGAGCATAATGCTCAGGCTGTCACACCGCCCCGGTGCCAGAGAACAATGTTCAAGCTGGCACACCGCCCTGGCGCCCGAGAATAATGCTCAAGACAACACATCGCCTGGCGCCCGAGCATAATGCTCAGGCTGTCACACCGCCGTGGTGCCCGAGCATAATGCTCGGGCTGACACACGCCCAAGCGCCCGAGCATGCATAATGTTCAAGCTGTCACACCGCCCTGGCGCCCAAGCATAATGCTCAGGCCGACACACACGCAATGGCGCCCGAGCATAATGCTCAGGCCGAGACACCGCCCTGGCGCCCTAGCATGTTCAAGCTGTCACACCGCCCTGGCGCCCAAGCATAATGCTCAGGCCGACACACACGCAATGGCGCCCGAGCATAATGCTCAGGCCGAGACACCGCCCTGGCGCCCTAGCATGCTCAGGCTGTCACACCGCCCTGGTGCCCGAGAATAATGCTCAGGCTGTCACACCGCCCCGTTGCCCGAACATAATGCTCAGGCTGTCACATCGCCCCGGTGCCCGAGCATAATGCTCAGACCGGCACACACGCCCTGGTGCCTCAGCCTAATTCTCAGGGTGACACACCGCCCAAGCGCCTGAGCATAATGCTCAGGCTGACACACACCCTGGCGCCCGAGCATAATGCTCAGGCTGTCACACCGCCTGGCGCCCGTGCATAATGCTCTGGACGACACTCCGCCTTGGCGCTCGAGCATAATGCTCAGGCTGTCACTCCGCCCCGGTGCCCGAGCATAATGCTCAGGCTGTCACACCGCCCCGGTGCCCAAGCATAATGCTCAGGCTAACACACGCCCTGGCGCCCGAGCATAATGCTCAGGCTGTCACACCGCCTGGCGCCCGTGCATAATGCTCTGGACGACACTCCGCCTTGGCGCTCGAGAATATTGCTCTGGACGACACACTGCCTTGGCGCTCGAGCATAATGCTCATGCTGTCACTCCGCCCCGGTGCCCGAGCATAATTTGATGATGAGAGTTTTACAATCCATAATTTTGACGAGTGCTTTTTAGTTGCCGGTGTCTACCATGTTAAGTTCATAAGCTCTTCGCCAGGGGCTCCCGCCCTGGCGCCGCTCGATGGCGGACAACCGGGACAACTGCGCTTGGTACTGGGCGGCTGAAAATCTGGAAATTTACCCTGAGCGGCTGTGACGCACAGCGGTACTGGTGAACTGGTCCTGATGGGGCGAGGCTATGTGGCAGATGGGGCAGCGGTACGATGGAGAGCACGTTGCACGATGGCGAGAATTGCGGCGAGCATGCACCCCCTCTCACAACGATCGGAACTCAACCAGATTGCGGCTCCTTATGATTTACTGTGCCTGGATGGAAGAGAGAGACGGATGGCGAGAAATTGAGAAACATGGGAAGCGAGGCACATGCGGCTAGGCTTTGTGAGGAGGTTGTGGCGCAGGGGTTCCCTGCCCAAGGCGCAGATTATAGATGGCGCAGCAATCAATACACTAGCCGTGCGGCATGGGGCGAGGCGAGGCCCCACCATCGGGCGGGCACCATAATGGAGATGGCGGCTAGGAACGGGGAATGCGGCTACCGGGGATGAGGCTACGGGTTATGCATGCCAGGGGACGGCGGACAAGGCTAGTGCGTCACGGCGCATGGATAAAGAACGGGGAATGAGGCTACGGGAGCTGGCGGGCGCGGCGCGCGCATGGAGCGCGCGGCGCATGGGGGTTGCATGGCGGCGCTCTGCGCGTGCATGCATGGAGGAGATTGCTGGCGGGCATGGAGGAGCTTGCTTGAGGGCAAACAGGAGATTGCGCGCGAGCGTGGAGGAGATTGCAGGCGGGCATGGAAGCGGATGGCGAGAAATTGAGAAACATGGGAAGCGAGGCACATGCGGCTAGGCTTTGTGAGGAGGTTGTGGCGCAGGGGTTCCCTGCCCCAAGGCGCAGATTATAGATGGCGCAGCAATCAATACACTAGCCGTGCGGCATGGTGCGAGGCGAGGCCCCACCAGCGGGCGGGCACCATAATGGAGATGGCGGTTACGAACGGGGAATGAGGCTACAGGGAGAGGATACGGGTTACAGATGCCAAAGGGGACGGCGGAACAAGGATCAGCCATAGGTGTCACGGGGAATGGCTAAAGAACCGGAATGAGGCGGGTGGTACGGGTGCTGGCGCGCATGGAGCGCGGCGCGGCGCATGGAGGTCGCATGGCGGCGCCCATGCATGGACGAGATTGCTGGCGGGCATACAGGAGATTGCTGGCGGGCATGGAGGAGATTTCTTGCGGCATACAGGAGATTGCTGGCGGGCGTGGAGGAGATTGCTGGCGGGCACGGAGGAGATTGCTGGAGCCAATGGCGGCGGCGGGACTAGTAGTAGAACACAGGCGCACACCAACAATGCGTTGCTGTCACTACCTGGTGGTATAGGGTGGATCTGGGGGCCCAGTGTCCTGTCTAGGTCCAGTGCGTGCGCGCGTGTGGGGGTTTACCCTCACCCCTACCGGGTAGCCAGCCAGTTTCCCACTGAAACTGAGTTTAAGGTGTCGGGCGCTAGCGCCGACACCGGTCTTATACATCATTACTGGTGTCACACAGACTGTAAGATCCATCATCATAAAAAAAAAAAAAATAAAAAAAAAAAAAAATATATACATCATTACTGGTGTCACACAGACTGTAAGATCCATCATCATCATCATAATGCTCAGGCTGTCACACCGCCCTGGTGCCCGAGTATAATGTTCAGGCTGCCACACCGCTCCGGTGCCCGAGCATGATGATGATGATGGATATTACAGTCTGTGTGACACCAGTAATGATGTATAAGACCGGTGTCGGCGCTAGCGCCCGACACCTTAAACTCAGTTTCAGTGGGAAACTGGCTGGCTACCTGGTAGGGGTGAGGGTAAACCCCCACACGCGCGCACGCACTGAACCTAGACAGGACACTGGGCCCCCAGATCCACCCTATACCACCCAGGTAGTGACAGCAACACATTGTTGGTGTGCGCCTGTGTTCTACTACTAGTCCCGCCGCCGCCATTGGCTCCAGCAATCTCCTCCACGCCCGCCAGCAATCTCCTGTATGCCCGCAAGCAATCTCCTCCATGCCCGCCAACAATCTCCTGTATGCCCGCCAGCAATCTCGTCCATGCATGGGCGCCGCCATGCGATCTCCATGCGCCGCGCCGCGCTCCATGCGCGCCAGCACCCGTACCACCCGCCTCATTCCCGTTCTTTAGCCATTCCCGTGACACCTATGGCTGATCCTTGTTCCGCCGTCCCCTTTGGCATCTGTAACCCGTATCCTCTCCCTGTAGCTTCATTCCCCGTTCTTAACCGCCATCTCCATTATGGTGCCCGCCCGCTGGTGGGGCCTCGCCTCGCCCCATTCCGCACGGCTAGTGTATTGATTGCTGCGCCATCTATAATCTGCGCCTTGTGGCAGGGAACCCCTGCGCCACAACCTCCTCACAAAGCCTAGCCGCATGTGCCTCGCTTCCCATGTTTCTCAATTTCTCGCCATCCGTCTCTCTCTTCCATCTAGGCACAGTAAACCATGAGGAGCCGCAATCTGCTTGAGTTCCGATCGTTGTGAGGGGGTGCATGCTCGCCGCAATTCTCGCCATCGTGCATCGTGCTCTCCATCGTACCGCTGCCCCATCTGCCACATAGCCTCGCCCCATCAGGAACAGTTCACCAGTAGCGCTGTGCATCAGAGCCGCTCAGGGTAAATTTCCAGATTTTCAGCCGCCCAGTACCAAGCGCAGTTGTCCCGGTTGTCCGCCATCGAGCGGCGCCAGGACGGGAGCCCCTGGCGAAGAGCTTATGAACTTAACTTAGCACAATGCTCAGGCCGGCACACACGCCCAGATGCCTCAGCCTAATGCTCATTCTGACAGCCCCGGTGCCCGAGCATAATGCTCAGGCTGTCACACCGCCCCAATGCCCGACCATAATGCTCAGGCTGTCACACACCCCCGGTGCCCGAGCATAATGCTCAGGCTGTCACACCGCTCCGGTGCGCGAGCATAATGCTCAGGATGTCACACCGCCGTGGTGCCCAAGCATAATGCTCCGGCTGTCACACCGCCCCGGTGCCCAAGCATAATGCTCAGGCTGTCGCACCGCTGCGGTGCCCGAGCATAATGCTCAGGCCGGCACACACGCCCTGGTGCCTCAGCCTAATGCTCAGGGTGACACACCGCCCTGGCGCCCGAGCATATTAGTCAGTCTAAAACACACCGTGGCGCCCGAGCATAACGCTCAGGCTGTCACACCGCCCCAATGCCCGAGCATAATGCTCAGGCTGTCACACCACCCTGATGCCCGAGCATAATGCTCAGGCTGTCACACCGCCCCAGTTCCCGAGCATAATGCTCAGGCTGTCACACCGCCCAGTGCCCGAGCATAATGCTCAGGCTGCCACACCGCCCTGGTGCCCGAGCATAATACTCAGGCTGTCACACCGCCCCGGTGCCCGAGCATAATGCTCAGGCTGTCACAGCGCCCCGGTGCCTGATCATAATGCTGAGGCTGACACACCACCCAGGTGCCCGAGCATAATGCTCAGGATGTCACACCGCCCCAATGCCTGAGCATAATGCTCAGGCTGTCACACCGCCCCGGTGCCCGAGCATAATGCTCAGGCCGGCACACACGCCCTGGTGCCTCAGCCTAATGCTCAGGGTGACACCGCCCTGGCGCCCGAGCATATTAGTCAGTCTAAAACACACCGTGGCGCCCGAGCATAACGCTCAGGCTGTCACACCGCCCCAATGCCCGAGCATAATGCTCAGGCTGTCACACCACCCTGATGCCCGAGCATAATGCTCAGGCTGTCACACTGCCCCAGTGCCCGAGCATAATGCTCAGGCTGCCACACCGCCCTGGTGCCCGAGCATAATACTCAGGCTGTCACACCGCCCCGGTGCCCGAGCATAATGCTCAGGCTGTCACAGCGCCCCGGTGCCTGATCATAATGCTGAGGCTGACACACCACCCAGGTGCCCGAGCATAATGCTCAGGCTGTCACACCGCCCTGGTGCCCGAGCATAATGCTCAGGCTGACACACCACCCAGGTGCCCGAGCATAATGCTCAGGCTGTCACACCGCCCCAATGCCTGAGCATAATGCTCAGGCTGTCACACCGCCCCGGTGCCCGAGCATAATGCTCAGGCTGTCGCACCGCTGCGGTGCCCGAGCATAATGCTCAGGCCGGCACACACGCCCGGGTGCCTCAGCCTAATGCTCAGGGTGACACACCGCCTCAATGCCCGAGCATAATGCTCAGGCTGTCACACCGCCCCAATGCCCGAGCATAATGCTCAGGCTGTCACACCGCCCCAATGCCCGAGCATAATGCTCAGGCTGTCACACCGCCCTGATGCCCGAGCATAATGCTCAGGCTGTCACACCGCCCCAGTTCCCGAGCATAATGCTCAGGCTGCCACACCGCCCTGGTGCCCGAGCATAATACTCAGGCTGTCACACCGCCCCGGTGCCCGAGCATAATGCTCAGGCTGTCACAGCGCCCCGGTGCCTGATCATAATGCTCAAGACAACACATCGCCTGGCGCCTGAGTATAATGCTCACGACAACACAAGCCCCTGGCGCCAGTGCATAATGCTCTGGACGACACCACCTTGGCGCCCGAGCATAATACTCAGGCTGTCACACCGCCCTGATGCCCGAGCATAATGCTCAGGCTGGCACACCGCCCCAATGCCTTCGCATAATGCTCAGGCTGTCACACCGCCCCGTTGCCCGAGCACAATGCTCGGGCTGTCACACCTGCCTGGTGCCCGAGCATAATGCTCAGGCTGAAACACCGCCCCGGCGCCCGAGCATACTGCTCAGTCAGACACAGCACCCAGTGCCCAAGCATAATGATCAGGCTGACACACGCCCAAGCGCCCGAGCAGAATGCTCAGGCTTTCACACCGCCCCGGTGCCCGAGCATAATGCTCGGGACACCACATTGCCCTGGCGCCCGAGCATAATGCTCTGGCTGACACGAGGGATGGCGCCCGAGCATAATTCTCAGGCTGACACACCGCCCTGTCGCCTGAGCATAATGCTCAGTCAGACACAGCGCCCTGCGCCCGAGCATAATGCTCAGGCCGACACACGCCCTTGCGCCCGAGCATAATGCTCAAGGTAACAACCCGCCCTGGCGCCCGTGCATCATGCTGAGACTGTCACACCGCCCTGGTGCCCGAGCTTATTGCTCAGGCTGACACACCGCCCCAATGCCCGAGCATAATGCTCAGGCTGTCACACCGCCCCAATGCCCGAGCATAATGCTCAGGCTGTCACACCGCCCTGGTGCCCGAGCATAATGTTCAGGCTGAAACACCGCCCCGAGGCCCAAGCATAATGCTCAAGCTGTCACACCGCCCGGGCGTCCGAGCATAATGCTCAGGCTCACACCGCCAGACAGAAGTGATGATTTTGCCAGCAGATTTTGACGCGGATCTGCCCGCGTTTGCGCTGACTGGCGGTGAAGTGAAGACCGTCTCTGCATTTAAGTATCTAGGGAGTTGGATAACCCAGAGTGGTGGTGTGGAGAAGGAGATCGGTGTGCGTGTCGGTCGCGCGCTGGGCGTGTTCGCGTCTTTTGATAAGATTTGGGCCAGCAAGAAGATGCAAGTGCAGTCCAAGATGCGTTTTTTTTTTGTTTTTTTTTTGCTGCCTCACTTTCTGTACGGCTGCGAAACATGGGCCCCTACTAAAACACAACTGACTCGATTGGAGGTTGCCCACTCTAACTGCCTTCGTCGCATTCTGGGCGTGCGCCTGGTCGACCGGCACAGATTAACTTATATTCGGCAGGCGTGCGACACTGAGCCAATTGAGAGCCTTGTGGCAAAGCGATCAATGCAGTGGCTAGGCCATGTGATGCGCATGCCGGCTTCTCGTCTTCCTCGTACGACTTTTGACTGCACAATGGATGTGGCTCGGCAGCAAGGCCGGCCTCCAGCCTCCTCCCGACACTATTTTCTTAAGCTACTGATTCAGCAGCTAGGCGAAACTAGTGGCACTCGTTCTGATTGGAAGACTTTTTCGGACACGGCGTTTGAGCGTGCTCAGGATAGGGTCGGGTGGAGAGCCGTGGTGTACGGTCCGGCTGCCCCTCAGGCGCCGGCCCCTCCACCACGGCGGTCAAGTAGATTGGCAAGCGCCACTTGACCCCCTATCCCCTAGAAGCAGTTAGGACCTATTTTGGAGGCGTCGCACAATAGCTCTCCTTTTTGCTCTGGGACTACACGTTGGCAGGCAGCCGGCTGGTGGCTACCGCCCCTCACAAGTAATTGTTAGGGCCAGAACTGGACTTGGGTCTAGGCGGTGGTACTAGGACTAGAGGTAGTCTTTGCTGGAAAGCCGATGTAACTGTAACTGTCACACCGCCCCGGCGCCCGAGCAGAATGCTCAGGACAACACACCGCCGAGGCTCCCCAGCATAATGCTCAGGCTATCACACCGCCCCGGTGCCCGAGCATAATGCTCAGACGGTCACACCGCCATGGCGCCCGAGCATAATGCTCTGTCTGACACACGCCCTGTCGCCCGAGTATAATGCTCAGGCTGACACACCGCCCTTGCGCCCGAGCATAATGTTCAGGACAGCACACGCCAAGTCTCCTGAGCATAATGCAAACACACACACACACACACACACACACACACACACACACACACACGTATGCACACACATGCACACAGACCGGATCGTGTGAAGAAAGAGTGACCTTGGTGGGCCGAACGGAACACACGCACACACACACGCACGCACACACACACACACACACACACACACACAGACTGGATCGTGCGAAGAAAGGGTGACCCTGGTTCGCCTAACAGAACACACGCACACACACACACGCACACAGATCGGATCGCGAGAAGAAAGGGTGACCCTGGTGGGCCAAACGGCACGACGACGTTCCAGATGGCTGGGGGCGCACTTGCGCGTCTGCCAATCAGGTGTGTGTATTTGTGTGTGTGTGTGTGTGCGTGTGTATGTGCTTGCGCGTGCACGTGCACGTGCGTGTGCGCATGCACATGTATTTGCGCGTGCGTGTGCGCGTGCGCGTGCGCGTGCACGTGCATGTGTGCGTGCGCGTGTGCTCGTGCGCGTGTGCGTGTGCTTGCGTGGTTGCGGGTGTGTGCGTGCGTGTGCGTGGGTGGTTCAGGCTTGGTGTGACCGCTGCATTGAATGTGTGTGATGACACGCACCCCCCCACACACACACACACCTGCGCCCCCTGCCCCACACCATATCCCTTCACATGCGCACATGCAGAACACGCACACACACACACAACTGGTAACTGAAGGCGGTACGCTGGCACGCGACTTTCACACTTTCGCGTCACAAGATCGACCCCAGTCACTCCAAATGGGGCCCGCGGGGCTTCCGCGTCACCAGACCGCCAACTCGCCAAAAACTGGATGCATCACTTGACACACACAGACACACACACACACACTCACAACCAACCAACCAACCAATCATTACACGAGCGCGAGCCACATGCGCCGGCAACACCTGTCCTACAAGCAGAAATACACCCTGGCAACACACACGCGCACTCACACACACACACACGCGCACGCACGCACACACACACACACACACACACCACGTCAGGGGCGACCCCCTCGGGGCGACTTCCGAGTTCCTCTCCATTGCAGAGCTCGGGGGGTCTGGTCAGCGGCGGCAAGGTGGGATTGTGGTTCTGGACAGTGATTGCCCTATCGTCAGTGAGCACCGTATGTCTCACCTGCCATCTCCCCCATGTGACTGCAATTCCGGCTGTGCACAACAAGCCGAAAAGGAAGTCATCATCGCAGAGCTCGGGGGTCTGGGCAGCGGCGGCGAGGTGGGCGTGGGGGTCTGGATGAACAGTGGTCGCCTGGTGGACAGTGATTTCCTTATGGACAGTGGTAACCTTATGAATCACGTGCTTTCCCCCCCATTTGCAATTCCGGCTGTGTACAGCAAGCCAAAAAAGAAGTCATCATTGCAGACTTCGGGGGGGTCTGGTCAGCGAGGGCAAGGTGGGATTGGGGGTCTGGACAGTGATTTGCCTTGTTGACAGTGATCATCTGATGTCCCACCTGCCCTCTTCCCCAATTGACTGCAATTTTGGCTGTGCCTGGCTGTGTGCACAGCAAGCCAAAAGGGAAACCACCACATCGCAGAGCTCGGGGGTATGGTCAGCGGCGGCAAAGTGGGTTGGGAGTAAGGATTATGCACGCACGTGCGCGCGCGTAACCGTGATTGCGTTATGGTGTGGTCAGTGATTAGCTCATGTGCAGTGATTTCCCTGATGTTCCACCTGCCTTCTCCCCCATTTGAATTCAATTCTGGCGGTGTCCGGTATGTACAACAAGCCGACAAAGAAATCACCATCGCAGATCTCACCCCCTGCCTTCTCCCCCATCTGACTGCGATTCCGGCTGTGCACAGCAAGCCGACAAGGAAATCACCATCGCAGAGTTTTGGGGGTCGGGGAAGCGGCGGCAGGGTTGGATTGGGTGTCTGGACAGGGATTGCCTTGTGGTCAGTGATGATTAACTCATGGGCAGTGATGTCCTCATGTCCCACCTGCATCTCCCCCATCTGACTGCGATTCCAGCTGTGAACAGCAAGCCGACAAGGAAATCACCATTGCAGATCTAACCCCCCTGCCTTCTCCCCCATGTGACTGCAATTCCGGCTGTGTGCAGCAACCCGACATGGAAATCACCATCGCAGAGCTCACCCCTCACTCAGCCCTAAACAAAAACTCTGTTCTTGAAAACCCTGCGGAAAAGCCTCTGCGACCCAATGACGCTCCCTGCGCCTCAACCTAAAACCTGGAAACCCCTTCGGATAACACAGGCGGCAACGACAACATCTACGTGGCCGCGGCACTCATCAGTGCGGCGATTGAGGCGTACCTTGTCTAGGCAGCCTTGCTGACAATCCGTGCGCCCCACCCCTAACCAAACCCCTCGGTCAATCCCTTGGGAACAAGCAGGCGGCAACGACAAAACCTGCGTGGCTGCGGCACTCAGCACAGCATGGCGATTGAGGCGTACCTTGTCTAGGCAACCTTGTGAAGATCCCTGTGCCCCACCCACGGCCCCACCCCTAACCCAACCCCGGACCCCCCTGGTCGATCCCTGCGGAATCGAAACAGGCGGCAATGACAACATCTATGTGGCCGCGGCGCTCAGCAGCGCGGCGATTGAGGCGTACCTCCAGGTGCGGGTTCGGATCTGGTAGCCCGGAGCAGGTAGCCGGGCTACCGTAGCCCCACGAGGCACAGTGGTTCCCCTGCAAGCTGTATACCGCTCGGGGCCGCAGTTGGAGCGCAGTTGGGCTGTTCTTCTCTTCTTTTTAGCTTGTATTATAGGGCGCCCGGGCCTTCCGACCTACAATCAGCCCGGGAGCGAGAGGGGGGCAAAAAAAATATGTATATATATACAACCCCTAAACCGTTCCCGTGAACCACTGACGTGACAGCTCCCATGCCTTGAGGGTGAGAACTGCAAGTTGTCCACTGTAAACCGGGCTCCTGCTTACGCATACAACCTGATGATGATGATGGGTTTTGCAGTCGTGTGTGACGCACCTACACGGGGCGTATTCGACCCTGCTCGGCGTATATCGCCCAAGCACCACAGACGGGTGGCTGGCTACTCGTGGTGGGGGGCCAGTGGGTTGGGGCTGGACCTAGACAGGGCACTCGACCCCCAGATCTGACTCCTCCCTGTGGGGGCACGGCCGGGGCACGGCCAGGGTAAACTTTAACCTCCCAAACCCTGAACCCAGCAACCCTAAGCCAGCTGCTCCGTGGGCTCGACTCGATGCTCGAGCACGGCGCACCAGCCCCCACACCCCCGTCTACACCCCGCTCCACACCCACTCCACACCCCGTTCCACACCTGCTCCACACCCGATCCACACCCTGCTCTGCTCCACACCCCACCTCCACAACCCACACTACAGGCCATGGTGTCTGAGCGCCGCGTGTGCGTGTGGGGGTCGGCTTCGCGCAAGGTGTGGGGAGGGGAGCAGTGCTTACGCTGAGGCAGCCCTATACGAATACAGTAAAAGTTACACAGAAACTTGAGCTTTCCAGCAAAGACATCTTCTACTCCTACCACCGCCTAACGAGACGCAAGTCGAGTTCTGGCCGTAAAAATCACTTGCAAGGGGCGGTAGCCACCAATCGACTGCCTGCCAACGCACGACACCAACCTGGCTTCCTCATATGTCCAAATGATGATGATGATGGACTTTACAGTGTGAGCAAGCACTACAGACGGGTGGCTGGCTACTGGTGGTGGGGGGCTGGTGGGCCGGGGCTCGACCTAGGCAGAGCACTCGGCCCCCAGATCTGACTCCTCCCCGTGGGGGCACGTCCAAATGAGAAAAGCCCACTGATAGCTAGGGCCCCTGTAGGCCCACTTATAGCTAGGGGCCCTCGCGAGGCCCACTTAAAGCTATGGGCCCTGGTTTTACAGGTTTTACACGTACGCGCCTGGAGGACCCCGGGGTGTGATTTAAGGCCTAGACTACTCGTCTAGGGGAGCTCTACTTATAGAGCCTAGGGGCCCTGTAGGCAAGGTGGCTGAGCAGACCACTGAAGTGTGGATGGTGTGACCACTGATCCCTCATATCACTCATTACTCATCGACCACCCCTCACCCCAAACCCCTTGTGGATAGGTGGGAGCAAGCATGCAGCAGCGCCTGGGTGCGCTGGTGCTCTGGAGCAGAGGAGCGTCGGTGTGACCACTCATCACTCATATCACTCATTTCTCATCGACCACCCCCTCGCCCCTCACCCCTTAATAGGTGGTGGCACGCATGCAGAAGCGCTTGGGTGCGCTGGTGCTGGAGGAGAGGAGCGTGGGTGTGAGCGACGCTGAGGCGGTGCCGGCACTGCTGCGAGGTGTGTGTGTGTGTACGTGCGTGAGAGATGTTGAGGCGGTTCCGGCGCTGCTGCGAGGTGTGCGTGTGTGTGTGTGCACGTGTGTGTGTGTGTGTGTGTGTGTAGGTGCGGGGGTGTGGGTGTGAGCGACGCTTAGGTGGTGCCGGCGCTGCTGCGGGGTGTGAGTGTGCGTGGGGGGGGGGCAGGGGGGGGCGACGCTGAAGCGGTGCCGGCGCTGCTGCGCGGTTTGTGTGCGTGTGTGTGTGTGTGTGTGTGTGTGTGTGCGTGTGTGTGTGTGTGTGTGTGTTTGCGTATGTGCGAGTGCATGTGCAAGTGCGTGTGTGTGTGTGTGCATGTGCAAGTGCGTGTGTGCTGTGCTGTGTGCTATGTGTTGTGTGCTGTGTGCTGTGCTTTGTGCTGTGAGCTGTGCATGGCCCTTATGACACTCCTCGTGACCCCCCCTCCTCCCTCCCCCTCCGCTCCCACACAGGTTTCCGCGAGATGGGCGGCCTGGCCAACCTTGGGCTCCTGGCGGCCTTTGTGGCGGCTTCTGTCCGGCCCTGACTCCAACTCTTCGCACAACTCTATGCACACACGCGCCTGGAAATAACTAAAACTAGAAAGAAATAAAACTCTGCACCCGCCCCAACTCGCATCCCTCACACACGCACACGACCGGGCTTCCGAGAGATGGGCGGCCAACCTTGGGCTCCCGGCAGCCTTGGTGGCGACTTCTGATTCCAACCCTGATTCCAACTCTACGCACAGCTCTACGCACACACGCAACCCTTAAGCCTGAAAACAACTAAAAACTAAACCATAGAACTCTGCACCCAAACCAACACACACACACACACACACACACACCTCAAACACACGCACACGAACAGGCTTCCGCGAGATGGGCGGCCTGGCCAACCTTGGGCTCCCGGAGGCCTCCTCGGGGGGACCCCCACTACGCTCCTCGGAGTCTCATCGGCTTCCACCCAAACAGCTGACACCTTACACCCCTGCGTTGCCCGCCCAGGTTTCCGCGAGATGGGCGGCGTGGCCGTCCTTGGGCTCCCGGCAGCCTTGGTGGCGGTTCTGATTCCAGCCCTGATTCCAACTCTACGCACACACGCAACCCTACAGCCTGGAGCCAAAAATCAAGTAACAAAAAATCAGCACCCGCTCCAACTCGCACCCCTCACACACACGCACACACACCCAGGTTTCCGTGAGATGGGCGGCTCGGCCAACCTTGGGCTCCCAGCGGCCTTGGGGGGCACCATAAGTGCCCCCCCCCATCATGCTTTTCGGAGTCGCATCGGCTTCCACCCGAACAGCTGACACCTTGCATCCCTTCGTTGCCCGCCCAGGTTTCCGCAAGATGGGCGGCTCCGCCAACCTTTGGTCTCCCGGCTGCCTTGGTGGCAGCTTATGATTCCAGCCCTGATTCTAACTCTATGCACACACGCAACCCTACAGCCTGAAGCCAAAAAACAAGTAACAAAACAAACTCTGCACCTGCTCCAACTCGCACCCCTCACGCACACACACACCTAGGTTTTCGTGGGATGGGCGGCCTGGCCATCCTTGGGCTCCCGGCGGGGGCCTCGGAAGACCGTTAGTGGACCCCCCACCACCACCATGCTCCCCCAAGGCTTCTGGCCAGCCCTAGGCCTGCTCCCAACTCTACACCCAAGCCCACCCACCCAACCACCCTCACACACACACATACACACGCACACGACCAGGTTTTCGCGAGATGGGCGGCCTCGCCAACCTTGGGCTCCCCGCTGCCTTGGAGGGCTTCCGGGGGAGGGTGGTGTGGCTGCGGGAGCAGCGGCTGGCGGCAGGTAATTGTTATACCGTACGCGCAGAACCTTACCCTTCACGAAGGTGTTTTTTTCACCCTCCCGAAGCTGAAAACGATTAAATATCACGATTTTTCGAGATGTAGACTTCAAATCGACTGAAAACGACGAAAAATGACCCCCGCGGACGATTAAACAATGATTGTTGTGTACCCCCCGCGAAGGCTAACCGCGCGTACGGTATCGGTATATTGTTATGGGATGATGTGATTCTGTGATGTATGATTCTCTTCTCAGATCTACTATTATGTGATTTGATGATTCGATGAGATTCCATGTTTATAATGTGATTCAACAGAGAGGGGTGGTGCGGCGTCGGGAGCAGCGGCTGCCGGCAGGTATGTATGTTATGGTCATGCATGGTTATACATGGTTTTATGGTGATGTGGTGATATGGCCATGCATGGTTATATGGATATGGTCATGCGTGGTCACCTGCATGGTCATGCATGGCCATATATGGCCATTCATGGTTATATGGTTATGTGGCGATATGGTTGTACGATTCGACAGAGAGGGTGGTCAGATGCAGCTTTCTCTATCACACCCACACGCACACACACACACACACACATGCGCATACACACACACGAACACGCACACGCACATTCCAATTCACAGGCGCCAAGTGTGACCTGCCCGACCTGTCAGACGCAGCGCTGATCGCAAGCTCAGCAAAGTGGCTGCCGCCCTACTTGGTTGGTGTTCGATCCAAAACAGACATGCAGGTGTGACCTAGGGTTTGAGGTTGAGATCCCTAAGCCCCAAAACCCTAAAAACCCTAACCCTTAACCCTAAAAAAGGCCGTCAAGTAAAGCCCGCACTGTCCAGACCTAGGCAGGGCCCCGGGAGCGCGCACTGGCCCCCCAGTTCCAACCGAGTCGTGGTATAGGCGAGCTCGGCGAAGTGGCTGCTGCCCTACTTGGTTGGTGTGCGCTCCAAGGCATACATCCAGGTGTGACCTAGGGTTTGAGGTTGAGATACCTAATCCCGTCAACCCTAAAACCTAAAACCTAGAAGAAGAAAAAAAACTAAAACCACCATCCACAAAGCTACACCCTAAACCACAATCCACAAAGCCCTTGACTCTTCTGATTCTGTACAGGTACAGGTATGCTCTTTACTCTTGCACCCCACACTCACACAGTGCCTCGACTGGGCGTCCATCCTGATGGAGCTGGCGGGAGGGTAGGATGCGGCGCTACCCTAAACCCTAAACCCTTCACTCCACACACTTAAACCCCAAACCCTCGAGCCTAAACCCTGAAACCCTTGCACCTCACACTCACGCAGCGCCTCGACTGGGCGTCCATTCTGAACGAGCTGGCCGGGGGGTGGGGTGCGGCACAGGCGGTGGAGGCTGCCACGCCGTCGCACCTGACCATGCCCACAGGTGATGACTTGTACTGGTAGGCTGGCGAGTACGAGTCTGACTAGTACTCTGGTAACAGTAACAGTAACACGGGGTTTCCAGCTAAGCAGGCTACTCTTCTACTAGAGACACCCGCCGATAGTCCAGCACACTTAAGTACTAGAGTACCGCCGGCTCCCGGCCGATAGACTACCGCTCCCGCCGGCTAGACTACCCCAAACAGCGGTCTCTGAGAGACATGTCCGGCAAGGAGCATATAGGAGAGGACCTTCCTCAGGGTCACAGTAGTGGCCTTGTGGCCAGTCAAGCCGGCAGAGCCGACTGGCGCTGACTGGAACGGTCCCCGCCTGGCAGTGCATGGCTGTCCAGCTCTCGTTTGCATGGGGCTCAGCCGGCGCCCCATGCCTCATGCATGGCCAGGTCCCACCCTCCAGGGGGGCATGGACGACAGAGTTGTCATGGAGGCTGCCTGAAGACCTTCCAACGCCAGTCACTGGCAGACGAGCGCCTCCGAGGATGAGCGCGGTGACGAACGCTGCGATAAGTACTCTGGTAGTCTGACTAATCTGGCAAGTAGGAGTCTGGCTGCCACGCCGTCACACCTGAACATGTCCACAGGTGATGATACTGAAGACCGCGTAAACGCGGGGCCCGAGGAACTCGGCTTTTTTAGGCTTGTCATCATTTGCGTGAGTGCCCACCAATTGCCCACGTGTAAATTATTCATACATTTCCAAACCTGGAGGCTGCCACGCCGTCACACCTGACACAGGTGATGCTGATGAATGTTACAGTCAGGGACACCTCCATAAAGGCGTATACGACCGTGCTCGGCGCGTATGGCCCGAGCACCGTGATGAGATGGCTGGCTGTTGGTGGCAGGGAACCCCCACTCCATATGGGCGCCATGCGTGCATGCATACGCTCCCCTAGTGGCTCCTGGGAGCCCCTCACTAGCCCCAACTTGCAACCCCGAGCACACCACACGTCTTGGGGGCCCAAGTACTAGCTATGTGGCCGGGGGGGGGTTCCAGCCTGGAACGCGTTCCCAGAGGCAGAATCTGGGTGTGCTAATTTGCCCCGCTCGTCTCTTGTCGACCCCGTCAGCCCTTCTGAGTTCAAACTCAAATTGTAGGAGGTGTGGAATACGCACCGCCAAACCAAATACACCAATGGAAAGGCCTGAGAAACTGTCCCCATATTCTCCAGGAACCCTGTATTGAGGGAGATGTGGGGGTGTGGCCCTATGTGTTTGCTGATGTGCTTCGCCTCCTCCTAACTGTTTCTGTTACATGTGCAACCCTGCCACCACCCCAGGCATGCGTGTGTGCGTTGACTACTGTCATGGCCAACCCACACCACACACACCACCCATACCACCCAAACCACACACCCCACCCACACCACACACCCCACCCGCACCACCCCACCACACACAACACACACAACACCACCACACACAACACATCACCACCACCACCACCACATCCCAGGCACGCGCGTGCGCGTGGACTACTCTCGGGTCCACACCACACCGCCACCCACACCACCAAGCACCCCCGCCCCACCCACCCACCCACAGCACCCACACCAACTCACCCACCATGCCAAATATGGCACGCGTGTGTGCATGCACTACCCTCAAGGCCATACCACTCCCCACACCACCCACACTACCACCAACACCACCACCACTACCACCAACACCACACACACCGCACCACCACACACACCAAGTTCACCACCACCACCACCGCACCCCAGGCACGCGCGTGAGCGTGGACTACTCGCAGGGCCAACCCACACCACCACCACCACACACACCACACACACCACACAAACAACAACAACAACACACACACCACACACACCACCACCGCACCCCAGGCACGCGTGTGCGCGTGGACTACTCTCGGAGCCAGCCCACGGCATCGGTGCGCATTCAGGCAAGTGCACTGAGATGGGAATTTATGTAGCAGGTATACAGAAGAACAGAAGTTGTATATGGCCCACGCTCTGTTGGGATTGGCAATTTGTTGTGTGGGGGATTATGCCACGCCCAGTGGAAGTCCCCTACCACCAGTAGCCAGCCATCCCACGCGTGCGCTAGGCCTGACGCCTAAAACTGGCTGGCTAGGAGGACCTGGTAGGGGTCCGGACCCGCTGCGCTGTGAGGATAGCATTACAGCTTGGCTACACCTAAGCAAACCTAGGCCATTTTATGTCATGTTGTTGCACTTTCGCCAGTTGAACACTCTTGGAGCCACCCACGGCATCGGTGCGCATTCAGAGTGCACTGAGGCGGGGTTCTTGCCTGAAAAAAACGGAAACAGTACAGTACGGGCCTGGGCCTGGGCCATTGGGCCTGGGCCAGTGGCCGTTTGTTCTCAGATGTAGGTCATTTGCAAGCTGCTGACGAGCTCTGTCTGGCGAGCTTGTCACACTAACAATCCACTGAATGGGTTAGGCTGTATTTAAGGTCGAAGTGCAGCGAGAATACAGCCAAATGGCTGTGTAGAGCCGAAAACAGTGGCCTTAAACTAATTGTCATCTTAGTTCACGACCGTGTTCACGACCCCCCCCCCCCCCGTTGTACGGGTACAACATTTTTTGCCTAAATTTCGTATACGTGTCAAAAGAGCGGTGGCTAGTCGTTTGGGGCGGCTCGTTGGACAGTGCACAGTTCTGGCTATCTGGCGGTGGTGTAGATTGCTCAAATTTAAATCCAGTCGACCGACTGGATTTGAATTTACCGGTACTGTCTTATGGTTTACCGGTACTGTCTTTTTAAAACGTTAATCTGATCTGAAACCTGAACCTAGAAACCTGAGAGCTGACATCCAAATCCAAATCCAAATCCTAACTGACACAGGAAGCTTTTGGCCTGACTGAGTCGCCCCGCCTAGCTGGCGGTGCCGTGGCAGTTGCGTCCCCGCTTCCTTAACCCAAACCCTAAAATCTGAATCCCCAACCCCGACACCTGAAACCTGAACCCCAAAACCTGAATCCCCAACCCCGAACCCTACGAATACAGGAGGCGTTTGGCCTGACTGAGTCGCCTCGCCTAGCTGGCGGTGCCGTGGCAGTTGTGCTTGAGCTGCTGTCTCCCGCGGGTCGGCCGCTGCAGGTGTGTGTGTGTGTGTGTGTGTGTGTGTGTGTGTGTGTGTGTGTGTGTGCGTGTTGTGTGTGTGTGTGTGTGTGTGTGCGTGTGTGTGTTGGAGCTGCTGTCTCCTGCGGGGCGGCCGCTGCAGGTGTGTGTGTTTTGTGTGCGTGTGTGTGTGTGTGTGTGTGTGCGTGTGTGTGTGTGCGTGTGTGTGTGTGCGTGCGTGCGTGTGTGTGTTGGAGCTGCTGTCTCCTGCGGGTCGGCCGCTGCAGGTGTGTGTGTGTGTGTGTGCGTGTGTGTGTGTGCGTGTGTGTGTGTGTGTGTGTGCGTGCGTGCGTGTGTGTGTTGGAGCTGCTGTCTCCTGCGGGGCGGCCGCTGCAGGTGTGTGTGTTTTGTGTGTGTGTGTGTGTTGGAGCTGCTGTCTCCTGCAGGGCGGCCGCTGCAGGTGTGTGTGTGTGCATGTGTGTGTGTGTGTGTGTGTGTGTGTGTGTGTGTGTGTGCTTGAGCTGCTCTCCTGCGGGTCGGCCGCTGCATGTGTGTGTGTGCATGTGTGTGTGTGTGTGTGTGTGTGTATGCATGTGTGTGTGCGTGCGTGTGTGTGTGTGTGTGTGTGTGTGTTACAGAGTGGCCACCTCCTCGTGAGTGCCACCCCTGCATGCACTGTGTTAGCCCCCCTGACCCCCAGCGCACCCCACCCTACCACCACACACACACACACACACACCAGGTGACTTCTGACTCACCGTATTTTGGGCCAGTAGCTGCGCTTTGTGCACGCACACATACACACACACACACACACGCAAACGCACACACACACACACCAGGTGACTTCCGACCTCGCTGGTTTCTGGGCCAGCAGCTACTCTCTGGTCCGCAAAGACATGCGAGGGCGCTACCCAAAGCACTACTGGTGAGTTGCGTGGAGGTGGGGGTGGGGAGGGTGGGCATGTGTCTGGTTCACGCCCCGCCGCCCTTACCTGATAGGCTAGCGCTTTCGTGGCCTCGCGGGCTCTCATAAAAGAGCCCCCGTAACCATTTAGTCTGGGCCGTTACTCATGCCCCGGGGTCCTCCAGACACGTTCATGTAAAACCTGATTTTACAGGTGTTTGTAGGGAAAACCTACAAAGTGAGTCACGGCCTGGACTAGATGGCTAAGGGGGCGCGACTAGCAGAGCCCGCAAGGCCGCGCAAGCTCCAGCCTACCAGTGCGTGCAAAAACTGTGAAACCATGCCCCCCCCCCCGACAAATCACGTAGGCCGGAGGACCCGTCTGTTGCCGAGGCGACGAATCTGACCAAGAAGGGCATGGAGCGCGCGGCAGAGCAGGCGCAGGCGCAGGGGAACGGGGGTGGGAGCGGGGGCGGGGGCGGTGCCCAGGCTGGCGGGGGCGGGGGCAAGATGAAGAAGGGTAAGCGGTGACGCACACGCTCTCCTAGGGCGTCAATTTAAACTAAATAAAACGGGTCGCGTAGCGGGAATTTAATGTTGCTTTCTGGCGAACTCAGGAGAGCGACGTAAGCGAGCTGAGGGACGAACCAATAGCATCAACTGGCGATCGACAATGACTGTCAATTAAAAAACGACGGGGGCGTTGTGAATGCGACAGCTGATGTTGCGTGGAGTACATGCACGGGTGGGCGTTCCGCTGTCCTTGGAGGAGCTGTGGGGGCCCAACTGCCTCGACGCGTGTGCGAGACAACTGTTTGTCAGTTGTTAAAACAAGTTCTATTGTTTTGGCAATTAACAGAGCAATTGATTTGGTCGGGGACCTGGGAGTGCGCTCTCGCTCAGTTGGAACTTCGGGTGCATGGGGACAGTATGCCATCATTATGCACTGTATAATCGCGCCGAGCACGGTCGGGACTGTTAACATCCATCCTCCTCACTTTGGGGGCTGCTGTATCACAACGGAATATGCGTCGCGGGGCATGCTCAATGAAGTCCTCCTCTATCAGAGGCCCCTGCTAGCGGCCGGTGGTCCGGGGGGAGTGGAGCAGGGCGCCGCCAGATGCTGGTAGGCTGGCGCGCTGCGTGGCCTTGCGGGCTTTCTTAGTAGAGCTCCCCTAGACGAGTCGTTTAGGCCTGAACTCACGCCCCGGGGTCCTCCGGACGAGCACGTGTAAAACCTGTAAAACCGCCGCCAGATGCGCGGACGATGCCTCTGGGGTGAGTTGCTCACTCGTCGCCAGTCATCTCTGATGGCGCTTCGACAGCCTCCTCCATCGGGATGCGCATGACCGCCACTGCGTGTACATTGCCTGTCCACGCGACCGTGATTCTGTCGCCGACGTACACGTACATCGAACGCAGCGGGGGCACGGTCCACGGGAAGCCCCACTCTGCGCGGCGGAGGGTGGTGCGCTTGTGTGTGTGTGTGTGTGCGTGTTCATGCTTGCAGGAGCAGGGGATGGGTGGCACACGCATGCAGACATAGACGACCCCCCCCACACACACACAAACAAACAGACAGACATGTGCAGATAGCTAGACGGACAGACAAGCAGAGAGACGGAGAGACAGAGAGACAGAGAGACAGACAGACAGGCAGGCAGACGGAGAGACAGACACACAGACAGACAGACGGAGAGGCAGGCGGAGAGACAGACAGACAGACAGACAGACAGACAGACAGACAGACAGACAGACAGGCAGGCAGGCAGGCAGACAGACAGACAGACAGACAGACAGACCAACAAAAAAACAACCAACAAAATAACAAGCAAACAGACAAACAAACCTGCGCACAAACATGCATGCATGCGTGCACGCACACACACACACGCAGCTCACCGATGATGGTCTCGACGGCGGCGCGGCCCGCGGGTGGCTCATCCACTACGCTGACCTGGAGGTTAGAGAAAGAGAGAGGGCAAGTGTGCGTCAGGGAGGGGCGTCAATGACTCGTGGTAGTGGTTTGCTGCCGCTGCGGTAGGGTACCTGGGGATGCGCCCACGCTCTTTACAGAGTTGGGGTTCCCTACCACCAACAGCCAGTCATCTCAGTAAGGTGCTCTGACCATACGCGCCGAGCACGGGCTTGTACGCCTTTCGAGGTGTCCCTGACTGTAACATCCATCATCAGTGGCGGAAGTGGTGGCGAGAGTGGGAGTGGTTGTGGTTGTGGTAGTAGTGAAAATGGTGGCGGGGGTGGGAGCGGTGGCGGCAGTGCTGATGATGGATTTTACAGTCGTGTGTGACGCACCTACCGGCAGCGTATTCGACCTTGCTCGGCGTATAACGCCCGAGCGCTACAGACGGGTTGCTGGCTACTGGTGGTGGGGGGCTAGTGGGTCGGGGCTGGACCTAGACAGGGCACGGCCCCCAGATCTGACTCCTCCCTGTGGGGGCACGGCCGGGGTGATTGTGTTAGGGGCAGCGGAGGTGGATGGGGAAGGTCCGGGCGCCCTTTTCGAGCATGTCGTCTCTGTGCACAGCCCCTCTTGGCGCGCACGCCTGCGGGCCACGACTGCTAAAATCGCGCATGGGAGGCGGTCAGCATCAGGTCAACGGTCAGGCCAACGCCGTGTCATATGAACTGACACACAGCCTGCACAAAGATCAATGGTCAAGCCAACGGCCAGGTCGGCAGTCAGGTCAACGCTGCGGCGTATAGACTGGCACATGACATGCACACAGCTGTGTCAATCCAGTGCCGGGCTGCCCACCCCCACGTACCTGGAAAACGACGTTGGCCAGGCAGTGTGCGGGTGCACTGCCGAGGATCCAGATCAGATCCAGATCCAGGTCCACAACCAGATCCAGACAACGAATCAATGCACAGCGTCAAACTTCGTAATCAGTACATCAATGCAGCGCTGGGCTGCCCACCCCACGTACCTGGGAGAGGACGCTGGCCAGGCAGCGCGCGGGTGCGTTGTGGAGCATCCAGACCCAGACAGATAAAAAAACAGATCCAGAACCAGATCCAGATCCAGACAACAAATCAATGCACAGCGTCAGACTTCGTAATCAATGCATCAATGCAGTGCCGTACCTGGAAGATGCCAT
>VFSX01000296.1:0-12500 GCA_016618255.1 Chlamydomonas sp. UWO 241 | reverse complement strand
AGCATGCCACGCCTGCACCACACGCACTCACATTGTCTCCAGTGTACAAGCCCAGGGTGGCCATGTTCATCGCGGGCGCAAACGTCCACTCGACCACGTAAGGGGTGGGCTCGTGGGCCTCAGGGGCCTCGCCAAGCATGTTGGTGCGGAAGATCATGCCGTCCTGGAAAGGGGTTGCATTTGGGAGGGGGGTTTATGGAGGGAGAGGGAAGGAGGGAGGGAAGGAGGGAGAGGTGTCGGTGTGAGCTTGTGCGGAGGAGTGAGCAGGTTTTGCACGTAGGGGTGGGTGAGGGAGAGTGGGGCGGAGGGACCAAGGGGTCTCGCCAAGCATGTTGGTGCGGAAGATCATGCTGTCCTGGGGGGGGGGGATGTAGGGGGCGTGATTTAGGGGGGGGGGCGGAGGAGGGGGGGAGAGAGAGGGAAGTGTGGAGGTGCGAGGATGTTGGTGCGGAAGATAATGCCGTCTGGGAAAGGGGTTGTACGAGGGGGGCAGGGTGATTTAGGGAGGGCCCCAGCACTGCAAAATAGCAAGCACGAACACAAGCAAGCACTGGCATCACAAGCACGGCCATCCGCCCCACCCACTTTTCAGCACTTCGCTATAACAAGCACGAACACGCGCTGTGGCAAGCACTAATGAGACACACAGTCACTGAGTGATTTCCGTTTTGGCTCTACACAGTCGTTTGGCTGTATTCCGGCTGTACTTTGACCTTGCACACAGCTCAACCCATGCAGTGGATTGTTAGTCTGAAAAACTCACCAGGCAGAGCACGTCATCAGCTTTTAAATTACCGTACTGCTCAATGTACTTCACGTTCAAAGTAGTTTGCGGCAGCCAAAATGGCCGTTTTCCGCTTCCTAACGTCCCAGAGTTCACGGCAGCCCCGACCTCAGATCATGCCTTACGCCCCACTTCACGGCGCACAAAAAAACGCACATGGGCACTGCATGGGCACTGCATGGGCTCGTTCTCTTCCCCGGGAGCGTCCCCCTCGCGCGGCTGATAGCCGCTACCAGGCGACAGGTACGGGCACGGGGGCAGTGAGCGGCGACGCTGTGCAAGTCCCACACTTTTCTCTTCCCGCTCGGGAGTTCACGGCGCCCCCGGCGCCGAACCCCCTCTTCACGGCACAGTTCACGGCAACCTGCCGTGAACTGTGACGTGAAGTACATTGAGCAGTACGGTACATATGCACGAGGGCAAACAGTCAACAGGAGGTCAACGGTCAAAGCGGCCAAAGCAAAATCCGGCTGTGAAATAATTAATTGAAAATCCTGAAAAGGAAATCACTGGAGACACACAACAAGCACGGCCAACCGCCCACCTCAGTGCACTGTGCGCCGAGTGCGCTGTAGTAGTATGTCGTCGAACCTGCCATCGCCTGCGTTGTGTGTTGGTTGCATGCGACACACAGTCGTTTGCGAGTGTGTGTGTGTGTGTGTGTGCAAGTGCCAAGCGCGCTGTAGAAGCACAACCCCACCACCCACCGCGTTGACGACCAGCGTGAAGTTCCCCTCGCTGCCAGCCGCCACCAGCTCCTCCGACACCCACGCCCCCCGCTGCTTCCCACCAAACCAACCCCATAATCCCTCTCTCAAGACCCAATCCAATCCAACGTGTAAACATGGTGTGTATCCCACCACCCACCGCGTTGACGACCAGCGTGTAGGTCCTCTCGCCGCCAGCCGCCACCAGTTCCTCCAGCACCCACGCGCCGGGTACGTCGCAAGGAATTTACCCCATCCCCAGTACCGCCCCACCACAACCCAATTGAAAGCGCCCTAGCAACACACTGCTTTGCCCCACCACCCACCGCGTTGACGACCAGTGTGTAATTCCCCTCGCCGCCAGCCGTCACAGGCTCCTCCGACACCCACGCCCCAGGCTGATGCCCACCGAATCTGTCCCATCCCCAATAACACCTCACCACAACCCAATCTATGACATCCCAGCACCCCAGCATATAATGCTTTGCCCCACCACCCACCGCGTTGACGACCAACGTATAGTTCCCCTCGCCGCCAGCCGCCACCAGCTCTTTCGACACCCACGCCCCCGGCTGTTGCCCACCGAATCTGTCCCATCCCCAATACCACCTCACCACAACCCAATCCACAGCATCCCAGCACCCCAGCATACAATGCGTTGCCCCACCACCCACCGCATTGACGACCAGCGAGTAGCTCCCCTCGCTGCCAGCCGCCACCAGCTCCTCCGACACCCACGCCCCGGGCTGCTTCCCACCGAATCTATCCCATCCCCGGTACCACCTCACCACAACCCAATCCATGGCATTCCAGCACCCCAGCATACAATGCTTTGCCCCACCACCCACCGCGTTGACGACCAGCGTGTAGTTCCCCTCGCCGCCAGCCCCCACCAGCTCCTCCGACACCCACGCCCCAGGCTGATGCCCACCAAACCAAGCCCAACCCCCAATAACACCTCACCAAATTCCCAATCCAATCCAGCATACAATGCTTTGCCCCACCACCCACCGCGTTGACGACCAACGAGTAGTTCCCCTCACCGCCAGCTGCCACCAGCTCCTCCGACACCCACGCCCAGGGCGCGTCGCTTGGGCTGAGGCGCGCCTCCGCGGCGAGCGAGCAAATCTCCAGCGGGGAGATCTCAATCACGGGGTCCTCCGGCTCGGGGGATGGCTCGGGCTCAGGCGAGGACTCGGGCTCCGGCGAGGACTCGGGCTCAGGGGAGGTTTCGGGCTCAGGGGAGGTTTCAGGCTCGGGAGATGAGGACTCCGGCTCGGGGGATGACTCGGGCTCGGGGGAGGACTCTGGCTCGGGGGAGAACGCAGGCTCCGGGGAGGCGGGCTCTGGCGCGGGTTCGCTGCACGCGCCGGTAGCGGTGGCACAGAGCTTGCCCGCGGGGCAGGGGGTGTTGACGCAGGGGTCGGGGTGGCTGCACGTGCCGGCGCTGCACACCCAGCCCTCGGAGACCTTGCACGGGTTTGGGGCGCACTTGTCGATGACTGGGGTGGGGACTGGCGCGGGCGCGGGTGCGGGTGCGGGTTCTGCGCCCCCCACGACGCCTGTGCTCTCGGGGCAACTGCATGCGTGTGTGTGCGAGTGTGCGTGTGTGTGTGTGTGTGCTCGTGCGTGTGTGTGTGTGCGTGTGTGTGTGTGTGTGTGTGTATTTATGTGTGCTGGCTGGCATTACAGGCCACAAGGGAGGCCCACTGTATACGTGTGTGGTGGTCGATTGTACAGTCTGTCGGACGCCTCGGAACGCGCATTGGGCTCATGCCAGCGCACCCTGAAACTGATGAAGAGCCATGCGTGCTGGTGAGCATTGTGGGTGTGCGTGCATGCGCGTGCGTGCGTGCGTGTGTGTGTGTGTGTTCATTGTCTGTGTGCGCGCATGCACGCGCGGGTGTGTATGCGCGTGTGCGTGTGTGCGTGCGTGAGCGTGTGTGCGTGCGTGAGCGTGCAAAAGGGGCGTGTGAGTCGGCCCCACCCGAGCAGCACGAACTGCTCGTTGTTGATGAGGACCGCGATCGCCGAGCCCGTCTTGTCGAGCCGGTCGATGAGGCCTGGTGAGTACTCCTTGTAGCTCGTGTCCTATGGGTGATGTGTGACGTGTGTGCGTGTGTGCAGATGGTGCGTGCGTACACGTGTGCGTGCATGTGGGGCGAGGGCGGGTGGGGGCGGGGTGGGGGCAGTCTTGTCGAGCCTGTCGATGAGACCTGGTGAGTACTCCTTGTAGCTCGTGTCCTATGGGTGATGTGTGACGTGTGTGCGTGTGTGCAGATGGTGCGTGCGTACACGTGTGCGTGCATGTGGGGCGAGGGCGGGTGGGGGCGGGGTGGGGGCAGTCTTGTCGAGCCTGTCGATGAGACCTGGTGAGTACTCCTTGTAGCTCGTGTCCTGTAGGTGATGTGTGGCGTGCGTGTGTGCAGGTGGTGCGTGCATACTTAAGTGTGTACGTGCGTGCGTGTGGGGCGAGGGCGGGGTGGGAGCTGTCGTGTGATTTTTTATTTTTTTTCTGAGAGGGAGGGATGTGTTGCACGAAACCTTTACCCGACAGAGTGACAGAGTTAAAGAGTGACAATTGAAGGACAGGCCAAGAAGGGGACAAGCTAGAGACAGAATTACGACTCGAAACGGCAAACGACGCTCCCGCCGACGCGCCAAGCAGTCCCCAGCAGCGCTCCCTGTGGCCGACTGTGCCCAAGCACTATGCATGTGCGTACCTTGTTTTGGCACCAGCAAGGCAATTCAGGTTTTTTTTTGGTGGCCAGGCGATAGGTATTAATTCATCAGAATCAATTGAGGAAGCACTGGCGGTTACCCGGCCTAAAACAGCGGTTAACCAGTTGAGGACTGCGGTAAGCAGGGCGCTCGCTGTGGCCGACTGTGCCCAGACACTGTGCATGTGCGTACCTTGTTTTGACGCCAGCACGGCGCCTTGAACAGCCTCAGCGTCACAACGTCCTGGTGGCCAGAGGGAGGGTTGGGTGGGTGGGGTGGGTGAGGCAGCACGGGTCATCACAGCACAGCAACGCCTAGTCGGCGCTGTGGTGGTTAAGTCCTCGCCTGGTTGGGTTTCGGTTAGCTGTTACTTTCGCCGGGTTTACGTTACATTCGGTTACATTCGGTTTCACACCCGCGCGTGCAAAACAGCCCACCTTGACGTCGTCGTCGGCCGTGAATCGGATCGAGCGGATCTTGTCGTCAATCTGGAACGTCTGGCCAGGGATCTTGGCGAAGTCGTTGATGACAAACGCAGATGGCCCAGCTGTGCTTGTGAACTGCGCAGACGTCGCCCACATGTCGCCGGCGATGCCGTTGAAGGTGGTGACGCCGCCGTTGAGGGTGTACAGCTCAATGGTCACCGAGCCTGAGGGGTGGGGGGGGTGGGGCATGGGGAGGGAGGGAGGGAGGGAGGGAGGCCATCAGCAGCGCCGGCAGCGCGGCAGGTGAGCATGCATGCCCGTCCGCCTGGCTACGGATGTCGTGCGCTTCCTCTACGGCGGCACCGGCCGGCGGGAGCCGGCTGATGGTGGCGTCGTGTCCGCGTCGCTCCTCAACGCCAAGCCTGCCGTCGGGGGCATCGGCGTGGAGCCATGCGGGGGCGGTGTGCTGCGTGTGCTCTTCACCGTGGCGTCTGACGCCGTGGCCAACACTGCCGTGCGCTGGCGCCACGAGCTGCGCCGCTGCGTGGACTCGACTGCAGTCTTGAACGTCCTCAGTGACCGCGAGGAGGCGCAGCACCAGGCGCTGTGGCCCGCTTTCCTCGCCGCCAAGGTTGCGGGGAAGCGGGCGCAGTTCCACCGCGCGCGCCTCGTCGTTGACGGCGAGCGGGTGCCTGCACCTGCTTGCTAGATGGCATTCCCTCTGGGGGTGTTTTTGAAGGGGAGGTGGCGCCACACGCGTGCGGTGGCGGGTGCGGTGTGGTCGCTGAGTAGAGTGCTGCGGCGGGTGTGCTACTAGCCCCGCTTCCGGTGGTCTGGGGGAGGGCTTTTTGGTCCCTTCATGGTTTTATACCTTGGGTCCGCCCTCTGGCCATTTGAGGGGCTGGGTGTGCAGCCTGCACAGTGGTGCTGCTTGCTTGGCGCCCGCCACCAAGTGTGGATGGCGTTACCGTGGGCTACTTGTAGCTTGACCTTTTGTGGGCCTTGAGCCTTGTTTCTCTAAGTCCCACTGGAGCTTTGGAACCGTACGTGTGACCGCCAGAAGTGGATTGTAACCAAACATCATCATCAAAAATGCATGCGTGTGTGCTTGTGTGGGAGCGTGCATGGACACACGCACACACACACGGTTGCAGGCCGGTGATGCCCCCCGGACTCTTCAATCTGAAACCATTCCAATCTACGCCCTATAGCTGCGCTGCTGCAGTCGTGAACCAGTCGTGGTTCTCTGGATGCATCCATGGCAGCGGCTTGGCTTGCACCCAACCGCCCACCCCACGCGCACCGCAACCCCACCCCGGCGATGCGCGGTCGAGACACACTGTGCACACCCCTCAGCTTGATGTAGGGCGCGTAGATGGGCGTGCTGTCGGTGGGCGGTTGTAGCATGCAACACTCCATAAAAAAAAACGCTGACCCACCAGCGGCATCTGTGACGACAGCAAGGAGCACCAGCGACAGCGCCACTAGCATCGATCGCATCGCGGAGGTTGAGACCTCTCTGCCGGAGCGGACGCATTCCATGGACGCAATCATGAACGCATTCACACCGGAAAAAAAATCACACAATCTGCACAACGGTCTGAGGGCCAATCGGGGGGGGCCTGTGCCGAGCCTGGTGATTTTTTGTGATTTAACTCAGGGTATTTGAGGCGCTCTGTTGTGTTCCCGTTCAGACCTGATAAGGGTCCAGCGAGAGAGAGAAGCTGGCGGAAGCTTGTGTCGGTGCCCCCCCCCCCCCTGTCAGCATCACGTTGGGGTGGGGGCGCTGGTGAGAGCTGCAGGGGGTGCATAGGCTATATGTGGGAGGCGGGGGGCATGTACAGGGGAGTGTGTGTGTGTGTGTGTGTGTGTGTGTGTGTGTGTGTGTGTGGTGGCGTGTGGGGGTGGCGGTGGCGGTGGTGTGTGTGTGTGGGGGGGGGGGGGTAACTGCACATGACACCAAATGGGCAGCGACGCAGGAGCCTTACAACTTTACAGGTCTTACACATGCGCGCCCGGAGGACCCGGGGGCGTGAATTAAGGCCTAGACTACTTGTCTAGGGGGGCTCCACCAGTGGTGTCCTTAAGAAAAACTGAGAAGATCCTGTTTGCCCCCGCAGCATTGGAGGGACAAGCCGCATTGCCCCCGCAGGAGGCGATATATTTTGCGGAACACGTGTGAAAATTGCCGATTTTCACACTTTCCGGAGCGAATTTCCCGCGATTCGCCCCCGCAGTTTCCCCCAAAATTTCCCGTTTTGCCCCCGCAGCAGGGGCTGCGGGGTCTGCGGGGGCGCCAAGGACACCACTGGGCTCCACTAGGAGAACCCGCAAGGCTACGCAGCGCGCCAGCCTACCAGGCGGGGGGCCGCGTGACTTTGCGTGGCCTAGCGGGTTCTCCCAATAGAGCCCCCCTAGACTTTGAGTCTAGACCTTAACCCACGCCCAGGGGTCCTCCGGGCGTGAACATGTAAAAACTGTAACAATGAGGGGTGCCGCGTGACTGCCTCGCTTGCGACGTCGCGCGCATCTTCGAGCAGGGCGGGGCGGCCAAGTTAACCAACCCACCGTTCCATCGTCCTGTTGTCGATTGACGGGCGGTTTTGACTAAACCCCTGGCTGCACGGATGGCGCCAGTCATCGGCCCCCCCCCCACCAAACATTAGGGGTTTAGTGTCGCCTTATCACCGACATCGTGTGCTCTTCACGCACCTCCATCCCCACAACCTCGCCTCTGACCGTAGCGCTGGCTACAGCGACATGTCAATGGTAGGCTGGCGTGCTGCGTGGCCCTGCGGGTTCTCCCAGTAGAGCCCCCCTAGACTTTTAGTCTAGGCCTTTACCCACGCCCTTGGGTCCTCTGGGCGCGATCATGTAAAAACTGTAAAACGGCGACATGTCGCTGCTGCTGTGCGTTTTACACAATGCTTCCCACTGGAGCTTTGGAACCGTACGTGTGACCGCCAGAAGTGGATTGTAAAACTCTCATCATCATCAATGCTTCCAAGCTGTCTGTCCTGGTTTTCTGACACCTGCGCATAGGTAACTAAATGGATGCTACCCACTACCCACCAGCCTCATCCTTGCCCTGCTACCAGCAGTGTTTGCCGAGCACCCCAACGAAGGGACGAAGGGGCTGCCCGACGGCCCCGGCCAGCTCATGTGCCAGTCCCACACCTCACAACGAGGCGCCTGCCGCTGCCACCCAGCCAGGCACCGACACGAGCGCCACTTTCAGGTCCTCCCTGCACACGACACGTCCGCCCGCGCCCCCGTCCCCGTCCCCGCCCCCAACCCCGCCCCCGCCGCGCACTGTCAACCGCGCTGGCAAACCGCCCGGTCGCAGCGATGCCAGAGGAGGGAGCACAGCGGCGGTGAGATGCCCGCCGTAGACGCACCCTGTGTCAAGGCCTGTCGCGGCAGGGTGCAGCTGCAGCCTCCGCCGGGCGTCGTGACCTGCCGCGCATGTGCGTGCGCGTGAGTGCGTGTGTGTGTGTGCGTGTGTGTGCGTGTGTGTGTGCGTGCGCGTGCATGTGTGCGTGGGTGTGCGTGTGCGTGCGCATGTAAGTGTGTGCGTGTGCGTGTGCGTGCGTGTGAGTAAGTGCGTGTGTGTACGCATGTGTGTGCGCATGTGCGTGCGTGTGTGTGTGCACATATGAGTGGCGGAGAGATCAAGAGTGTGCGCATATGCACGCGCGTGAGCGTGTGTGTGTGCGTGCGTTTGTGTGTGCACTTGCGTGGCTCGCTCTTACGGCGCCTGTCAATTACGAGTCGTGCATCTCGACCCCTCTGGCCGCGCCTGCTCCTCCCTCTCACCAAAGAATACGTGTTGCGGCCCGCCCCACACAGAGTGTGTGTGCGTGCGTGCGTGTGTGAGGGTGGGTGGGGAGTGGGGTGCTCCCTACTACTACTGTTGCGGTCACAGATTTTAAGTAACACCTCATTCCTCGAACGACACCTCATTCTCCAGCATTCGGCATTCAGTCAGTCGTAAGACCATGGTACAGACCGAGGATGAGCCCCGCGTCGCTGACGTTGCTGACGACGCTGACGTCGCTGACGACGCTGTGGAGGAGTGCGAAGGGGAGGATGGAGAGAGCGCACGGCACGCGGCTGGCGGGGGTGGCCCACCAACGACCGTGCTCGGGCGGCACCACTGGCACCAGGTGTGTGTGTGTGTGTGCTACATACAGCTCACTCTGCAGCGCCTGGCATGTATTGACGCCCCTGGCCGCGCCCGCCCCTCCTACTCACCAAAGAAAACGTGCTGCGGCCCTCCCCACACAAACGCCCACGCCTCGCCGCCCCCGTCGATGTCCTCAAGCGGCACCAGCGGCTGCTGCTGCTGCTGCTGCTGCTGCTCCCGGGAAGCAGCGGTGGTGAACCCGATGGCGCCTCCGGTCCCGCGCTCAGCGGTGGTCTTCAGAGCACCATCACGAGGATTCCCTGCGCCATCTGAACCTCCAGTAGAAGTGGCAGTGTCGAACGCGGCGGTCCCAGCTTTGGCGCCAACCACGTTTCGCATCTTGTACATCGCCCAGGGGTCCTGTTTTGCAAGAGTGCCAGCATCACGAGTGTGTGTGTGTGTGTGTGTGTCAGTGGTTCCGCTAAGGAACTTGAAGAAATTGTGGCTCAACCCGGGCCTCATGGCTCACTTCCCTATCTCACCATGCCGGAGGCGATTTTTTGGCGAAGAATGTGTGAGAAATCGTGTTTCACACTTGTGGGGTCGAAATCCGCGCAATCTCACCCGCAAATGCGCCCGGCGGCCCGGTTCGGCCAATCTCACCCCGCAAATGCACTCATGAGGGGTGCGGGGTATCTTACGGAAACACTGGTGTGTGTGTGTGCGTGTCTGCATGTATGTGCATGCGCGTGTGTGCGTGGCGGCACACACGGGTGCACACACAGGTCGAGCCAAGCCCAACCGGAGTGGAGTGAGGGCGAGTCCCAATTGGGGATGGTTTCCTACTGAGTGAGGGGCTATAAGTGATTTTGTTTTCAGTTTTTTGTTACTTCCTGGGAGCCGGCGCGCGGACCAACGTCCCGTTGACCGCCTTGACCGCTGCCTAAGCGTTGCCCGTTGACTATCAAATATATGTCATTTTCAAGCTCTTGACAAGGACCATCTGATTGGATCGTCAGCCCATCAAGCAAATTGGTTGGTTGAGCTCTATCTGATGGGATCGGCAGTTGCCAAATGGCTCCCAGTGGCTCCCAGGGGCCCAACACAAATTGAGTGGGGACTACGGTGGTCTGGCGCTGGCCCTAGGGTTCCTCAATCCCCAGGGCCCTTCACAGCAGTGATTTTATTTTCAGGATTTTCAATGAATTCGTCCACAGCCGGATTTTGCTTTGACCGCGTTGACCATTGGCCCCTGGTTGACCGCTTGACCAGCAGCTCAGCAGGTCCGCGCTAGGTAGAGAGTCACCCACACTAGTAATGCGGCCTCAGTTACATCCGACCCTCCCCACACATGCACCACCACCGCCACCAACAAGGCATGTAGGACTGGTTGTGCAGGTTTTACACGAACGCTCCTGGGCAGGTCCCTGTGAATCAGTGATTTCCTTTTCGGCTCTCCACAGCCAATTTGGCTGTATTCCGGCTGAACTTTGACCAAGAACACAGCTCAACCCATACAATGGATGATTAGTCTGACGAGCCTGCCAGACAGAGCACGGCAACAGCTTTCAAGTGACCTACATATGCGGACAAACGGTCAACGGGAGGTCAACGGTCACCGCGGTCAAAACAAAATCCGGCTGTGGAATATTATTGTCTCTCGCCGATATAACCCAACTTTGGTTTTACTTTTTTTCTTTTTGTATTTTTCCCCACTCCAAAAGTGTTCCCACTCCTCTCCTCCTTGCGCTCCCCCGCTCAAACCTCTTCACCATGGGCGGAGACCCGTACAAGAGGCAGATGGGCAAGAACCACAGGACCCCGCAGCCGCACGGTGACGTCGAGGACCTCACGACCTCTCCACCAGCTGCTCGCCCTGGCGCGCGCCCTGGATTCCTGCGCCGCGAGGATGCCAGCGCACTGTCGCCCATGAGCCATCTGCTCAGGGTGCAGGCTGCTAAGGCTGCCAAGGCCAAGGCCGCTGTCAAGGCCAAGCCAGTAGCCGTGGCGGCAGCCTCGACGGTGGCAGCGACTGCGATTGCCACAACTTGGCACGCAACACCCCTCCTCCGAGTGCGAGGAGGGGCGTTGCGTGCAAAGTAGGGCTTGCTGACCCATCGCATGCACGTGTGCGACATGCCCTCCTCCCCTCCTGCTGTCCCCCATGTGCTCCGTCTGCGACCCACCAATCGCATCCACCTGAGGCGCCATGCCCAGGTGGCGCGTGAGTCGCAGAGGGTCTGGCGCAGCAGCGCATGCTTGCGCATGCACTGCATTGCGCCCTAGAGTGAGGCGAGAAAGAGAAAGAGAGAGAGACCACCCGCTTGCTGCTATCTACGGCACGGCAACACAGTAGCACGGTAGCGCGACAGCACGTATGTGGGCGAGGGGGAGGGGGAAAGAAAGTTTTTCTTTTTCTTTTTGAATGTGGGCCAAAGTTGGGTTATATCGGCGAGAGACAATAATTGAAGATTCTGGAAAGGAAATCACCGTCTGCTGACCAAGCTCAATCCCTGGCACCAGCCCCGTGTGCCAAGGCCTGTGTTGCGAGTCTCGAGTTATAAAGGAGCTGTTTTTCCTACAAAGCCCACGACTGTAACATCTGTCATCACCATCATCCAGTGTTTCCGTTAGCCAACCCGCGAACCGACAAAGTGCACTTTCGGGTTGAGATTGGCCGATTCGGCCTGGCGCGTCGGGTTGAGATCGCGCGAATTTCGACCCAGAAAAGTGTGAAAATCGGCATCTTCACACTTTTCGCCAGAATTCGCCTCCTGACGGGTTCAGATTGGAGACATGAGCGTGAGGCCCGGGTTGAGCCATAGTTTATCTAAGATCCTTAACGGAACCACTGTCATCATCGCCATCATCACTAGTCCAGTGCCCGACGGCCTTCGGCCTTAGGCCCTCGCTGCGGCTACGGCCTGCCCCCTAAAACCTCGAGTTAGAATTAGTCGAGACCTAATCCAGGCCCGATACCCAGACCCAAATCCAGTCACCTGCTGACCAAGCTCAATCCCCGGCACCAGTCCCGCATGCACGACGAGTGCCCCGTAGTCTGGCAGCGAGAGTGTGAACGGGAGGGACTCGAGCGCTGCGCGCAGGTGGTGGAGAGGTGGTGGGAAGGTGGTGCGAAGGTGGGCGGCAGGTGGTGGGCAGGTGGCAGCCCCCCCCCCCCCCAAGGCCCCCCACCCACGGCCCCCGTTTCTAGTCTAGGCCTTAGTTAAGCGCGAGTTTATGTTGGGGGTTCACGCACGCCCCAGGGTTCTTGGCGCAAACATGCAAAACCCTGAAAAAACTTTACACGCACCTGCCAAGTGGTGCTCATCAAGCCCCCCCCCCGCCCCCCCCCCCCCGGAGCCCCGAGGAGGGGAGCCCCCCCGGAAGCCCCCCCCTCCCGGAAGCCGAGGAGGACCCCCCCCCGGAGCCCCAAGTGGTGCTCATCAAGCCCCCCCCGGAGCGAGAGAACTTTGCAGAAAGTGAAGATGGTGTCCCCCCCCCTCCCCTGTCAGAATGCGCCGTTCATCCCGAACGCTTGCCCACGAGCAGCGCCGTCAGTGCTTTTGTTTTCGGCGTTTGGAGCCGGATTTGGGAGCCATGGATCCGGATTTCCGGCCAAATGAAAATCATTACAAAGTCCTGAACACAAAAACCTTGGGCACCGTCCGTCCCGCACGCCCGCCCAAATACATACATCACATCGTGTGTGGCCTTTGCACGGTCACTGCGGTACGTCT
>VFSX01000717.1:0-52500 GCA_016618255.1 Chlamydomonas sp. UWO 241 | reverse complement strand
AAGGTGATGGCGCCGCCGGCACAGAGCGAAGTCGTGTGTCCGAACAGCGGTAGTCGTGCAAGTGGGAGGCAGTGGGAGGGAGGCAGCGGGAGGGTAATCGGAGGGAGAGGGGGAGGGCGGGGGAGGGTTAGGGAGGGGCGGGGGGCACAAGATGGGGTGGGGTGCAGCGGGGATGGAGGGGTGGAAGACAGGAGAAGGGAGGGAGGAGAGGGGAGAGAGGAGGGAGCCACACTGTGGCCCGGCCACATGGTGCATACATAGGCGCTGGTAGCATGGGGGGGGGTGGGGGGTGCATGGGGTGCATGTGCGCGCATGGGGAGGGGCAACTCCATGTGACGAGCATGTGGGTGTATGGAGGTCGACGGGGCGGCAGTGGGATAAGCGGTGGGTCTCTTGAGGTGGGGCGTGGGGTCGAATGAACAACTGGGCAGTGGGCGGTGGGCGGGACGGTGGCGGCTGGAGGAACTCGGTAGCTCAAGTTGAGCGCTGGCTCGGGCCGCATGGCGGTCGAGGTGGTGGCACTGATATACCTGGGCTCCGTTGTCTGAAGCTGCAGAGCTGGGGGGAGGGAAATCTGTGCTGTAGGGCGTCGCGTGTTTTTTGCCATGTGGAGGGCGTGCGAGAGAGTGCGGATGGACTGAGTTCCTGGATGCATGCGACTGGCTGCTGAATTGGCAGCCCGACGACAGGGGGCGTACGGAAGAGGAGAGGCGGCGAGAATCGGCGGCGGCATGGGTGAAGGGGGGTCGACGTAGGCGGCGGCGATGACTGCGCGGGCCCGGCCCACAGAGTGGACAAACACACACACACACGCACGCACACACGCACACGCACACAGAAAAACAACGCGCACGGCCCCTGCACCCAGAGCAGCACGCGGGTCGCCTGCTGATTCCAGCCAACCATGTGGGCGTTTTGCTGACCCACCGTTTGTGTGCACGCTCAAACGCAGGCGCTAACATCCCCGATTTGTACAGCGCCACTTTCGGCGATGTCAGTGGTGCCTTCTGGAAGGACTGGTGCCTCAAGTGCTTGTGGTCGCCCACCGCCCAGCCGAAGCCCGCCGGCACCCTCGAGTACGCCGACTGGGCAGCGATGGCCGCTGAAAACGAGACTCGCCCGACCGACTACGGCGCGTGCGCGTTCCAGGCCAACCAGTCATTCTACATCGAGGCTGCCCTCATCAAGCCCGTCGGCATCAGGGAGACTTGCGCGTGGGAGAAGACCGACGTCCTCGACGAGTTCATGCCGCCCGTCGTGGAGCAGACCATCGGCGACAACAACCCCCCCATCGTGACTTCCGGCTTTGTCGTCAGCGAGTGCGTCACCTGCATGGACGCCACGTACCAGTACGCTGACGCCCGGATCCCGGGCGTCCTCGGCACTCAGCCCATCAACACGTCCAAGGTGCTGTTTGCAGAGTGTGGGTGGGGGGTAGGAATTGTACGAGTGGGGCAGGGAGGGGAGGGGGCTGAGGGAGGAGCAGACGTGGGAGGGAGATGGCGCACTCTCTCAGCTGGGGGGGGGGGAAGCATGTGTGGCGTGGGGGCAGGGACAAGTGCGAGGTGGCGAGATCAGACACTAACTAACAACACCGTGTGCCATGGCCTATCCACTACGTGCGCAGGCGTACGCGTGCGCGCTGTGCCGCCACCCCAACTGGATGAAGGCGGCGACCGAGGACGAGGCCATCTTTTTGGCCAAGCAGTGCTTTGCCTGCGTAGCCGACCCGAACGTGTACAACGCGTGGGGCTGCAACTTCTGTTACGAAGCCGTCTTCCTGGCTACCAAGGAGGGTCGCTCCCCCCCTGCCTCGGCCACGGAAAACTGCACAACGTGCGTGATGAGCAACCCCTACGAGGACAAGGTGGGGCTTGCGCTCCCCTCCATCATCTCTGCCCCTCTGCCTCTCTCTCTCTCTCTCTCTCACACTCTCTATATCACACACACACACACACGCTTTCACACACACTCTCGCATACACACTCACACACACACGCTCTCACACACACACTCACACATGCAATTGCACACACACGCTGTCACACACGCTCACACACACTCTCTCGCACGCACACTCTCGCGCACGCACCCCCACCCCACACACACACACTGTCACACACGCATACACACACATACACCATGCAGGTCGGCACGTACGGCTGGGCCTGCGCAGAGTGCGCCAGCATCGCTGACGATGACATCAGGGCCTTGTGCATGACCTGCGTCATGGCGCCCTCCCTCATGACCGCCGAATTCGTCAACGACACCCTCGCCGCCAGCCTGCTGGACAAGGATTGGGTCGGCATGGCATCGGAGTTGATCTGCTCGTGCATCGACATGGTGGGTGGTTGCAGGCTGTCTCGTTCATTGCGGGTTCAACGCAGTCTCGTGCGCTGGCCATGCGAGTGCGGCCCGAACCCCGTAACCCTTACCCAAGTGCTTGCCTGCCTTCCCACCTGCTCCCTCCCCCAACCTCCCTGCCCCCACCCCAGAACCCCCCATCCCTCCCCACAGCACCCACTCCCCCCCCCCCATCCCCCCCTCCCACCACCACCACCATCAGAGCCCGTGCGCGTATACACTGCCGCAATGTAACTGACGCCTGCCGCAGTGTAACTGACGCTTCCCGCTTCCCCCGCTCCCTCCGCCTTGACACCCTCCTCCCCCTCCTCGCCCCCCCACCCCCATCCACATACTCACGCTCTACAGCTCAAGGCGCCACCTGGGGACGTAAACATTTGCTGTCGAAATGCTAAATGGGAAAATGCCTGGAACTTTTGCAAAATACTGATAATAAAACCACTGCCCCACCCCCACCCCACCCACCCAACACACACCACTCACACCACCACCACCACCCTGCAGGCCAAGGCGTCCACCTGGGAGGGCAGCGTTGCAGACTGGTACGTTGCCTCGTGCCCGGAGTGCACCGCCATGCAGAAGGTAAGCAGCACTGCGGGGTTAACAGGTTTTACACGTACGCGCCCTGAGGGCCCCGGGGCGTGAGTTAAGGCCTAGACTACACGTCTAGGTGGAAGCAGCACTGCGTACACACGCACACATGCACTCGTGCACACTTGGCAGAAGCGTGCACTCCGCACATGTACACACTCTGTGCAACCCACGCGCACTCTGCTCGCCTTCGCACACGCGCACGCCTTGCCGCTCGCACCACACACGCACTCTGTTTAGGGGTTGGCAGGGTTGGGGGGCACACGTTCACGCACGCCTGCACGCACCCGCACTCGAGCGCGCCCCCCCCCCCCCCCGTGTACTCACATTTGCCTCCCCTGCTGCTGCTGCTGCCATCACCGCCGCCGCCATCGCCCGCGCCCCTTGGCCTCGCGTCGGCTGCCCCCAGACCTGCTACAAGGTGAGAGTCCAGAGGGTACAGAGTATAGCCAGGGCTTGGGTGGTCTGTGTGGCGTATGCAGCAGGGGATGAAACAGTCTCCCAAAATTTGCCCAAAACTCCTCCCCTTGCCCCCCCGCTGCAAAAAGTAATAGGTTTTTACCCACCCACCCACCCATCCTCCCACCCATGCTGCAACAGGGTCTTGCACATATGCGCACACAAGCTGTGCACACACGCCCCACACTACTCACCCCCGCCCGCACGCTCGCGCTGCGCCGAACACTACGTGGTGGCCATCCCCACTCACCCTTACACACGCAACTAAAAGACATCCACCCACCCAGCCACCCAGCCCCACCCACACGCACACCCAACTACAACCCTTTCGCCCCCAACACCACCCACCCCATCCCACACAAACGCAACGCATCCATCCCCCACACCTCAACACGCCACACCACCCGTACACACACATCCCTCCCCACACACAAAATGGTCCTGAGCATAAGATTTGTGCTTTCAGAAACATGCCCAGAGCATCGCCGAGAGCAGCGCCACCTGACACACACACACACACACACTCACACACATTTACAAACACACGCAGCCCCGCAACATCACGTGGTGCTATCTCCACTCGTAACCCTACACCCTAAACCCCTACAACGTTCCCCCCTAAACCCCAATTCAATAAACCCTCAACCGCAACCCACGCGCAGCGCCGCAGCATTACCTGGAGCTACCCACGGTGCTGTCCCTTGCAAAAACAACAAAATGTTCACCCTTCACCCCTGAAACGCCCCCCCCCCTAGACCCCAATTCCAACCCTCAACCCCAACTCGCACGCGCAGCGCCGCAACATCACGTGGGCCGCCATCCCCAACCACGGCGGCGTGGCAGAGGACCCGCGCGTGCCGTTCGTCAAGGTTGTCAACGCAGAGCTCCCCAGCAATTACACGCTGATGAACTGCAGCGTGGCGCTGACTGAGGATGAGAAGACGTACCTTGCCACAGTGAGTGTTTGCATGTGTGTATGTGCACATGTGCGTGCGTGTGTGCGAGAGACGGATGTGCATGGGTGTGCATGGGTGTGCGTGTGTGAAATGGATGCGCATGTGTGTGCATGTGTACCGTAGCCAGGCTTTGCCTTTCCGGGGGTCCAATGCAAGGTGCCTTGATTTTGAATTTTAGGCTTTCATGGGGCGTTTGTCCCCGTTCAGATCTGCAAGGGCTGATAAGGGTTCCGTTGGAGCGAGAGAAGCTGACGGAAGCTGGTGTGGACCCCCCCTCCCCCTGTCAGCATCGCGTCAGCATGCGAGCACGCCGTCCGTCCCGCGCGTGCCAACAGATCCTATATATGCATAGCGTCGCCTGTGTCTTGCAGGCGATGCTGCGGTGCGTCTTTGGGGGCGATTAGAGAGGGGGGATGTGTCCATCTCGCTGTCGCCGCCGTTCCGCGCCGGCACCTCAGCCTCGGCATTGCGTCATCGCATGTCATTTGCGATGCACCAGGGGGTGAGGGGTACCGGAGACGGGGCAGGTGGGCCACGCGCGTGTTGTGCGCCGGAGTGGGAGCGCGCAGCCCAGGAGCAATGCCGCAGAGCAGAGGCCAACACCCACCCAAACATGCCGTTGAAAGCTTCTCCCCATAAGGGCAGCGGGGAGCAGCGGGGCTCCCCCAGCACTGTGAATGCATGGACGCATGGGTGTGGGTGCCCGTGGGAGATGTGGGAGGGGGGGGTCTCCCATGGGGAGCATGGGGGGCCTGGTGGGAGCTGTAGGGGGTGCGGGGGCTGTAGGGGGGAGGCGGATGGTGTCAGGTGGTGTGTGTGTGTCAGGGTGTGTGTGTGTGATGTGTGTCAGGGGTGTGTGTGTGTGCGTTTGTGGGCGTGTGCTGTGTGTGTGCGTGTGCTGTGTTGTGTTGGGGGGGGGGCATCGACACACCACTGAACGGGCCGCGACGCAGGAGCCTTGCAATTTTAATATAATTTGTCTTTGCGCTGCCTGTGCGACGCCGTCTCGGGGCCTTGTAGAGCGTCCTGACCTGGGTTTGTAGCCCAAAGGGCACTTTTTCCACCTTTGCAGCGCGTTTTCTGACATGATTTCAATTTTACAGAGCCTCTGCGGGGCGTTTTCGGACTTTATTAGACGCAAAGGCAAAGCGTGACTACGGTATGTGCATGTGTGTGTATATGTGAGACGGATGTGCATGTGTGTGCATGGATGTGCATGTGTGTGCAGGAGACGGATGCGCATGCGTGGTCGATTTTACTGTTTGCCGGACGATTTTGATGGCGCATTAGACCTGTGTGTGTGTGTGTGTGTGATGGATGCATGTGCGTGTGCGTGACACGGATGTGCATGTGTGTGTTTGTTAGTTTGTGTGTGTGTGCGAGAGAGCGAGCTTGCGGTCGTGGAGATGGAGTACCTTGCGTCGATGTGTGTGCGTGTGTTTGTGTGTGTGCGTCAAGCTTGAGAGCCCCCCCCCCCCTGAAAAAACAATTAGAAGGTGCGTGCCCACCGTCGAGCTTGCAGAGCCTTCCCACCCCACCCACACCCTCACACAAAAGTAATCATAAGGCCCACACACCCACACAGGTGGACATGCTCACCCACCCACCACCACAAACAAAGCAAATGCCCAGTCCCTCTCCAAACGCCACCTCTCCCCCCACCGCGCTGCGCCCCTCCCTCCCTAGGTGCTCGGAGAGGATTCCTGCGCCTTTGCCAACGGCATTACCGGCTCATTTTTGAGCAACGGCAGCTTGAATTGCCAAGATGCTGCCAGGCGATCGCTCAGCGGGAATGGCGCCCCATGCAGCATCGCCGTCCCCGACGGCGCTTTCCCTGGCTACATGCTCGTCCACCTCGACGAGACGATCCAAGTGAACGGCACGGGCGACGGCTGCGTGACGGTGCGTATTCCTGCAACAGCTGTCTAAACCCTAAACCCTAAACCTTCACAAGGCTGCCACTGGGTTGAGCTGAGTCGGTAGTAGGAGAGGCAAAGAGACGACGAATTGGTAGCAGTCGTATTCTCTGTGACTCGGGTCGCTCGCCCGATGCAGGTGCGTAGGGGGCCGCTGGGCCAGTGTTCCCGTGAGCTATCCCCGCACCCCGCAAAAGTGCATTTCCTGGGCGGGCGGTGTGGGCCTTACCTTACGGGTTTTGTCAAAATACGAGCACCCCTCACACCCCAAACCCACGTCCCTGCGCAGTGCATGTCCAAGCTTAACAACGTCACCGGCACGAAGGACTTTGCGTACGCGTGCGAGCAGTACTGCATGAACACCTACACGATCACGAACCGTGAGTTTGGGGAGTTTATTGTTGGGGGTTTGTGTGCAAATTTAGGTAAGTTTTAAAAAGTTTGCAGACGCGGGGCAAGCACGAACCGTGAGTTTTGGGGGTTGAGCTTTTGGGGTTTCTGTGCAAATTTTAGGGCAGGTTTCAACAAAAGTTTGCATACACGAGCCAAGCAGTTTTCTGCATCAACACCTACATATTCTCGAAGGTTGAGGTTTCAAGATTCCGGGGGGGTCTCAGGGTAGCTATGCGGCCATGCCCGCCTGCATTGCCCCCTCACTGTCTGCACAGATACCGTAGCCTCGCTTAGCCTTCCCAGTACAGGCCCTCTTTATTTGGAAAATTTTAGGCCTTTGCGGGGCATTTTTTGACTGAATTTCGTCTTTGCGCTGCCTTCGCGGGGGCTTTTTGCGGGGCCTGTAGAGCGTTGATCCGGGTTCGAATCCAGCAGTGGGCTTTTTTACCTATGCGGGGCGGATTCGGACTGAATGTCACGCTGACGGAGCCTATGCGGGGCGTTTGCGAACTTAATTAGGCGGAACGCAAAGCGAGACTACGGTATGCACACACCAATGGCTTGGTAGGGGTGTTTGAACAGCTACCAGCCTTGCTCTCAGGTATAATTGCTGACAGGTAGGTGACGTGGCGGACTGAGGAATTGACTGCACACACACACACACGCACACACACACACATACACACACACACATATACGGGTCTAATGCGCCATCAAAGGCTTCCGAACATACACACACACACTACCCACCTCCTCCCCTTGATCACCTGACAAGCATGTCCAGTGCTTGGGCGCACCGCTGCCGTGGCGGGCGCCATATCCGACGGACTGTAGAATCAAGCACACACACACACACACAACGGCTGCATCGCTGTTGTGGGCACCAGCATCTGACGGACTGTCGAATGGACCTCACACGTGCACACACAACACGCACACACACACACTGCCCCTTCCCCGCCCCCCCCTTGATCAGTTGCCGAGCACGATCAGTGCAACACGTGCGTTTCTGACGGGGCGGCTCTTACCACCGACCCCGCGGTTCGGCCGTGCGAGCTGTGCATCCAGTCCGTCAGCTGGAACGTGTTCCCCAACGCGACCGACCGCTACAACAGGTGTGTTGAACTGGTGTGGGACTGGTATGGGTCTCGGTGTGGGGGTGGGGTGTGGGACGGGTGCGGGGTGGGTCTGTCGGCAGAGACGTGTCCCCTGACAAGGTCGACCGCCTCGCCAGGTGTGGAACTGGTTTGGAGTGTTGACGGTGTGGTGTCTGAAAATAAACCCTCGAGCCCAACAGGATCTGAGCTCTCTGAACCCCAAACCCTAAACCGTCGTCAGGCGTGACAGTGGGTGGCGTGCATTGTGGAGGCCGGCGAGTTTGAGCCCGACCGGGACTGAGTGAACCCCAACCCTTAACCCTGACCCTAACCCCTGAACCACCACGCTGCTTTTTCAGGCGCGACGACTGCATGAAGTGCGTGAATGGCGGACCCACTGGCACCGACAAGAACTGGGCCTGCGGCGAGTGCGCCAAGATGACCAGCGAGGCCGCGGGCACCGCGTGCTTCGCGTGCCTGGCTGCCAACTCCGTTGACCCCTGCGCGTGCGTCGACGGCATCAAGCGCGGCTGGCTGTGTGAGTGGCTGGGGGGGGAGGGAGGCAGCAAGGGGGGGGGGCATGGGGACTCGGCACATGCCAGCACCCCCAGCGTGCGGGCGCCATACCAACAACCTGCCTGAACCACTGACGCACCCCGCCTCAAATACGCGCTGTCTGAACCAGCCGGTCTGCCCGTGCCATGCCAGCCGGGCGCCACCCCTGCACAACAGCCACTGGCACACCCTGCATCACAGTAAACCTAGGTCCGCAGGTGTATTCTGCAGAGCCGTTTGCCCTTGCAGCGAGCATGTAGCCAAGTAGGGCGTGTCTGTCACTCACCCTGCCCCTGATGCGCACACGCAGTCTTCGCCCCGGCCGATGGGGGTTGCTTCGGCCAGACCACCATCGACGAGGCGCTTATCAATGGCACCCTCAAGGGCAGCAAGACGGTGAGAAGAGGTGCTAGGTAGAAGCTAGGTAAAAGCTAGGCAGTGCGGCCTGAAGGGGCGGCATCAAGGTGACACTGACTCTCAATTGATAGCAACACCCCCTTCTTCATCCGACCCCCGATGCGGGTGACCCATCACCACCACCAGCCATCTTGCTGCACAAAACATCGCCCGCCAATCCTTTCCCTGAAAGCCGACTCTCTGCTTCATGTCAATTTCATCATTGAGCGACACCGCCTGCCCCCCACCCCCACCCCACCCACGCACACACACACTCGTGCCAATCCTCGAATGCCGCTGGCACCCCTCATGGGGGCAACCCTCACCTGCCCACCCACCACACTCCATCCACACTCCATCCACCCCGTAACACCATTCAATCCCCAACTCAACCTCGCTCGCTGCTTTACACGCACCCCACGCAGACCGACCCCTTTCCCAGGACGTGGCGTGCGGCAAGATCGCGCCCGATCACACACACACACACAGATCACACACACACACGCACGCAGCGTTGAGCAGCGTGCACATTGAGCAGCATGCACCACCCTGCTGCTAAAACCCTTGCCGCCCGTCCCCGCTCAACACGCACCCCAAGACCCGGAAATCTGACCTACCCCACACATACCGGACACACATGCACACACGCACAGGCACGCACACAAACACATACACACACACGCGGTGTGCTCCCCCCCTGCCTGCTGATGGCACCCCTCGCGCACTCTCACTTGCTCTGATGGACCCCGCAGGTGGATGATGACTACAAGCCCGAGCAGTGCGCCAAGATTGCGGACGGCCTTGGCCACCCCACCTTTGGCCTCGACAACACCGGTGTCTGCTACACCTTCCCCGCCAACATTCAGTACATCAGCGCCTTCCCTAACGTGACGACCGGCTGTGCTAGTGGGTTCACACACACACATGTGTGTGTGTGTGTCAGTGTGTGTGGAATCTTCTCAATGATGACCAGAAACAGCCTATCTAGGTCTGCCGTGCAGAGTTCTCTGTGACGATCTCTCTCTCTCTGTGTGTATGGGGGATGGGGGGGGCATTGTGCGTGGGGGGATGCATTGTGCATGGGGAGGGGCATTTGTGTGTGGTCATGCTGATGGGAGGGGGGGAGGGAAGGGGATAGGCATTATCTGTGAGAGACAAGAGCGGCTGGGTGTGCGGCTGGGTCGTGCGACAGGACACGTGGGGGTGGATCGAAGCACTCTTGTGTGCACTCACAGCTTGACCTTGACCCAAAAAGACCAACCCAATTCCCGACCCAACCCTGAACCCTCCAACCATAACCCTGTACTCCCAAACCCTTCACTCAAAAAAGAAAATCAACTCCCACCCTGAACTCCAAAACCCTAATCTCAAAAAAACTCCAACCCTCAACTCAACCCTTAACTCCAACCCTGAACCCTTACACTGAACTCCAAACCTTAACCCTTCACTCCAACCCTCTACTCCAGCCCTCAACTTCAACCCTTCACCCCAACCTCGGCCCTAAACTCCAAACCCCAAATCCAAAAAATCCTGATCACGCTGCACACGCACGCCACTCACACGCGCCGCACCCGCGTCGCTCGCCATCTGCCGCAGAGGGCACTTCCGCCTGCGTGTGCCCGTTCACGCCCGGCGCGCCCGTCATCCCCGATGGCGGCCCGGTTGCCAGTAACAGCTTGCCACTCAACTTGACGGGCAAGGAAGTTGGCCAGAGCTCCACCTACAGCGATGACCCCTACAACTCGGGTTCCAGCACCTACAGCCCCTACACTTTTCCTAATGGCTTGGCAGCCGTGCTGGCAATCACGCCGGAGCTGACAGGACCGGCCTCCAAAGATGTGGAATCCTGCAGCCACACGAATTCCGGCACTACCGACGCCGAACCCTTCTGGTGGTGAGTAGTAGTCACCCATGTGTGACCGCATCATGTGGGAGCACACACATGTGTTAGTGAGGCCATCCTGCATGTTGTTGTGGGGTGGGGGGTGGCCACGATCACGGCGCTTGCCTCGAGCCGAGATATATGCTCTCCAGCTGCAAGTCAGGTGTTGAGCCAGGGCCCATGGCGTGTACACCACAAACTCCCCGCGCATGCATGCGCAGAGCCGGCGCCCATGCGCGACATCGCCAAGAGCCACGCGTCGATGCCCGTCAATGAGCTGACCTGCTGTGCTGGCTCATACCGTGCCGCAGATCATATAACACTGCGCCAGCTCGCCCACCCACACATGCACACACACGCACACACACACACACGCTGCTGGTGTGGGGCCTAACACGCCAACACAGGCGCCAGGCGGACTGTACAATCGACCACACGCACACACACGCTGATGCGCCATCAAAGGCGTTGGACGGACTGTAAAATAGACCACACACGCTGCTGGTGTGACGCACACACCACAGGCGGCTAATGCTGTGCCGCATGTGTGTGCAGGGTCAACCTGGGTGCCAACTACGTCGTGACAAAGGTTGAGGTCACGGGGCGTTCTGCAAGCACCTGCTCCGGCGGCGACCCTGGCAAACAGGCATGCCGTGGTGAGTTCGGCCAGGATTCGCATCCGCGCCCCTTGCGGGGGAACCATGGGGACGGTTCACACCACAACATGCACGCACTCGCACGCACAGGTTCATACTACTGCATTGACAATGCGTACTCCCCCCCACCACCACCCCAAACACGCACACACTCCCTCCCCACCCCACATGTCCCCTAACCACGCCCGCCCCAAACACTGGTTTCAGACCGCCTCAAGGGCATCAAGATCTACGTGGGCTCTGCACTGCCCACCAGCTCAAACCCGCCCTCCGCCACCCCCTCCAACCTCCTGGTGACAGACAACTCCGCGCCATGGACTGCCTCATCCTTGACCAAGTGAGTTGCCGTTTAGCGTGGCATCAGTCACTTGCGCTGGTCCCTTTCACAGGGTTTGCGGGTTTGTGGGCTTTATGCCCTTGGTCAAAGGCCACGCAGGCGCCGTAGATTTGATGCCGTGATGAATTGAAGCAAACCAGAGCTCTTGACGGCGCGTATCGCCTCCCCGGACGTCCCTAGGCCGCATCCCTGCTACACAGTTATGTGTTGGCTTGGGTATGCCCTCAAACCAGGAAACACTTTCGACTTGAGCTCAGGAAGAGCATCACATGCACATACACCCCGACCCCCCACACATGCACACTTACGCTCCTCGACCCTCTCCACACACCACCGCCCAAAGGACGTATGATGCTACGTATACTGGCTTTGTTCAGCAGACTGGCCAGTACTTGTCTATCCAGACGTCGGGAGAGGCCCTGACGCTCTGCGATGTCCAGATCTCCGGTGAGACTGCTGCGCAGGCACTAAACATGTTCTGAATTGAGACACCTGGGATCACGCGCAGTGTGAGACGTGTGCGCACACACATGCATGTGCGGGCGTGCACACGCACGTGCTCACAGACGCACGCCCCGCCCTCCCCACAGGCTACACTCTGGCTCCTTCGCCCTAAGGCTCTTCACTGCAGCAGGGCCGGAGAGAGTTCCCGTGCAGCGTCAGCAGGGTGTGCCGCGCGTCGAGGGGTGCTTCTCCAAGGCGGCGCCCGCCACCTCCCCCTGCCCCCTCTCCCCGTGGGGGAGGGGGCTGGAGGGGGGGAGGGGTCCCATCGCCATACTGCTGCCTCGCTGATGGTCGCCAGGAAGGACCAAGAGGACTGGTCGCCTGGCCTGGTCGCGGGGCCTGGTTGCGGCCCCCAAGACCCGGACTGTGCGCGCCTCGCACCGGGCGTCGTGAAGCGTGCCTCCGGAGCGCGCCTCTCCCGCGCACGCACACGCGCGTAGGCAGGGCGTGCCTCCACACACTCAACACGCGCACGCATGCGCCCCAAAAACGGTGTGGTCCTAGGACTTCACCTGAATACTACTGCACCCCCCCACCCCACCCCCATCAGACCTCCTCTCCAGGGATAATGAGGGGGGGGGGGGGACGTGAACGTGGTTTTATATTATTTGCATGTACGCGCGCACCCTGCATTCAGCCTTTCTGGGGACACACTTTCCCCGGAGACCATGTGGGGATCCGGAGCATTGGCCTATGTCCGGAGCCGCCAAGTACTAAAATGACTACGTGCACCCTGCATTCCGTCTTTCTGAGGACAGACCCTCCCCGGAAACCATGCGGGGATTTGGAGCCGCCAAAGCTTCAGAGCCGGAACCCCATCGCCCCTTTATTCCTGCCGCCAGAAGATGCCCCAGGGATTCATAACAGGGAGCCACTGTGAACACAGATTAGTGTGCACCTTTGTACCATGCCCCAGGGACTGATACGAGGGAGCCACGAATCTGTAAATCTTTCAAGAACTGTGTACTGACACGGCCTCGACTCCGCCCCAATGCTTGGCTTGCAACGGGTGAAGCCAGCTGCACTTTGCCAATCAGCAGTGCCACGCCAAGCATCTGTGCCACTGCAACATCCCCTGTGCAGTGCTTGCCAAGCCCGTTGTGCATGCACGCCTGTTGTGTTAACAATCGATATACGACAGGAATGCAGCCATTTATCTGTGGCAGCTCTGCCCAGCACATGTCACCACCAGCTGTGATCTCGAGAATATGCCAAAGTTGGCGCGCAAAGCGTGGTGCCAGAAGCACCTTGCCCAACCAGCGGAGCTGCAAAACAGTTGTTGCACTGAAACAGCCGGCCGTGCCCGAGACCCAATTGGCGTGCCAGCCGTGACACAGCTGTGTCCTACGAGGGCGCAGAGCCGACGCGACTCCGCGGCCCAGGCCACAGCCCCTGTCCTGTGTCACGCCTCCCACTCGGGGCCCTCTCTTAATATGAAAGGCCGCCGGCCGTGCAAGAGCCCCTGTGCAGTGCTTGCCATGGAACAGAGACGGAGCTTGCCGTGGTACTCGATCTGCAACGGGAAGGCCGGGGGGGGGGGGGTTCAGTTTGTTGGGAGGAAACAAAGATACAAGCTTGACCAGCTTGTTTTTTTAAGACAAACAACCCCTTGGAAACGGAGCCATGTCTGCGTGGCAGCCCTGCCAGCCCTTGCCAGCCAGCCGCGCTCTCGAGAAGATGTAATGCACGCTGGCGGCTCTTCAAGGTTGACGCTGAAGCAAGGGACGAAGCTACTGCCAACTGAGAAGCATGCTGGCTGGCGCGCGAGGGAGAGGGGGGCAGAGGGGGGAAGGGGGGAGGGAGAGAGAGAAAGAGAGAAAAGAGAGAGAGAGAGGGAGAGAGATGGAGAGGGTGACGGGGGAGAGAGGGAGAGCGAGAGAGAGAGGGAGAGAGAGGGAGAGAGAGAGAGGGAGAGACTACGACGGGTCGGTTGGTGGCGGGGCTGACGCGGATGACAAGAGCCCGGGGCACGACTGCCAGCGCACTGCTGCTGCCTCTAGGGTTTTTAGGGTTTAAGTTTTAGGGTTTAGGGTTTAGGGTTTAGGGTTTAGGGTTTATAGGTTTATACACACACACACACACACACACACACGCACACCTCCGCTGCTGCCTGCAGGTGCGAGTGTTTGTCGTGTGATGTGAGCACACACACACATGTGGGCACTCTCATGCACACACACTCTAACCCAGGTGCTGGAATGCATCGCTCTCACACACACACACACACACACACACACACACACACACACACACACACACACACACACACGCACGCACACACACACACACACACACACACGCACCAAACAGGGGTTTCCTTGGGTCAGTAATTCTTTCGTTTTTTTCCCCAAGAGGGTTTCCCGGTTTCGTCATGAGAGGCCTCCCTGCACTGAGGGGCCCCCTTGACTGAGGACCCCACCACACACACTGAAAGGCCCCCTCTTCTGAGGGCCTAGAGCCCCGGGACTGTGTTGAGAGGCACAATCTGCATAAGGTCTTTCTGGGGCTGGGGGATGAGTGCTGAGCGCGTGCGCATCTGTAGAAATGCTCAGAACGGCTGTAAACAAGGAGTTCTGCACTTGCCGTATTTATCGCGTATTTATCAGCCCATCCCATAAGTATCCCATTAATACGGGGGCGAGTTGTGTGGGGCGTGTTTGCACACAGCTTGTGTGCGCATTTGTGTAAGCCCCGCCTTGTTGCAGCATGGGTGGGTGGGTGTGGGATGCAAACTCCTTCATTTTTTGCAAGGGGTGGGGGAGAGGGGGAGGGGTTGTGGGCGGGTGTTTTTCATGCATGCAAAATCCCCTGCTAGCAGCCCCTGCTGCACATGCCACACAGTCCACCTACAGCCCTGGCTTTACTCTGTACCAGTGGTGTCCTCAAGGAAACCGAGAATATCCTGTTTGCCCCCGCGACATGATGGGGAACATGCCGAATTGCCCCCGCAGGAGGCGAGTTTTGCGGAAAAGTGTGAAATTCCCATTTCTCACACTGTTCATAGCGAAATTGCCGCCCCGCATCTTCCATCTTGACGTGTGATGATTTGGTCAGGGGGGCAAGCATGACCCCTGGGGTGTCGCCGACCACGGGAAAACCCACGCATGGGCTCACGAGAGAGTCACGCGTTACGTTGTCTAGGTTGGGTGCGGTCCGCATGGGCGGCCCTGGTAGCATGATGAGCCTCCCTACTCTCCCTCACCCTCCCGCCCTCCCGCGGGTGGGCCGGGATACCCGGCCCAGTTTTCGCCCTTCCTTTACTAATTATGTTCTGTTGATGCAGGCTCGGCCTGTTCAGGGGGGGCCCCCCACATGCCCCCCCTGCCCTATTTTTTTCTGCCTTTCCGTTTTCTCCAAACTAATTGAAGTTAGGATGTGCCCCTCACCGAGTCCTTCCGTGCCTCCCCCCAAGAGGGGGGGCCTGCGACAAGCTCAAAGTCGTGCTCGGTGCAACACAAAGGGGTGGGCATGTGCCCAGAGCCAGGTTAAGGGTGGCAGGTTTCAAGAGCTGCGTGCTGGTTGAAATCCCAGTTAGGAATCCCCTTGAACGCTAGAGGTTGCGGCCCGGCTTTTCATTCTTTTATTATGGGCCACGTCTTGGCCACGCCCTCTCCTACGAGAGGGGGGTTTGTCTTGATTGCCCACACACCCCGGGGTGTGTGGCGGTGCTTCCTGCCTAATCGGTGGGCTATGCGAGTATCCAACCATGTCCAGTGCTTTTGTGTGGGGGGGAGCCTAACTATATGTGTGTACCCCCCGGGTAACTCCTTGCGGACCGGGGTGTTCTGGCTTGAGGGTCCCTGACTTTTTCTGGCTCTCGTTTTGCCCCTTTGCAGGATCCGCTTACGCGATGTAACCCTCCAGCGGGGGGCAATGCTGCTTTTGTCAGGGGGAGGGAGAGGGATGGTGCTGAGGCACTCCGGGCCGTGTGGGGCCCCGGGGGTGGCGGAGGAGTTGAGGTGGGAACGAGTTAGGGACGTGCCGCCTCAGTGTTTGTCGAGTGTGGACATGGGCTCGTATTCCCGCACTTGGCTCTCAGAACCGTGCGCAGTAGACTTTGCGGTTCGTCACGACGGGGGACTGTGCTGGGGGGCTTTGTGTGATCGCCTCGCTGGCTGTAGCTTTTTGGGTCTTGTGTTTTTCCTCAGGGTCTAGGCGCTCCCGTTGTGTTATGAAAACGACGACGACGACGACGACGCATCTTCCCCACAAATTTCCCGGTTTGACCCCGCAGCGGGGGCAGTAGGGGCTGCGGGGACGCTAAGGACATCACTGCCCTGTACCCTCTGGACTCTCACCTTGTAGCAGGTCTGGGGACAGCAGGCGCGAGGCCAAGGGGCACGGGCGATGGTGGCGGCGGTGATGGCGAAAGCAGCAGCAGTAAAGGGGGCAAATGTGAGTACAAGGGGGGGGCGCGCTCGAGTGCGGGTGCGTGCAGGCGTGCGGGGTGCGTGCATGTGTGCCCAAAACCCTGCCAACAACTAAACCGAGTGCGTGTGTGGTGCGAGCGTCAAGGCATGCACGTGCAGGCGCGCAGAGTGCGCGTGGGTTGCGCAGAGTGTGTGCGTGTGCGGAGTGAACGCTTCTGCCGAGTGTGCGCGTGTACATGTGTGCGTGTGTACGCAGTGCTGCTTCCACCTGGACGTGTAATCTAGGCCTTAACCCACGCCCCGGGGTCCTCAGTGCGCGTACGTGTAAAACCTGTAAAACCCCATTAATACTTTAAAAAGAGATTGGCGTATTATACCCGTACTAAGTACTTTACATCCCTGATCACAACAGCGCCAAGCAGCGCCGAGCAGCGCCAAGCAGCGCCACGAAGCTCCTTGCAGCGCCGAGCATCGCAACAGCGCAGCACAGTGCAGCACAGTGCAGCACAGCGCACCACAACACAGCGCATCGCACCACGCGCACCACCCTCCCACCCTCCCACCCTCCCACCTCCACCCTCCCACCCTCCCACCCCCTCCCACCCTCCCACCCTCCACCCTCCACCTCTCCACCCTCCCACCCTCCCACCTCCCACCTCCCACCCTCCCACCCTCCACCTCCGACCAAGACCACCAAGACCAAAGACCAAGACCAAGACCAAGACCAAGACCAAGACCAAGACCAAGACCAAGACCAAGACCAAGACCAAGACCAAGACCAAGACCAAGACCAAGACCAAGACCAAGACCAAGACCAAGACCAAGACCAAGACCAAAAACCAAAACTGGGCAAACCATGACCCACATTTGGATTCTCCCATATGCCACTCTACCTCGCCTAGACACGCCCACCTCGTGTCAAATAACCCAGGCGACCCTGTCTGCGTCGGTGGGGCAGTGGGAGCGGCCCAGGGCGCGGGGCGGGCACCTGCCCGACTCCCGCTGTCGCGACGACGCTGCCCGCGGGTGTAGAGACACCATATAAGTCGAAGACAGCATTGCGCTGCTGAAGACGCGGGTCGGGCGCGCCAGGGCGTCGACTTGGCGCCGTCTGTCACCCCCTGCCTCTCCCTGTGTGCACTCCCTCCCAGCATGAGTCATATATCATGAGTTTCTGATTTGTTGCCCCAGAGCGGCCATCAGGCAGCTTTTGGACTGGTTTGCATGCGCCATGCAGCCGGCGTGCCGGCGCGCGCACGCGCGCAGCAACAGCGCGGCGACCGCTGCACCCACGGTCGCGCCACTCGGGATACAGCTGCCTTGTATCATATATTAACAGCCCATTCCCATAGATCTGGTGTTTCCTTTCACCAGGCGCGCATCTTGGTGGCGGGTGCGGTGTGGTCGCTGAGTAGAGTGCTGCGGCGGGTGTGCTACTAGCCCCGCTTCCGGTGGTCTGCGGGAGGGCTGTTTGGTCCCTTCATGGTTTTATACCTTGGGTCCGCCCTCTGGCCATTTGAGGGGCTGGGTGTGCAGCCTGCACAGTGGTGCTGCTTGCTTGGCGCCCGCCACCAAGTGTGGATGGCGTTACCGTGGGCTACTTGTAGCTTGACCTTTTGTGGGCCTTGAGCCTTGATTCTCTAAGTCCCACTGGAGCTTTGGAACCGTACGTGTGACCGCCAGAAGTGGATTGTAAAACTCTCATCATCATCATCTTGGGCTCTGACACGCGCATGTCAGGGCGGTAAGCCGACCCCCGACACGCCCCAGGCCATAACTCGCTCGTCCCTTGGCCCCCCGAGGTACTACAAACAACCATAGACGCGGAATGAAGTCAGATATCCAGCGCCCCTGGTATCGGGCGTTGTCGGTTTCTGAACCTTCGTCCACACTTTTTAGTTACTAGTCCCACGGGAGAGGGGTTCCGCTCATAGGAACTTCGTGCGTGGTGGCGGGGTGCATCTACCCTAGAAGCGCCGATTCTTCTCCCGTGGGACCTGGCCTCCGGAACTGGGCTTGCCCCCCCACAGCGTGGACCCCCCCCTCAGGTGGCATCTCCCATGACTCATTCGGACTCGCGTTTGTGAGGCTCACAAAACACTTCCGGAGGTTTGATCCAACCAACCGTGGTGCTGCTTGCTTGGCGCCCGCCACTACGTGGTTGGCGCTACCGTGGGCTACTTTTGTAGCTGGACCTTTTTGGTGGGCCTCGTGCCCGCTCTTAAGTCCCGCCGGAGCTTTGGAACCGAACGTGTGACCGCCGGCAGTGGATTGTAAAATTATTATAATAATAAAAAACGTCCCCTCCCTTGCTCACAGGTCTCTCTCGCCCCTCGGCCACCATGGCCGCCCCGCGCTTCGCGGCGCTCGCGCTGCTGGCGCTCCTTGCGCCGGCGCTCGTCGCTGCCCGCTCCTTGTCGGTGTGTTTTGGCCCGTGGTCGTTGCTGCTGCATCCAAGCCCTCGTGCAGCAGGGTGTGTTCCTTGCCCCCTCGCCCCGTGCGTTCCCCCCTTCGCCCAGTCCACCCAGCCACCCAACCCCAGCCCCTTAGTCCAAGGGGTCCTGGACTGGACTGGAGTCCAGGAGGACGCGGCTGCTCACCCACATTTCTCCCCCCCCTCCTCTCCTCGCCCCCCCCCCCCGCCCCCTTCCCCCTCCTCGCCTCACGCTCGTCATCGCCACCGCCCCGTCCCTTGCAGGAGACTGCTCTGGAGGGCATGCAGAAGGACTGCTTGAGCGCCGACGATATCTCCGCTATCGTGACCGCGGCGGGGGGTACTCCGTACTGCGGCCTCGGCACCCAGGACTGCAAGGCATGCATGGCCTACATGGACAAACTCGACATGGATGTGTGGCCGTGCAGGGAAGACGTCTGCCAGAACCCAAAGTTCTTCGCCTCCAAGTACCCGGCCAGCGACCCTACTAATACCTTCAACTGCGCCGATTGCGTGGCGGCCAACGACCCCAAGGTCTGCCAGCTCTGGTGAGATGGTCGAGACGCCATGCGCCGCCACGCCCCACTGCCGCTGCCAACTCTCACTCCCCTCTCGCATGCAATATGCTCCCGTTACACACACGCACAGCGACGCGCTGCACACGCAAACAGATGCCGTATGCGGGCAATCCCACCACCACCACCCACCTACCCGCGGCCGCCAACGCCCTCCCCTCCTGGCCCCCCCCCCCCCCGGTCCCCCCTCCCTGCCCCTTCCCACCCCACCCCCACCCCCGGTCCCCGCCCCTCCCGCGTTCCCCGCCCCTCCCCCCTTCCCCACCCCCCACCCGCTGCTCCCCCCTCCACTGCTCCCTCCCTCGCTGCCCCCCCCGCGCCCCCCTCACGATGCTCCCCCACACAACCCTCCACACACACGCACGCAGCCCTAACGCTTCCCCTCACTGTCCCCCCCCCCCCCTCGCCCCATCCCACCCCACCCTGCCGCTGCTCCCCTCCCCCACCCCCACAACCCCCACTGCTCCCTCCCTCCCTTCACCACCTCCACACAAACCGAACATACACGCTCTACAGCAAACCCCACCCCTACCGCCGCCAACGATTCCCTTCCCCCCTCAACAAACACACACTTTGCAGTCAACCCCAACTCTACCTCCCACCGCTACCAACGCTCCTTCCTCCCCCCAACACACACACACACACACCTCCACCCCTCCCCCCCACATGCCACCACCACACCAAACACACTCAACACACACCAAACACACACTTTGTACAGCCACCCCCTGCCCCGCCTCCCGCCGCCGCCAACGCTCCCCCCCCCATCCCCTCAGCACACACACACACACAAATACACATACGCACACACAAACACACACACACTCTCTCACACACACTCTCTCACACACACTCTCACACACACTCCCTCACACACCTCCCCCCCCCCGCCCACCCATAGCGTCTCGATGGTTCCCTCCGCATCCTCCGCGTTGAACAAAACCACAACCGATGTCCTGGCCGCCCGTGCCTGGTGCGTCAAGGCCGCCACCTACAAGATCGCTCCCAACACCGCCGGCGTTGTCGGGGACGCTGACGGCACCGCGCCGCCCTTCGGCGACGCCAACGCCAACGCTCCCACGTTCACCGCCGCGGTCACCGTTTGTGAGTCGCTCTCTCTCCTCCTCGCTCCCTGCTCCCCTTCCTCCCTCCCTCTCTCATTAATCACTTACTCTCACACACACTCTCCCTCACTCACGTAACACACTTTCACACACTCACTCACGTGCACTGTCGCATTCCCTCACACGCTCTCACAAACCATTGTGAATCCAAGTTGCTTGCTGTGCTCCTCTTCCTCCCTCCCTCTCTCATCAATCACTTACTCTCACACACACTCTCCCTCACTCACGCAACACACTGTCACACACTCACTAACGTGCACTGTCACATTCCCTCACACACTCTCACACACCATTTGTGAATCCAAGTTGCGTGCTGTGCTCCTCTTCCTCCCTCTCTCTCTCATCAATCACTCTCACACACACTCTCCCACACTCACGTAAGACACTCTCTCACACACTCACTCACTGCCACATTCCCTCACATTCTCTCACACACCATTTGTGAATCCAGGTTGCGTGCTGTGCTCCTCTTCCTCCCTCTCTCTCTCATCAATCACTCTCACACACACTCTCCCACACTCACGTAAGACACTCTCTCACACACTCACTCACTGCCACATTCCCTCACATTCTCTCACACACCATTTGTGAATCCAAGTTGCGTGCTGTTCAACAATACCCCCCCCCCCCCGCATGGCGACCACCACCGATCGTGAATCCAAGTTGCGAGCTGTTCAATGATACCCCCCGGCATGGCGGCCACCATCACCGCCATCATCACCACCATCACTTCTTCCCTCACGCACCTTGTGCTTGCCGTCTGGCTTGACACCTCCTCCACACACACACACACACACACACACACACACATCTAGATCTGTAGCTGGAAGCAGTCATCAGGTGGCACCTCCCCCCACCCTCCCCCCCCCAATTCAAACACACACACACACACACACACTCCGCAGCAGAGCTCAGTCGACATGTGTCAGCCTTCCTGCCCCCCCCCCCAATCCACACAACCACACACACACTCTGTAGCTTGGCCCAGTCATCTGGCACCTCATCCCCCCCCCCCCTTCCACACACACAGAGAGAGAGAGAGAGAGATCGTTACAGAGAACTCTGCACGGCAGACCTAGATAGGCTGTTTCTGGTCATCATTGAGGAGATTCCATTTGGAGGCGGGTGACCAACCGTGCGCCAACAAGAGGGTGAATAACCTCATTCAAAAAGCAGTGGGGGAAAGGGGCAAATGCGGGTCACTGACGGCTGTGTTCGTCACTCCGCTTCGACTGAGTTTAAACTAGGTCTCGGCAGATTGACCTCCACAGTTGTGGAAATCTCGCTAAGAGGATCCACTCGGGTGTGACTCGCTTGGACAAGAGGTCCATGAACTCGGGGTGCTTGGAGATGTCGCGTTTGAAGTTGGAAAAGTGGGTGTTTGCGGAGGAACGGAACTTGACGGAGTGGGCGAAAAAGTCGCCGGCGCTGAGCCGGTAGGATGTGATGGCGCCGCCGGCATAGAGCGAAGTCATGTCCGGTCGGCGGTACGCGAAAAGGGCGGCAGTGGGGGGGGTATATGATGTCGGGAGGGAGTGAGGGGGGAGAAGGGACGGGCGGGTGTGTAGAGATGGAGGGGCGGGGGGACGGGGGAGGTGGGAGGCGGCGGATGAGGGAGCCGATGAACGTAGCACGGTGCTTGTTGATCGTGTCGATGATGGGGAACGTACAAGGGGGGGAGGCATGCATCGTGGTGGTGGAGGTGTGCTCTGTGGTGTGAGGAGGGATGCCCTTGATGAGGCGGAGGAAGCGGTTGTGGGTTACTTCAAGTCGGTGGATGTGGGCCTTGTTCAACGTCCATGTCTGGCAGCCATACAGTAGGGCAGAGATCACAAAGGCGTTGTAGAGGTGGATCTTGGTAGTGGGAGAGATTGAGTTGGAGTTCCAGAACCGGGGAGTGAGACGGTTGAAGGCGTACCAGGCACTTCCGATCCGGCGTGAGATCTCTGAGTCGAGGATGTCGGAATCAGACGTGTTGGGAGCGTCATCAGAAGGGGCGGCGGGGGAGGACAGAATACTTCCCAGGTATTTGAACTTGGAGGTGGAGTGGACCAGGTGGGGGGTAGATGAGGAGTTGGAGGGGATGGTGATAGGGGCGGAGGGGACGGTGTGGGCAGAAGGGTGGCCGAGGGATTGTGCCACGGTTTTGTCGTAGTTGATCGCAAGGGCCAGGTCTGAACAGATGCGGTCGAGGAGGGTGAGCATGGTGCGGAGGTCTTCCTCGGAGGGGGCGAGCAGGGCGATGTCGTCGGCGTAGAGAAGGAGGGGGAGGATGGTGGTCAAAAAGTCCTTGCGGGACTCAGGGGTGTACAGTTTTCCGTCGATCATGTAGCCAATTTGAATGCCAGCGTTGGGGAGCTGGGCAATCAGGGACCGGACAACTGTGTCGATGTAGACATTGAAGAGGAGGGGGGAGAGGGGGCAGCCTTGCTTGACGCCAGCTTTGAGAGGGAAAGGGGCGGAGTATGCACCGTTGACTCGGGCTCTGGCGGTGGCACCAGAGTAGAGGCTTTCGATGCGTGCAAGGAGGGCAGGGTGCGCGCCGTGGTGGAGGAGGGTTTTCCAAAGGGCGGCGTGGTTGACACTGTCGAACGCCTTGGACAGGTCGACGTAAGCCACATGGAGGGGGGCGTGGGCGCGGTGTGACTCCTCTTGGAGGCGTCGTAGGGTGAAGATGGCATCGGAGGTGCCACGGCCCGGACGGAAGCCAAACTGGGAAGTGTGGAGGGTGGGCTCCAGCTGGAGCTTGAGGCGGTTGAGGAGGATGTGAGTGTAGACCTTGCCAGCGACGGGCAGGAGGGAGATGCCGCGGTAGGACTTGCTGCGCGTGGGTGGGCCCGAGGATGCGCCCTTGTAGAGGGGGCAGATGTCTGCTTGGTTCCACGCGGCGGGGATGGAGGTGGTGTTCCAACAGGTAAGGATGATCTGGTGGAGGGCGGTTGCGGTTGCGGTGCCGCCGTGTTTGAGGAGGGGGGAGGTGATGTCGTCAGAGCCGGGGGCAGAGTTCCTGAGGGATTTGATCGCGGAGACCACCTCGCTCAGAGAGGGAGGGGAGGCAAGGGAGGGAGGAGGATGGGGAAGGGGGAGGGGGACGAAAGTGGAGGAGTAGGGGGAGGGAAGGGAGGGGGGAGGGGACGGGGAGGGGGGGAGGGGGGAGAGGGAGGGGGTGGGAGGAGGGGGAGGGGAGGCGGGACGGGGGAGGGGGAGGGGAGGGAGGGGGAGGGGGACGGAGGCGGAGCGGGGGTAGTGTAGGAGGAGGAGAGGGAGGGAGACGGGGGCGGTGCGGGGGTGGTGGGTGTGAAGATGAGGTAGGAGGCGAGGGTGGCTTCGTCGACTTCCGAGCGGAGTGGACACACACACTCACACACACACACACACACACACACACACACACACACACACACACACACACACACACACTGGTTGCAGTCTTGATTCGACAACTTCCCTACACACCACCCCCCAGTTCACACACATACACGCATGCACACACACACTCTCACATTGTCAATATCTGGATGCTCATCAGCTGACACCTTCCCCTCCCCCCCCTCCCACTTCACACACACAAAACAATGCACACACGAACAATTCACACACACACACACGCACACGCACACACAAAAGTCCACACACATACACTCACACACACAAATCATGGCAAGCCCCCCTATGTGCGCAGTCTGCTGACTCACCGTTTCTGTGCTCGCTCACACGCAGGCGTCAACATCCCCGCTTCGTACATGAACCCTGATACTCAAGTTGCTACCGACGGTGCCACCTGGAAGGACTGGTGCCTCAACTGCCTGTGGTCGCCCACCGCCCGCCCCAAGCCCGCCGGCACCCTCGACTGCGCCGACTGGGCAGCGCTGGCCGCTAAGAATGAGACTCGCCCGACCGACTACGGCGCGTGCGCGTTCCAGGCCAACTAGTCGTTCTACATCGAGGCGGACCTCATCAAGCCCGTCGGCATGAGGGAGACGTGCGTGTGGAAGGCTGCAGAGTTCATGCCGCCCGTCGTGGCTGTCGGTGGCGTCACCCCCGACGCTGTGGCTGGCACAATCCCCCCTTGCCTTACCTGCATGGACAACACGTACGAGTACGAGGGCTCGCCGGGCATCACACCCGGCCTCGGCCAGCCCGTCGGCACGTCCACGGTGGTTACATAAGGGAGGGGGGCAGGCGGGTCGCACTGGAGCGGTTGTGTGTGGGGTGGGGTGGGTGAGAGGGAGGGAGCGGGGCAAAGGCATATCAAGGAGCTGACGTAGGAAGGTTGGGAGTGGTGGGGGGCAGGAGCAGATGCACTGACACAGTGCATGACCGACTACATGTGCGCAGGCGTACGCGTGCGCACTGTGCCGCCACCCCAACTGGATGACGGCTTCGACGGTTCAGCAGTGCTTCGACTGCGTGGCCAACAAGAATGTGTACAGCGCTTATCCGACCCTCCCCCCCCTCTTCCCCCCCCAAACCCCCCCCCCACCCCCCCCACCCCACCCCACCCACTCCCCAAGCACCCCTCAGCTCCCCCAGCTGCCCTTGAAAAAAACTGCACCCGCCCCCCACCCCCGAGCTATTCTTCATCCCCCAGCTCCCCTCAACCACTACCGCCACCACCATGCCCCCTCAGCTCCCCGTTCGACTTCTACTACCCACCAGGTACTTTGATGATGGATATTACAGTCTGTTTGACACCTGCGATGATGTATAAGACCTGTGTCGGCGCTAGCGCCAGACACCTTCACTCGGTTTCAGGCTGAAACTGGCTGGCTACCCGGTATGGGTGAGGGTAAACCCCCACGTTAGGGCTCCCAGCAGCGCGTGCCACGGCGGGGACGCGTGCGCAGAGTGTTGTGTGCCCTGGACTGGGTGACCCACAGCACAGCATGCCAGAGGCTCTCCATGGCCCCCCCTCAGCGCTGCCACCTCCACCGCCAGCTCCACTGTGCCCCCCCCCCCCCCCCGTGACGCCGCCCTCGAACGCGCTGCCAACAACAACAACAACAACAACAACAACAACAACAACAACAACAACAACAACAACAACAACAACAACAACAACAACAACAACAATCACAACAACAACAACAACAACAACAACAACAACAACAACAACAACAACAACAACAACAACAACAACAACAACAACAACAACAACAACAACAACAGCAGCAACAACAACAACAACAACAACAACAACAACAACAACAACAACAACAACAACAACAACAACAACAACAACAAAAAAAAAAACCAGGATGCTATGGCGCCGTGCTCGGCGGCGACTTCTCGGGCTACCTTCCAGTGAAGCTCGACCCCCCCCCCACACACACACACACACGACCCCTCCCCCCCTCCCCCCCAGGGTGCTATGGCGCCGTGCTTGGCGGCGACTGCTCGGGGTACCTCCCGGTAAAGCTCGACACCCCGCTCGAACCGGACGCCGACCAGCGCGAGCACTGCCGCGAGTTGTGGAGCTTGTTGTCCCCCCCCCACCAACCCACCCCCACACACAGGCTGCCACCTCCACCGCCAGCTTCGCTGCGCCGCCCCCCTCCCCCCCCTCGCGCTGCCGACACCATCACCCCCACAGCCCCACCCCCACCAGGATGCTACGGCGCCGTGCTCGGCGGCGACTTCTCGGGGTACCTCCCAGTAAAGCTGGACCCCCCCCCCACACACACCCCCCCACCCCACCCCACACACACACCAGGATGCTACGGCGCCGTGCTCGGCGGCGACTCCTCGGGCTACCTCCCGGTGAAGCGAGACACCCCCACACACACACCTCCCACCCCACCCCGACCCCCACCCTACCAGGGTGCTATGGCGCCGTGCTCGGCGGCGATTTCTCGGGGTACCTCCCGGTGAAGCTCGAAAATCCGCTCGACCCAGATGCCGACCAGCGCGAGTACTGCCGCGAGTTCTGCAGCATGTCGCCCCCCTCCCCCCCCCACACACACACGCTGCCACCTCCACCGCCAGCTCCGCTGCGTCGCCCCCCGCCCGCCCCGTGACGTCGCCCTCAACGCCGCTGCCCGCCCCCCCCCCTCCCCCCCCCCCCCCCAAAACACCAGGATTGCTACGGCGCCGTGTCGGCGGCGACTTCTAGGGGTACCTCCCAGTAAAGCTGGACAAACCCACCCACCCCCAACCACCCCCACCCGATCCCTCCCGCCCACCCCCCCAGGATGCTACTGCGCCGTGCTCGCGGCGACTTCTCGGGGTACCTCCCAGTGAAACTGGACAACCCCCCACCCCACCCCAGCCCACCCACCCCACCCCTTCCCCCCACCCCCCAGGGTGCTATGGCGCCGTGCTGAGCGCGACTTCTCAGGGTACCTCCCGGTGAAGCTCGACACCCCCCCCACACACACACACACCCCACCCCACCCAACCCCGCAACCCCCACCCCACCCAACCCCGCAACCCCCACCCCACCAGGATGCTATGGCACCGTGCTCGCCGGCGACTTCTCGGGGTACCTCCCGGTGAAGCTCGACAACCCGCTGGACCCAGACGCCGACCAGCGCGAGTACTGCCGCGAGTTCTGCAGCCTGTCGCCTGCGTGCATCACGTCGAAGCTCACGGTCGTGGGCGGCGACAACCAGGGCTTGTGCATGGCGCTCACAGCCCCGCTGGTAGGCACCGGGATCGGCGCCCCGGGCCCGGGCGGGGTCGGGGGGGTGGACGAGTGCTTCCACCTCAGCAACTATGCGTACACGGCTCCAACCACCGCCGGTGGGAACACGACGACCACGTCGACGTATTACTGCGTCGAGTCGTACGACCTGCCCGGGGCCACGCTGCGGGTCGTCAACGTGTCTGACAGCAGCACGTGGCCGTCCGGGTCGGCCAGCCCGCGGGACGCGTGCGCTGATGCGTGCGCGCGAGAGTCGGCGCAGGCGATCGCAGACTTCTTCAACTGCACCTTCTTCCTGCTCACCGCGGACGCCTAGTGCGTGCTGTGCAACAAGCCGTTCCACGACGTGGGCGGGCAAGACGGAGAGTTCGGCAAGCAGGCGTACGCAGCCGCCGTTTGCGCACCGTCCCGGCCTCGACGATGCTGCCGTCGCCGCCGCCGCGACCACCGAGCCCGCCGAGCCCACCGCCGTCCCCGCCGCCCCACCCACCGTCCCCGCCGCCCCCATACCCACCACCGGTTCCCGTCGCCTACCCTCCTCCGTACGCGTCATCCACCGCTTACCCACCCCCACCGTACGCAACACCCGTGTACCCCCCGATGTACCCACCACCTTCTGTCAACGACGATGTGCGCCGCCAATCTCAATGACGGGTGCTGCACTACAGTGGCGTCCTTAAGGGAACCCATAATTTCCTGTTTGCCCCCGCAACATTGGAGGGAACTGCCGATTTGCCCGCGCAGAAAGCGTTTTTTCGCGAAAAGTGTGAGAATTGTCGATTTTCACACTTTTCGTAGCGGAATTATGTGCGGCATTCTCGCGATTCGCCCCCACATTTTCCTCTCAAATGTCTCGGTTTGCTCCCGTGGCGGGGGCTGGGCTAAGGACAATGCTGCGCTAGCCAACCGAAAGCATAGGAGATGACTAACTTTGCCCGGATGAGATGAGGGGCAGTCGGCGATGGGCGGAGTGGGGGGAGTTTAGCGCAGTCGTGGCGATCGTGATGTTGTGTTCCCAACCCAACTAACTATTTTTTTTGGGTGGAGATAATTGACTAGATTTGTGTATGCTCTCAAGTGGGAGAGTGCAGGAAGCACACGTGAAGGACTGTCATGACAGTACTGATCAGTAAGATTACAACTCTGCAGCAGCTGACTGTTTGGTTCTCTTGCAAACACACGCGTCAGTGTCCACCAGCAACAAGGGGTTGGCAGCCTCTAACGCTAGCTGGATCAACAGTACCAAATAGCAAGGTCTCCGCGATACCAAGTGCAGCGCCCTTGACCTGTAAACTCCCGCCACCCCCCACCGCCCCTCCCACTCTCACCTCTTCACCGACAGCTCACTGACTCGCCGGCCCCGACCTCCCGGTGGGTTTATAAGTTGGTCAGCATCAGAGCTGAGTTCAGCGCCAGAGCCTGAGTTCGGCACCAGAGCTCGCGGCTGCTGCCCGGCCATGAAAAGGTAGCCAGTCGCGGGCGACAGGCAGTCGAAGAAGCGCGCGAGCTGCTACGCTGCGCGCGGCGACGACCAGGGCCTGCCCCCTCCACCTGCAACCAAGGCCCCCCTCGACGAGCGCGGCGAGCGGCCGCAGACGTCAGACGGAAGCCCAGGCGCAGGGGGTGACGCCGCTGCAGCTGCCGCCGCCGCATGCGCCTGGTGCTGCGGCAGCTTGAGGAGGAGGGCGAGGTCCTGGGCGTGGGCGCCGGGCACGCTCGTGGTGGCGTGTACACACGGCCGCAGGAGGTACGCACCAGTATTTTCGTTGGCCACCCTGCAACCACACTAAGCGCATTTGCGGGGTGAGATTGGCCGATTTGGGCAGGCGCTGCGTGGGGGGAGATTGCGCGAATTTCCACCCGGAAAGTGTGAAATTTATATTTCCACACTTTTTCGCCAAAACATCGCCTCTGGCGGTATGAGACTGAGGAAGTGAGCGTGAGGCGCGGGGTGAGTCGCCTTTTTATTCCAATATTCTTAGCGGAACCACTCCTGAACACGCACCTCCTTGTTCAGCCTCGGCAGCCTGCAGGCCCGACAGCACCTTGCCGCCTGTGTGCTTCCTCGTGGAGCGGCGGTATACCGCCCTGGGTGGTATGGCGGCGGTTATTTAAGGTTAGCCGAGCGACAGTCCAACGCCGGAGATGGAACCCTGCGGAGTCTTTTCCCCCAAAAAGTGTGACATCGGTAATTTTCACACTTTGTAAAGACAAAGGAAAAAATAACTCCGGCTATCCTACCGGCGATAAATCAACCCATCGGAATCTACCCCAGACACACTGCTTGTCGCCCCGCTGCCGGGGAGGAACGGTGCGTGGCGACGCGAGTGAGCGCGCCAGCGAGCCGTGCAGCACGAGCAGCAGGCAGGGTGCGGCGTTGGCGAGGCGAGGCGCGTGGCGCGGCAGCGGCCGCGACCTTGCCATGGTGGTGGACCACGGGTGCAGGCAACGCCGTGCGCGCATCGTGCGGCCCGCGGCACGCTGCACACGAGCCGGCACGCGACAACCTCGAAACGACACGGCGACGGGGAGCCGGTGTGTGAACACAGGCCCTCCTCCTACTCCCGAGAAGGGCAGACCAGCGCGCACCATGTGCATGAGCTGGAGCGCTGTGAGAAGCATTGCCTGCGCTGCACCGCCTGTGAGAGCGACCACCACGAGCTGATCGCTGCTGCTGCTGCCGCTGTGGTGCCCCCCCCCTCCCCTGCCCCTGCGCTGCTGACACCGCCCTCTGGCTCGTCAGCTTCCGCCTTTGCCCGCATCCACGACATCCGCCTCTCCCCACCGCGCCATCAAAAGCCGCACCTCTCCCCACCACGCAACGTGCACTGCCGCGGCGTCAGCCAGCTCGGCCTGCGCAGCGCCCGCCTTGGGTGCGTGCCACGGCGCGGGCCACGGCGGGGGCGCGTATGCAGAGCGTTGTGTGCCTTGGGCTGGTACACCCACAGCACACGCCAGAGTTTGCCAGGCCCCCTTCAGCGCTGTCGCCTCCACCACCAGCTCCGCTGCATCCCCCCCTCCCCCGCCCCCCCCCCACACACACACTTCCACGACGTCGCCCTCGAGTACGCTGCCGACCCCTCCCCCTCCTTACACACGTGCGTACCCGCCTCGATTGGGCCACAGCAGCTGCTGGGTAATCCGCCTCACCCGCACCGCCGAGTGGTCAGCCAGGCTGATTGGCGCCGCCAAGCCGTCGGCTGACACCTGCCTGCCGAGCGAGGCGATCACCAAACGGCTGGCGCCACGAGCGTCGGCGGCAGCGTCCCAACCGCCTGCCATCGGGCCTGCCTGGCACACCTCCAGGATTGCCGCGCCTCAGCATCAGGCCGGCCTGTGGGCTGACCCCCGTCCGGGCAGCGAAAGCCGTGCCGAGGGTCGTGGCGCCGCCCACGGCAGCGGGCCAGAGCCCTGTGGCGACGACTCCGCGAGTGCAGCCGATTGAGTGGCCGTGATCACACAGGCAAGGATCACCTGGTACGGCAGGGTTGCACATCACGGAGCACGGTAGAGAACACGGTAGAGAACACGATACGGTTACACAGTGAAGAATCACGATAACACGTGGAAAACGGTCGGCGAGCGGCTGTGGACGCCAGACGGACGCCCGGGCGCAGGGGCCTGGGCGTCCGCCGCTGCAGGGGCCGTCCGCCGCTGCAGATGCCGCCGTTTCGGCAGGCGCGAGGGCGTGCGCCTTATGCTGCTGCAGCTTGAGAAAGACGGCGAGGTCCTGGGCGCGGGCGCCGGGCGCGCTCGTGGAGGCGTGTGCACACGGCCGCAGCAGGTGCGCACGAGTATTTCCGTTGGCCACACCGCAACCCCACAAGGCGCATTTGCGGGGTGAGATTGGCCGATTAGGGCCGGCGCTGCGGGGGTGAGATTGCGCGACTTTGCACCCGAAAAGTGTGTAATTTACATTTCCACACTTTTTCCGCCAAAACATCGCCTCTGGCGCGGTGGGACAGAGAAAGTGAGCGTGAGGCGCGGAGTGAGTCGCCTTTTCCAATATTCTTAGCGGAACCACCCCTAACACGCACCTCCTTGTTCCGCCTCAGCAGCCTCACTAGGTCCGACACACGCACCTTTCCGCCTGTCTGCTTCCTCGGAGCGGCGGTATACACCGCCCTGTGTGGCATAGCGGCGGGAAATTAAGGTTGGCCGAACGACAGTCCAACGCCGGAGATCGAAGCCTGCGGAGTCTTATTCATCCGGAAAAGTGTGAAATCGGCAATTTTCACACTTTACAAAACAAAACAAAAACGCTACGGTACGCAACTCCCCAACTCTGACCGCCTTGACCGCTGCCTTAACCGTTGACCGTGAAATACAGGTAATTTCAAGCTCTAGACGAGCTCTATCTGATGGAATCGTCAGAAAATCAAGCACCTTGGCTAAGCCGTGTTTAAGGTCAGCGTTTTTTTTCAACTTATAATTGAGAAATATTTAAAACCTGATGACTTTAATGCTATAAGGCACAGTCCCCACACCCCCACCAAATGTGCACGTTCAGACGGCAGATGTGGGTTCAGGTGGTAAAATCACTCTGGCGACCCTGCAAATTGGCAGGGGTGTACAGATCTCAACGAAGGCGTAGCAAAAAAACTCGATGACGTTATTTTTCTATTCAAATCGCCACACAAGTGTGAACACCCAAAACAGTGTTTTTGGGGTGCAACTACCGCCTCCCGAGCTCCCCGTGCAGTAAAACTCGCTGGGCGCGTCCCCAGTACACCCCCGATGACGACCAGCCGGTCGGGCGACGCCGGGGGCCGCTGCATGGGGGTGCTACAGGCCGCTGCATGGGGGTGCTACACCCCATGCAGCATGCAGATGCGCGCCCATGCGGCGCCCACAAAAATGACGCGTACGGACCTGCCGCCGCGGCTCCGGGCCCCATTCATTATACCGAATGTGTCATGCAAAAATTGCGATGGCGTTATTTTTAGATTTTGCCCTGTGTGTTCAGCTTGTCCATATGCACCCCAAGCAGTCCGGCGTCGTGCTCCGGGCCTCCAAGGAAGCCCCACCCGCCCCAGGCTCCATAGGGGTGCTACACGGTCGCATGCAAGCGGCGGAGGGGGGCCTGGGGCACGGTACGAGGCCGTGCTGCATGTTACCGGGGATGCATGCCCAGACAACTATCGAAACCCCAAGGGCAGCACACACACCCACGACGCACTAGACCTCTAGTGTTGCCATTACTAATCGTATGGCATCGTGCATTGCCTCGCGCAGCACCAGAGGCTGCGGGCACGACCCTGCCCAAACCACCCAAACACGTCACCACCTGGACGCCCCAGGAGGCCTCCCAGCCGCTGTTTGGGGACGCGCATGCCGTTTTGGGGTCACCCACTAGACATTTGCAGCTCGAAAGAGGCCTTGGAGCAGATGCATGGGCACCTCAGCACCACGCCACATTCAAGTTTTGGCATCCGCAAACCAGTGGTTTCCTTAAGGAAACCGAGAATGTCCTGTTTTCCCCCGCAACATTGGAGGGAACATGCCGAAGTGCCCTCGCAGAATTCAATTTTTCGCGGAAAAGTGTGAAACTGTCGATTTTCACACTTTTCTGGGCGAAATTGCCGCGATTCGCCCCCGCAGTTTCCCTCAAAGTTTCCCGGTTTGCCCTCGCAGCGCGGTCTGCGGGGGCTGCGAAGGCGCTAACGACACCACTGCCGCAAACGCGATTGCGCCCACTCCCCGGGGCCTCAATCAAGCTCTATATATTGCCTGAAGTCCATCAGCGTTGAGCCGGGGAGTCCTTGGAGAGCCCCGGGGCGCGGGTAGACGCATTCTACCCCCAGCTGTCACTGCCAACACCTATTCCTGCGCCCCTCGTGCATCCCCGCCCCAACGTGACGCGCGGGATCGCTAGCCGGGGGTATTGGCTACACACAAGTCGCAAATTCAGCCAAAACCATGGAGTGTGTGCGGCGGGAGAGCATCTGCTGTGTGGGGTGTGTACCTCTCAGTCAGAGGAGGCAGGGTGTGGGGATTTTGGCTATAAGGCCTAGTCAACAAATAAAATAAACGGATTTGGGCACAGTCCCCATGCCTTTTCCTTGAGGCGCCAAAGCCAGAAGGAACCTCTTAGCCATCATACAGATCGACGAAAATCGAAACACGTGTTCCTTAGTATATATTGTGCTAGGGTGCCGCGGGCTACCTTGCGTTTAGAGGTTTGCGGTTTTGCGGGGGTGCTGAAAGTGTGGACTGTTTCCCGATCTGCAGCGCGCTGCGACCATTTCCGACGCTGGCGACGACGCTCAGGGACGCGTGACACATGCTGGCATCGGATACTGCCGGGTGGGGGCGGTGGACGGGCGTGCAGGCACGCGTTGGGAGCGAAATAGCCCCTGAACAGGCCCGCACTGCCGGCGGGTGGTGAGCCAAGGGGGATGATGATGAGAGTTTTACAATCCACTTCTGGCGGTCACACGTACGGTTCCAAAGCTCCAGTGGGACTTAGAGAAACAAGGCTCAAGGCCCACAAAAGGTCAAGCTACAAGAAGCCCACGGTAACGCCATCCACACTTGGTGGCGGGCGCCAAGCAAGCAGCACCACTGTGCAGGCTGCACACCCAGCCCCTCAAATGGCCAGAGGGCGGACCCAAGGTATAAAACCATGAAGGGACCAAAAAGCCCTCCCCCAGACCACCGGAAGCGGGGCTAGTAGCACACCCGCCGCAGCACTCTACTCAGCGACCACACCGTACCCGCCACCAAGTGGGGGGGGGACCTTCTTAGCCATCATGAAAATCGACGAAATTGAAACCGAGTGTTCCTGGGATATAATTGTGCTATGGGCAAGGCGGGCTACCTTGTGTTTTGAGGTTTGCGATTTTGCGGGGGTGTTGAAAGTGTGGACATTGCTTTTGACATTTTCGCGATCTTTGCCCGACGATCTTTTCGCGATCTTTGCCCTGACGACGACGACGCGATCTTTACCGCCCTCCACGCATCCCCCGACGTCCTTCTACCACGCAGGGACTTGTGACACATGCTGGCAATGGAAAATGCTGGTCGGGGGCGGCCAGGTACGCTGTGGGAGGCAACTGGGCCCCAAACAGGCGTTGCCTGCACGCCACTCAGAGAGAACTTAACCACCATGAAAACGTGACAAACTCGGCAGACATGCTATTTGACATATACTGAAGCCATGCCCGAAGCGGCGTCCTTGCGTTTTGCGTTTTGTGGTGCGCCCACATGCGCCATGCAAGGCCCATGCATGCTGTTGGGTGTGCTCATGCATTGCACGCATGGTGCGATTGGAAGCTCCACTAGTAAGCTCTCGATACCAGCTTTCCAACGCACGTCGAATCGTGAAGATCCATTGCGTATGGAGGGAGTTATGGCTGCTCTTGTGCAGCTGTTGTTGCGTGCATGCAGCCTGAGATCAGCACCATGCCACAAGCTACTCACTGGTGCGCCCCCACCACCTCCAATCGCGCCCTTGATCATAACTATGGCCAACCAAAGGCCTGGGCAGCACGTGCGCGCCTCCCTGCCGCTGCATGCGATGGGCACGACACTCGCGATGCTGAGTTCGCAGCTCGGCGATCCCCAGCGCCGGGGCCCCGCAGCGCCTAGGATCGGCTGCTTCTATGGCCATGGGGTAATTGCGAAGCCTCTAGGAGGGCCGGGAGGCGGCACGGGGGGCCGGATTCAAATTCGGTCTGACAACAGTCATTTGCCAGACGCCCCAGCACGCTCAGCGCGCTCCGCCCAGCCCCCTAGATCGGGCCCGTGATAGCCAAGGGTATCAGCTACGCAGCGCACTCGGAGGCAGGTCGCGGGGTGGAGGAGGGAGTGAGGGAGAGGTTCCACCGCGGAGGAGGTGCAAAAGTAGGGTTTTCCAGTGAAGGAAAAAAATGTATGGGATTTCGGCCTCCCTAGAGGAGACAAGATCTTGTCAACGGGCTTCAGATTGAAGGATGGGGTCTCTCTGCTTCTTTACTGCCCCCCCCCCCCCGGCAAAACGTTTATTTTTGACAAATCTGGATTTGAAGACATGTTTGCCCAAGGCTGCAGCCTAACGCAAACCCCCAGCTCAGGGCCCAAGGCGGTGATTTCCTTTTCGGCTCTACGCAGCCATTTGGCGGTATTCCGGATGTACCTTGACCTTGCACACAGCTCAACCCATGCAGTGGGTCGATAGTCTGACAAGCCCGCAAGACAGAGCACATCAACAGCTTTCCAATGACCTATGTAGGGCAATGTACCTATGAGGGCAAACGGTCAACGGGAGGTCAACGGTCAACGCGGTCAAGGCAACATCCGGCCGTGGAACAATTAATTAAACCCTGAAAAGGAAATGACTGGCTCGAGATTAACTGGAGGCATAGGTCACTACCCAAAGCATCTGTGGCTGAAGGGGCTGGCCCTGAACAGCTCGGCACCACTGTTTCCATTGGCGCTAGACAGCAGACCTCCGCAGGGTGCGCTGCTGGCAGCCAAATGTGCATTCCATGGCACTGAGGGCGCATCCTGCCTCCCCATCACCCGTGCCTCCTCCAGCATGCTAATGGGAGTACGTACACGTCATCTATGCCTATTGGGGGTCTTAGGTGTTGGGTGCGTCAGACACGACTGTAAAAATCCATCAGCATCAGGTGTGCAGCGGGGCTGTGGGACAGTGGTGTCCCTAAGGAAAACGAGAGTGTCCTGTTTGCCCCCGCAGCATTGGAGGGGACATGCCGATTTGCCCCGCAAGAGGCGATTTTATTTGCGAAAAAGTTATTTGTGAAAATGCCAATTTTCACACTTGCCGGAGCGAAAAAGTTATTTGTGAAAATGCCAATTTTCACACTTGCCGGAGCGAAATTCTTGCGATTCGCCCCCGCAATTTCCCCCAAAATTTACCGTTCTGCGGGGGCGCTAAGGACATCACTGCTGTGTGAGCATTGATTTGAAGTATGTACACACTTTTCCCCAGGGGGGAGGACAGAACAGCAGATTCTCGAACCCATCAGGGGGGTGACAGGAAAGTTAGGAAAAGACATCGTGTCGAATTACTTCGAATTTTCACACCGGACCGGCGCCATGCCCTTCCCCTCCCTAGATGAGGGAGAATTCCACTCTAAAAAATTGGTAAATTGGGGGGGGGGGGCACAGTCCCCACACACCCACCAAATGTGCGCGTTCAGACGGCAGATGTGGGTTCAGGTAGTACAACAACTCCGGCGACCCTGAAACTTTGCAGGGGTGTAGTACAGATCCCAACGAAGGCGTAGCAAAAAAATCTCGATGGCATTATTTTTCGTTTTTTTTAATCGCCACACAAGTGTGGACACCAAAACAGTGTTTTTCGGGTGCAACGACCTCCTCCCGAGCTCCCCTTGCACAAAAACTCGCTGGGCGCGTCCCCAGTACACCCCCGCTTACGACCAGACTGTCGGGGGGCGCCCGGGACCGCTGCATGGGCGTGCTACACTGCATGCAGCATGCAGATGCGCGCCCATGCGGCACCCACGAAAATCACGGCCACGGACCTGCCGCCGCAGCTTCGGGCCCCATTTCCGGGCAAACCACCCTTACGATAGAACACAAACAGCCGCCTGCTCTGCAATTATCAGGCGCCAGAAGCGTCCTTTCTACAGGAGCTGCCCCTGAAATAGACAAATCTGCAACCATGCCGCGCGTCTCCGTAGGCGTTGTCTAGCTCCAGATATGGGAGGCTAAGTGCGGGTGCTAGGGTGTTCGTGCAATCTGGGGGGGGGGACACCCCTTGCAGCAAACTTTCAAACAGGCGCAGCAGGCGAGCCTTTCAGGCGCCAGGAGCGTCCTTGGAACTGCGGATGCTCCTTTATGGGGCGCTTCCATAGCCACCCCGCGCGTCTCGGCAGGAGGTGTGTACCTACAGAAATACAGTGAGAACCGACTGGAGGCAAAAACCCCTTGCAGCAAAACTTCAAACAGGCGCAGCAGGCGAGCCTGTGAGGCGCCAGAAGCGCCATTAAAGAGGGGACTGCCTATCACATGTTGGAAGACCATGCAAAAGGAATGGGACCATTCGGAGATGAATAGCGGAAATAATGCAGCAAAAGAACTGAAAACACACTCGACTTGGGCGCCTTGGATCATGCAAAAGGAATGGGACCGTTCGGAGATGAATAGCGGAAATAATGCAGCAAAAGAACTGAAAACACACTACTTGGGCGCCTCTAAGGGCAGACGCCCCTTGCAGCAAAACCAAAACGAACAAAACACTACGGCACTCCGGGTTCCCAGGTTATCACTCAGTAGTTCTGATGGAGCTCACTCGCCCTTCAATTCCCAGCTCTGTTGAGAGGCTGCTCACGTGGGGATAAGACCGTAGCATGACAATGACTGGAACAAACTTGAATATAACCCAAAACCAACACACCCCTTACAGCAAAACAACTACAGCACAGGCAAACCCCGTGCAGCAAAACGACAGACAATGACACAACGAGGTAAGAATAAGGAATAGAACAATAACCATAACAAAAACACTTAACCCCTTGCAAAAGGAAAGGGGGAGGGGAGGCACGCCACCCCTTGGCCAAATTCAAGCGTGACAAGGGGCAGAAACGCGCCCCTTGCAGCATAATACAAAGCTTTATAAGGCGCTAAAACACATAAGGAGGTGAGACAAATAACTAGGGGACAAACTAGAGAGAGGCCAAGTGAATAGCTAGAGGCAAAACTCAAGTTAACCCTAGAGCTAAAGCAAAGCTAAAAGCCAAGCCATCCTCTAACTTTAACTTAAGTTACCCTAGGGTAACTTTAACTTAAGCTACCCTAGGGTAACTTGAACCGAAAGTCACTTCAACTTCAGTTACCTTGATGATGGTGATGGATGTTACAGTCAGGGACACCTCTAAAAGCGTATAAGACCGTGCTCGGCGCGTATGGCCCGAGCACCTTACTGAGATGGCTGGCTGTTGGTGGTAGGGAACCCCAACTCTGTAAAGAGCGTGGGCGCACCCCTAGGTCCCCTACCGCAGCGGCAGCAAACGCTTGTTGAAGTCGGTGAGCGCATGTTGGGAAACGGAAACGCAAGGCAGGTTCGTCGCCAATCGCCAAAAGAGACATCCCCCCGTGGGGAGAAAGGCCAAGACGTGGCCGAAAAGGATATCCAGCCGGGCCGCAACCTCTAACGTGTTAAGGGGTTTTCTAACTGGGATTTCAACCAGCATTCACAGGATTCTCAACTTGTAACCCTTAACCCGGCTCTGAGCAGAAGCTGACCCCTTGTTGTTGCACCGAGCACGACATTGGACGTGTTGCAGGCCCCCCCCCTGCTGAAGGGGGGAGGCACAGAAGGACTCGGTGAGGGGCACATCCCTAAGCCTAACTACCTTGAAAGGGGCTGGAAAAGGCGGTCAGTAGTGACCAACAGTGTGGGATTTGGTGATAGGTTAGAGCAAGCTTGCCCCCCGGTTATAGCGGATAAATATGTTCCTTCTGCGTACTCCGTTTTGAGGTCGTCATCTTTGAAGCAGCTTTCACGTGCGAGACCCAGCGTGGGCATTTCTCAGGTGCGCCAGCTGCGGTGCACTGCAAACGGCACAGTCCACTGCAGCTCCTCGGGAACCCACGCTTGGGTCCCCGCCACTATCGTGGCTGCCTCATTGACTCCTAATTCAAAACATCGTTCGCTTCAGGTCAATTATTCCTCCCGATCCTCTACCATCTCCAGGCTTGTGTTACGTATATCAAGGCACGAGACCAGAAAGTTGGCCATGTCACGCCAAAAACAAGGGTAAAGTAGCCCCGGGCTGGGGTTCATAAACGCCCGCATCTTCGCATCCAAGCCTTTATCGTCCCCAGGGACGCTCAGGAAAAGGGTGTGGAACTGTACGCGTGTCTCCGTATACGCTGGACACTCAAAAACCACGTGTGCCTCATCCTCCCGCATGCCACAAAGGCGACAGAGCCTCTGGCTGCGTGGCTCTGCCTGCGCCGTGTGGCGCCCCTTCTCTATCTGCAGTTCATGCAGCCCCATTCTAAAGCGTGCGAGTGTCGTGATCTGGGCGGCGCTGTTCAGCCCCGTCCAGAGCATTGGTGCGCCGCCACAGTCGTCCGCCATCCACCGCAAGTAAGTAAGCATCTTGAAGCGGTGTGACCATGAGTCAGGCACTGAGCGGACGACGCTGAGCTGGTTGGCGTCCTCTGGCTGCTCTGGTGTGCTGGTCTCTGATGCCAGCCAACCCACCGCTGCTGTCTCTAGCAGGCGGGCGATGCCCCTTGCCTCCTGGCCCCACACCAGCGTGTGCCCTACTGTGCTGAGGCACTCGCTCAGCTGTGCCACCCAGCTCTCTCGCACACCACCCGCCACTAGCTCCCAGCTCTCCCGCATTGCCGCCCTCAGCAGATCGCCATCCGGCCGCCGTAGCGCTTTCGCCCAGAAGCGCGCCGCCTGCCGCAGCCAGTCGGTCGACAGCGGTCGCCAGCCCACCTCCGTCGCCAGCAGCGATAGCTGTTGCCCACACCTGCGAATACGGAGGGCCTCGCGCACAGATTGCAAGTGCAGGGCTTCCATGGCGCGCCACTTGCGGCGCGCCGCCTTGGAGGGGCCCCCGTCCCCTCCAGCCACCCCCCACTTGTCGGCTGCCCCCGAGAAGATCCCCTGTACCCCCATGCCCGCGCCCGCCATCAACCCTGGGCCCCAGATCTCGCACCCGTAGTTAATTACAGGTCGCACCAGTGCGTTGAACAGGTGCGCCTTGACTCCCACGTTGTGGAGGCCCATGGCATCGTATCTGCGCGCTAGGGCGAAGCGTGCACGCTGGCCCGCCCCCTGCCTCTGCTCCAGCCCCGCGCCTATTGCCCGTCGGCTCTCAAAAAGCATGCCCAGATATTTAAACTCGTGATTAATGGGCAGGTCCATACCAGCGTACTTCAGGGTCACCCTTCCCCCGGCGCTCGTGACCGGGCAGTACTGGTCGTTAAACACCACCCCCTCAGATTTGCAGACATTGACAGTGAGAGCGTGCGTCCTGCAAAAAACGTGAAGTGCATCTAGCATTCTCTCTCTCTCTCACTCTCACTCTCTCACTCACTCTCTCACTCTCACTGACTAAATCTGTCCCACTCAATCACACTCTCATTTGGTGCGCGCAGGAGCACCTGGGTCTTCCTGACCGCGACGACGTCAAGTGCGCTCCGGGGGGTGGCAACCCCCCGGGCGCGCTGCGATCCAGGTGTCGACGACGCGAGTCCGATGACCCTGTAGCGTAGAGCCAACCCAAGGAGGGCATACCGGCCCGGCATCACAGACGGCCAAGGACGCCTCGCGGACTTGAGCTGGCTGGCCGCGGATGCGAGCAAAGGGGAAACAAGGCACCCCATGCATGCAGCCTTTTCCTGCCCAGTCCCCGCGTGTAGCGGGGCACGCCTGGCGACGCGTCCAAGTCGTCAATCAGAACACCAGAGTGGCTACGTTCAACGTGCGGACATGTCCTGCAGAGGACGAGGGACTGGTCAAACTGGCGAGTCTGGTGCAAGATTGCGCCAAGCTTAGCGTCGGTGTTGCAGCGCTTCAGGAGCTGCGCAGGACCGGCTCCGGGGAGGCGCAAGTGGCTACGGGCGACACGTCGTGGACGCTGCTATGGTCGGGTGGGGAGCACCGGCCGCGTGGGGTGGGCTTGCTGTTGTCCCCTGCATGGGCATCGGCACTCGTCTCCTGGGAGGCGGTGTCCGACCGCCTCATCCAGGCCCGCTTTGCAGCGGACCGTGGGCAGATGATCACCATCGTCAGCGCCTACAGTCCAACGGAGGCGGCGAGCGACGAGGAGGCTGGCGACTTCTACCTTCGAGTAGCGGCGCTCGCGGACAAGGCCAACGACAAGCGCGATCTGCTCATCGTGGCAGGTGATTTCAATGCAGCAGTGGGGAGGGATTCGGTGTCCGACCACGAATGCGTTGGCAAGCACCTGCCCCTCACGGAGCCAGCGGTGGCCAGCAGGAACGGTCGCCTGCTCCTTGACACTGCCACTGCATGCAGCCTGCGCGCTGCCAACACTCTCTACCCCCACAGGCCTGAGCACCAGTACACCCACATCAGCCCCATGGCTGTTGCACAGAGCAGACGGCATGCATGCTCTGTGCGCCGCCTGCACAGCGTCAAGGACTACATCCTGGTCGCGCGCCGCCGCATGCATGCGGTGACAGACTGTAGGGTGCGTAGGAGCCCAACCTGGGACAGCGATCACCGCATGGTGGTACTGTCCATGCGCCTCCGCATGCGAGCCTCCCGCCATGCAGGCGGCTCTCAGCGGCGCGCATGGGACTCTTCACAACTGCGGCGCCCGGCTGTCCGTCGTGAGTTCAACCTCCAGCTGTCCGATCGCTTTGGGCTGCTGGAGGCCGTGCCGCCCGAGGGCGCTGATGCCCAGGCGGAGTGCGACGCGATGGCTGCTGCCATTCGCGAGGTGGCCACCAACCACCTCGCTCCACACGGCAGCCGCCGGCGGCGCGGCTGGCAGTTCACTCTGTCGCAGCGCACCCTCCGGCTCATGGACGCCCGGCAGCGCGCGCACACGGCATGGCTCAGGAGCAAGTCTGCTGCTGCCAAACGAGAGCGCAACCGCGCCAACCGCGCGGCCGACGCAGCTGTGCAGAGAGACAGGGAGAGGTGGATCGGCCAGCAGGTGGCGGAGGCGCAAGACATGCTACGCAAGAAGAATCTGCGCCAGTTTGCGCGCGCGTGCGACAGGCTGGCGGGCCGCAGCCGCAGCCATCAGATCCCACCTGCCATGCGGGACGTCTCGGGCGCGCTGCACAGCGGTCCAGACGGGGTGCTGAAGGCCATGACAGAGTCATTCGACAAGCTATATGGCGGGGAGACCAAGCTCAGCGACGAGACCCTGAACCAGCTGGAGAACGATGTAGCGGCGTTTGAGCTCACACGCGCCACAGAGGTGGACGAGGCGCACGGGCGCCCCCCTGACCTGGCTGAGACGGAGGCGTGTGTGCGAGCGTTGCGCTCGGCCGCCGCTCCGGGCGGTGACCAGCTGGACGCCATGCTGTTGCGGTGCCCACCTGCCATCGCATGGCTCCACCGGGTCATCATCGCCGTATGGCGGTCGGGGAGAGCCCCGAGGGAATGGAAAACTGCTATTATCACACCGTTATATAAGGGGAAGGGTCCGCGTGACTCCCCTGGTAACTACCGCGGTATAAGCCTTCTCTCTATTGCCGGGAAAGTGTACGCTGCCATACTTCTGCACCGCGTCTCCACGCAGGTTGATGGTCAGTTGCATGAGGCTCAGTGTGGTTTCAGAAAAAGCAGCGGCACTGTTGATGCGATTTTTACTTTGCGCTCACTGAGCGCGGCACATGCCGAGTACAAACAATGCATGGCTGTGGCATTTGTCGACTATTCTAAAGCTTACGATTGCATAAACGTGCGGCACTGTGGAGGGTCCTTAGATTATATAGTGTTCAAGTAACAAGTAACACGGGGTTTCCAGCTAAGCAGGCTACTCTTCTACTAGAGATCACCCGCCGATACTCCAGCACACTTAAGTACTAGAGTACCGCCGGCTCCCGGCCGATAGACTACCGCTCCCGCCGGCTAGACTACCCCAAACAGCGGTCTCTGAGAGACATGTCTGGCAAGGAGCATATAGGAGAGGACCTTCCTCAGGGTCACAGTAGTGGCCTTGTGGCCAGTCAAGCCGGCAGAGCCGACTGGCGCTGACTGGAACGGTCCCCGCCTGGCAGTGCATGGCTGTCCAGCTCTCGTTTGCATGGGGCTCAGCCGGCGCCCCATGCCTCATGCATGGCCAGGTCCCACCCTCCAGGGGGGCATGGACGACAGAGTTGTCATGGAGGCTGCCTGAAGACCTTCCAACGCCAGTCACCGGCAGACGAGCGCCCCCGAGGGTGAGCGCGGTGACGAACGCTGCGAATGGTGAAGCGGATTTACTCTGTGTTGCCTCGGCGGTCGCCACCGCTGAAGCCGTGATGGTAGCCCGCCTCCACGGGCAGCCATCTTGACCAATGTCCAGCATGCATTGACGGGCGCCAGCTCCTCCGCTCGTCGATCAACTCGTCGAGATCGGTGCCGCATGGCATCCTGCATGGGGGGAGGATAAGGGCCGTCTCCCAGCACGGGCCGCGGCAGCGCCGCGGCTACTCGCCAAGCCATGGCAGCGCCGGGCAAGCCGCTCCTGAAGTGTTCCACCGAGGGGCAGTCTAGCAGGAGCCAGGCCAGTCGTATTTTACCCCGCTCGTCAGCGGCACGGAGATCCTCGTCACCAGCAGCGCTGCATTGCTGGGTCCAGGGCTCGGCGACGAGAACGCGCCTCCGTTAATCGAGCCCCATATAGTGTTCATCCGCACATTATTGATCTGTTGGAGGATCTTCACACCAACACCGCAGCTGCCGTGCGGCTGGCTGGGAAAATCGGGCACGAATTCCCCGCGTCGTCTGGTGTGCGACAGGGGTGCGTCATTGCTCCTGTGTTGTTCAATGTTTTTATTGACCACATGATGATGGATGTTACAGTCGGGGACACCTCTAAAGGCGTATAAGACCGTGCTCGGCGCGTATGGCCCGAGCACCTTACTGAGATGGCTGGCTGTTGGTGGCAGGGAACCCCAACTCTGTAAAGAGCGTGGGCGCACCCCTAGGTCCCCTACCGCAGCGACAGCAAACGCTTGTTGAAGAACGCATGTGGGGAAACGGAAACGCGAGGCAGGTAAATCGCCAATCGCCAAATATGTGTGCTTCTTGAATTTATAGTATGTGACTGCGCAGGCCGCAGGTGTGCCTTATGCTAGTCCCTGCCGCCGCCGTGCCCGCAGCATCTTCATGCAGGCTCCCTTCCAGCAGCCGCAGGCTCCGCAACAATCGCTCCAATAGCTCCGCTCCAATAGCATCGTCAACTCCCCAACGAATCAACGCTGTGCTGGCGCGAGGCCCGGCCCCTGTGCTGTGCTGGCGCGAGGCCCGGCCCGCACCCTGTGCTGTGCTGGCGCGAGGCCCGGCCCGCACCCTCCGCTGTGCTGGCGCGAGGCCCGGCCCCTGTGCTGTGCTGGCGCGAGGCCCGGCCCGCAGCCTCCGCTGTGCTGGCGCGAGGCCCGGCCCCTGTGCTGTGCTGGCGCGAGGCCCGGCCCGCACCCTGTGCTGTGCTGGCGCGAGGCCCGGCCCCTGTGCTGTGCTGGCGCGAGGCCCGGCCCGCACCCTGTGCTGTGCTGGCGCGAGGCCCGGCCCCTGTGCTGTGCTGGCGCGAGGCCCGGCCCGCACCCTCCGCTGTGCTGGCGCGAGGCCCGGCCCCTGTGCTGTGCTGGCGCGAGGCCCGGCCCGCACCCTGTGCTGTGCTGGCGCGAGGCCCGGCCCCTGTGCTGTGCTGGCGCGAGGCCCGGCCCGCACCCTCCGCTGTGCTGGCGCGAGGCCCGGCCCCTGTGCTGTGCTGGCGCGAGGCCCGGCCCGCACCCTGTGCTGTGCTGGCGCGAGGCCCGGCCCCTGTGCTGTGCTGGCGCGAGGCCCGGCCCGCACCCTGTGCTGTGCTGGCGCGCGGCCCGCACCCCCGCTGCGCTCCATGCGTGCGCAACGCTCTTTCCTCCATGCACGTCGCCCATGCGACTCGTCAGCAAATCTCCCCCCTGCTGTCTCGCCATGGGCATGCTGCCCATACTGCCGCCCTCGTTGCATTCCTGGCCATCTGCTCTGCATGCATGGCCGTCAGGTTCGTCATGGTGGCGGCTGTTCCCCCCGGTGTCCGCATGCCCCCGCCTGACGCCGCCCCCGCTAGCGCTCCCCAGAACGTTGCATGGTCGGGGGTAGCGCGCGCGGGGATTGAGGGTTCGGGCACCACGATGGCGGCTGCCTTATCCGCTGTCGCTGTCGCTGTCGCCCCGCTGCTGTGCCTGGTGCTGGTCTGCGCATCAAACATTTCGCATATCTGCCCGCATGGCCTGCATCTCTCCCCGCATGGCCTGTGCATCTCTGCACGCATGGCCTCCATCTCTGCACGCATCCCGTTCACGAGACCCCCCCCCTCTCTCTGCCCTCTCCGCTGCCGCTGCCTCCCCGCTGCCTGGCTGCTGCCAGCGCGCTGCCTCGCCGCCGATCGGTCCGCTGAGGGCGGCGAGGACGGCGGCTTTCCTGATGGACGCTCTTGTAGGCGGAGGCTGTCGCGCCATCGCCATCGCTTGTTATTTAGAACTGAGCATTAGAACAATAGAACTGAGCATGAGAACAATAGAACTGAGCATTACATAGTGAAAAAGGCGCTAGACATGATGCCAGAGGGGGCTGGCGTGTCAGTCGTGACCCGAGCCGGCGGCTCTGTGTTGTCGTCGTCGGTTGATCGCATAGTAATGCTGATGTATGCCGACGATTTATGTTTGTTCTCGCATGACCCAGCTCAGTTGGCGCTTATGCTGAAAATCCTTGACAAAGTGTCCTCTAGCTTTGGCATGCAAATCAACGCCGCCAAGACAGAAGTGATGATTTTGCCAGCAGATTTTGTCGCGGATCTGCCCACGTTTGCGCTGACTGGTGGTGAAGTGAAGACCGTCTCTGCATTTAAGTATCTAGGGAGTTGGATAACCCAGAGTGGTGGTGTGGAAAAGGAGATCGGTGTGCGTGTCGGTCGCGCGCTGGGCGTGTTTGCGTCTTTTGATAAGATTTGGGCCAGCAAGAAGATGCAAGTGCAGTCTAAGATGCGGGTTTACAACACTTTCGTGCTGCCCCACTTTCTGTACGGCTGCGAAACATGGGCCCCTACTAAAACACAACTGACTCGATTGGAGGTTGCCCACTCTAACTGCCTTCGTCGCATTCTGGGTGTGCGCCTGGTCGACCGGCACAGATTAACTTATATTCGGCAGGCGTGCGGCACTGAGCCAATTGAGAGCCTTGTGGCAAAGCGATCAATGATGATGTTTGGTTACAATCCACTTCTGGCGGTCACACGTACGGTTCCAAAGCTCCAGTGGGACTTAGAGAAACAAGGCTCAAGGCCCACAAAAGGTCAAGCTACAAGTAGCCCACAGTAACGCCATCCACACTTGGTGGCGGGCGCCAAGCAAGCAGCACCACTGTGCAGGCTGCACACCCAGCCCCTCAAATGGCCAGAGGGCGGACCCAAGGTATAAAACCATGAAGGGACCAAAAAGCCCTCCCCCAGACCACCGGAAGCGGGGCTAGTAGCACACCCGCCGCAGCACTCTACTCAGCGACCACACCGCACCCGCCACCGCACGCGTGTGGCGCCACCTCCCCTTCAAAAACACCCCCAGAGGGAATGCCATCTAGATCAATGCAGTGGCTAGGCCATGTGATGCGCATGCCGGCTTCTCGTCTTCCTCGTACAACTTTTGACTGCACAATGGATGTGGCTCGGCAGCAAGGCCGGCCTCCAGCCTCCTCCCGACACTATTTTCTTAAGCTACTGATTCAGCAGCTAGGCGAAACTAGTGGCACTCGTTCTGATTGGAAGACTTTTTCGGACACGGCGTTTGAGCGTGCTCAGGATAGGGTCGGGTGGAGAGCCGTGGTGTACGGTCCGGCTGCCCCTCAGGCGCCGGCCCCTCCACCACGGCGGTCAAGTAGATTGGCAAGCGCCACTTGACCCCCTATCCCCTAGAAGCAGTTAGGACCTATTTTGGAGGCGTCGCACAATAGCTCTCCTTTTTGCTCTGGGACTACACGTTGGCAGGCAGCCGGCTGGTGGCTACCGCCCCTCACAAGTAATTGTTAGGGCCAGAACTGGACTTGGGTCTAGGCGGTGGTACTAGGACTAGAGGTAGTCTTTGCTGGAAAGCCGATATAACTGTTACTGTAACTGCATCTAGCAAGCGCTGGAGCGCCTCCGGCGTCTCTGCCATGAGCACGAGGCATCTGCATACAAGAGTAACCGTAGGAGCCGCCTGTTTGCTCCTGTCCCTAGGGGGACCCCGACCTCTGGCATCTGTGCGTCAAGCTCCCCTTCTAGTGAGTCGATAAACAGCCCAAACAAAAGCGGCGACATTGGGTCGCCCTGCATGACCCCCTGGCGTGTGGTGAAGCCTGGTCCCACCGTGCCGTCTATGCGCACGCACATGCCAGCCCCATCGTACATTGATGTCAGGGCTACTAAAAACGCCCCCCCCACCCCCAGGCTCTTGAGGCACTCCCACATGAGCTGCCGATGCACGCAGTCGTATGCCTTTCTAAAGTCGATGAAGGCAGTATACAGCGGTTTTCGCTCATGGCTGCGCCTCTCAATCATGTGCTGTAGGATGAAGGCATTGTCAGGGGTCCCCCGCCCCTTCCGGAACCCTGCCTGCCCGGCGGCTCTATGGCCGCCCTTCTCAGCAAGGTCGTCTAGTCTGCGGAGTAGCACCAGACTAAAGAGCGTAGCAAGCGCCCCACCCACCGTGATGCCCCTGTAGTTGTCCCGCTCGTCCAGATTGCCTTTCTTCGGCACCGGCGTGACTGCCCCCATGTGCCATACTTTGGGATACCCCTCGCGGAAGACCCGATTGAGTAGATGTGTGATCGGTACAGCCGGCTGGTGGCTACCGCCCCTCAAAAGTAATTGTTAGGGCCAGAATTGGACTTGGGTCTAGGCGGTGGTACTAGGACTAGAGGTAGTCTTTGCTGGAAAGCCGATGTAACTGTAACTGTGATCGGTACAAGCAGCGCGTGTCGCGGCTCTCTCCCCTCTCCCTCTCCCCCACCCCCTGTCTCCCCCTCCCCAGTCCATGCCCTTTGATATAATTCTACCGGTACGCCGTCCACGTCCGACGCTTTGCCCGCCGCCATGCCCATGAGGGCTGTGCTCACCTCGTCCTCGGTGAGCCAAGCGTTGAGTACTCGTGCCCGCTGCTTATTTCCCTCGGAGGCATCCGAAAACGGGTTCCCCCCCTCCTGCAGCTCCCCATTGGCGTGCTCGCCCCCAACCAGGCCCTCAAAGTAGGTCGTCCACCCCTCTACATCCCTCAGCCCCCCTCCCTGGCTCCCTGGTTTAACCTTGCGCCATAATTTCCTGGGGGCGCCATGCATGTGTTTGAGCATAGCGTCGTACTCCTGGGCCTCCCATGCCCGGCGCTCGCGTCGCATGGTCTGCCTATACGCCCTGAACGCTGCTGAGGTCAGCGTTGACTGCGCCCCGTGCGCCCTCTCGGCCTCTCGATACGCCTGCCGTGCCTCCTTGCACTCCTGGGCATACCATGTGTTGTGTGGTCGCACTGATGCGCCCCCTCCCCCCCCCCCTGGTTTTACCAGCACCGCCCCAGCCGCCCCTGACGCGTGCAGCGCCCGCGCTGCCCGCTCAACCGCCCCTTCTAGGAGCGCCTGCTCCTCATCTACCGTGGGGGCCTCCCGCGCCCCCTTGATCTCTGCCGCCACCCCCTGCAGCTCCCGTGCGTAGGCACGCTCCCCCCCCTCAGGCCACCTGAATCTAGTTGGCGTGGTGCATGGCATGGTGGGGTGGGGCGTGGCGACCGCCTCACCGGCCGCCTCGCCCATGGTCAGCACAACTGGGCAGAGGTCAAAGGACCCCTTCCAGCCTGGCAGGGTGGGGATCGTATGCACCCTGAGCGTGGCCCCCTCCCGCGGGGCCCCCGTCTCGCTTAACATGAGTGCCGGCGATGCGACGTGGTAGTCAACAACGCTGTGCGCATTCCTGCCTGTTGCGTGGAATGTGTGTGATCCCCCCTCATCCTCTGGCAAGCGCCCGTTCAGAATCACCATCCCGGTGTCTCGGCACAGTCTAATCAGGTCCCTCCCGTGCGCGTTCTGCGGCCCGTGGTCGGCAGACGTCCGCTGTCCTACCCGCCCAGCCCGTGTGATGTCCCAAGCAGTCAGCGCGAGGGCGGGGTCACCCCCCTCGGCGTCGTGCCCCCCCCTGTCGTCCGCTTGGCCGGTGCGGGCGTTGAGGTCCCCCAAAACTAGCACCTCCCCCAGCTCCCTGTACTTGGCTATCCCTTGGGCGAGAGCCAGCATGTGGGCTTCCGCCGACAGGCTCCCGCCCTCCCGCTTCAGGTACGTGGAGGTGGGGGGGGGGAGGTAGACAGCGCACGCGTACACGTCCCTCCCCCCCTTGAGCCTAATCCTGAACCAAAGCATCCCCAGCGCTGGAGTGTCTTCCACCACCTTGACGTGGCTCGCGATCGCGGAGCGCACGTGAAGCGCCACCCACCCGTGTTCAGCGGTGTATGGGCGTCGGCTGCATGCTAGGCACTTGAACCCCCCAATAGCCCCGGGGGCCTCGCCGGTGTGCCCAGTTTCAGTGAATGCGATGATGTCCGTTGTGGCCCAGAGCCAGTTACTGACGTCGGCGCTCTGGTCTATGTGATAGTGTTGCCCTTTAACGTTCCACGTCATTATGCGTAACTCGATGCCGGGGCGTGGCCCGGCCGGCTGGGCCCGGCCCCGCCGTGCCCGGCCATCCCGGTGTGCTTCACGCCGTGCATGGGGCCCATTGCCGCCACCGGGGGCGCCCCCAGCGCCCCCAGTGGCCCTGCCCCCCCCGTCGCCGACCCAATGCCCTGCTGCTGTTCCATTCCAGCATGCTGCTGTCATGCGCCAATGGGGTCCCATGCCGGCGGCCCAATCATCACCTGATGCGGCGGCCCCGCCGCCAGTGGTGTCCCCCCCCGCCCGTCCCCGCATGCTGGCCCCCCCCAGCCTGCTGGTGCTGCCACATGCCCATGTGTTGCGGCCCCCATGTTTGTGCCCCCGCCTGCTGATGTTGCTACTGCAGCTGCTGCTGCATCCCCATTGCCATCTGGTGCTGCGTCTGCTGCTGCGCCTGCCACATGCCCTCATGTTCCAGTGCCTGTGCCTGTGCCTGTGCCTGTGCCTGTGCCTGTGCCTGTGCCTGTGCCTGTGCCTGTGCCTGTGCCTGTGCCTGCCTGTGCCTGTGCCTGTGCCTGTGCCTGTGCCTGTGCCTGTGCCTGTGCCTGTGCCTGTGCCTGTGCCTGTGCCTGTGCTGTGCCTGTGCCTGTGCCTGTGCCTGTGCCTGTGCCTGTGCCTGTGCCTGTGCCTGTGCCTGTGCCTGTGCCTGTGCCTGTGCCTGTGCCTGTGCCTGTGCCTGTGCCTGTGCCTGTGCATGGGCGCTGCATGGCATGTCACTCCCAACAGCCGAGCGTGCACGCGTGTGTGTGTGTGCAACGTGCATGCAGTTCCCACCCCTCCCTACGCGGGGCACCCTCGCCCATGCTCAACAACTGACGCCTGCCATGCTGCCAGCCGTGAGGTGCCGCGCATGTGCATGCACCGCGTGCCACCCCGCCCATGCTCATATCGCACCACAACTAACGCCCGGCATGCTGCCTGCCTGCTGCAGGTACAACCTGTGGGCTGCTTCAGTTGGTGCTGTCCAGCGACCCAAGTACCAAGTACCTCACCGTTTTCCCAACTGGCACCTGCGTGTTGGGCTCCTTGGCGTGTTGGGTCCACCAGCTCCATCGTATCTTGGCTTTACTAGATGATGACCTGGTTACCTTGGCCAATTTACCTTTTAGCTTGGCCAATTTACCTTAGCATTCATTGTAAAGCACGGTGGATCATTGAACTGTCTCAGGACTCTCTAGCTGGTGCCTGGACCGGGTCCAGTGGGTCCAGGCCAGTCTGGACCGGGTCCAAGTGGGTTACTTCAAGACCAGCTCTGGACCAGCTCTGGACTGTCTGGACCAGCTCTGGACCAGGGGATTCTGGACCAGCTCTTGACCAGCCTGGACCAGCTCTGGACCGGCTCTGGACCAGGGGTCGTGCCCGGAGTGAGGCATGCAGCGCCATGCACACGCCATGCGGCCCATTGTGACGGCAGCAGCAGCAGCAGCAGCTCCAACATGCATGCATGATCCAAGCAGCCTCCACAATGTGAGGGGGGGCTCTGTGAAGCCAAGAGCCGCTGTCGAACAGGAGTTCTCTCGATGTGTGGATTTCAACTTGAATTTTCGTTCTTCAGCCTGGAGGTAGAGCTGGGCACGCAGCACTGTAACCTCTGCAGTGGAGGAGTTTAATTCTCGCACGCCATTCATCGCTGCGTTCGCGTGCTGCTGCCGTCACTACAGCGCCACCGCCTCCTGCAATGAGTAGTACGCGTGCATGCACGGATGCCAGCTGCAGCCTAGGAACGCGTCTGCAGCGCGGCGTGGGATGCGCGGAAATCAGGCCGCTGCTGCACACACGCATGCATGGCACGCATGGCGGCGCATGGCTCAGCACGCTGCGCGGGGAGGCTCGACCCTCCACTCTGTGCGCATCCACGTCAGGCCCCGGATTACTAGCAGGAAGATACACAGAGGAGCAGTACCTGGTGCAGTCGCAGACGGGCGAGAGGGATGCGTGGGCCTCGTCTGTCCGGTGGGTGCGGTGCCTGCGCCACTCCCGTGCCACGCCGGCACACGCTCTAACCACGCCCGTGCACACGCTCTAACCATGCACACCGCGCGCCTTGCCACGCGTCCACCAACTCACCCGTTCCCTGTGCACACACACACACACACACACACACACACACACACACACACAGGTCAGCGACCGGCAGCCGGAAGCACCAATTCTGGGAGCCCATCCTCGACCCGCCGCCGCTGCTTGAGTGCGTGTCAGTCGTGGTTGTTTCACCGCGCCGGCCTGTCAGCTTTGGCACTGTGGCAAGGTCGGCGTCGTGCTTTGAGGTCAGCGACCTGCGTGTGGTGCAGCCGCGCATGGACTACCTGACGCGGTGAGTAGGAGGGAAGCAGGAGAGGGGGGGGAAGGAGGCGCATCTGAGGGGCGGGCCGCCACACAGACGCACACACACACAGACACACACAGACACACACACACACACACACACACACACACACGCGCACACACACATACGCGCACACGCACGCAGACACATACGCACGCACACTCTAAACACACATGTAGGCATAGCAAAAGTGCCAGCAAAGGTGCACAGTACCTCCTCTTCCGCGCGCAACCGTATGACTCTGTTGCGGACGCCGTGTCCGACTGCGACCTATCTGTTGCGTTCACGCGATGGGTGGCTGGAAGGCACAATGCGTTTGGCGACCTCAACGAGCTCATGACGCACCCGGCAATGCACGCACTCATTCATGCGCCCGTGCCGGACAGCGGCAGCAGCAGCGGCAGCAGCAGCAGCAGCAGCAGTGGCAGCAGCAGCAGCAGCAGCAGCGGCAGCAGCAGCAGCAGCGGCAGCAGCAGCAGCAGCGGGGGCGGCGTTGGCAGTTCCAGCGCAGCACCCAGCGGCAGCAGTGGAGCGGGCCATGCGGACGCGCTGCCGTCGCCGCGGCGTGTGCGCGTTGCACTCGTATTTGGGCGCGAGG
>VFSX01000062.1:630000-650971 GCA_016618255.1 Chlamydomonas sp. UWO 241 | reverse complement strand
AGGTTGCCCATGCGGTGGGAACTGTAACGAATGTCTCTGTGTGTGTGTGTGTGTGTGTGTGTGCATGTGTATGATATTGATACCTTTGTGTGTGTTGATGTGTGTGGATGTGCGTGTATGCGCATGTGGGCGTGTGTGCCAGCGTGTGTGTGCGCATTCACATTCGCATGCGCCCGCCATACACCCCACCCCACCCGAACACATGCGCACGCCCACACACGTGCACACACACACACACACACACACGCACACACACACACACCGGTGGTGTCATTAGCGCCTCCGCAGCCCCCGCAGACGCCGCTGCGGGGGCCAACCGGGAAATTTGGAGGGGAAGCTGCGAGGGCACATAGCGGAAATTTCGCTCCAAAAAGTGTGAAATTAGACGATTTTCACACTTTTCCGCAAAACAAGCGCCTTCTGCGGGGGCAATTCGGCATGCTCCTTCCTAGTTTCGGGGGCAAACCGGACATTCTTGGTTTCCTTACTGACACCACTGACACACCCACACCCACACCCGCACCCGCACCCGCACCCGCACCCGCACCCGCACCCGCACCCGCACCCGCACCCGCACACGCACACGCACACGCACACGCACACGCACACGCACACGCACACGCACACTCACTCGCACACGCACACGCACACGCACACGCACACGCACACGCACACGCACACGCACACGCACACGCACACGCACACGCACACGCACACGCACACGCACACGCACCAGCACACGCACACGCACACGCACACGCACACGCACACGCACACGCACACGCACACGCACACGCACACGCACACGCAACCGCACACGCACACGCACACGCACACGCACACGCACACGCACACGCACACGCACACGCACACGCACACGCACACGCACACGCACACGCATTCGCACACGCACACGCACACGCACACGCACACGCACACGCACACGCACACGCACACGCACACGCACACGCACACGCACACGCACACGCACGCGCACGCGCACGCGCACGCGCACGCGCACGCGCACCCGCACCCGCACCCGCACCCGCACCCGCACCCGCACCCGCACCCGCACCCGCTCCCGCACCCGCACCCGCACCCGCACCCGCACCCGCACCCGCACCCGCACCCGCACCCGCACCCGCACCCGCACCCGCACCCGCACCCGCTCCCGCACCCGCACCCGCACCCGCACCCGCACCCGCACCCGCACCCGCACCCGCACCCGCACCCGCACCCGCACCCGCACCCGCACCCGCACCCGCACACGCACACGCACACGCACACGCACACGCACACGCACACGCACACGCACACGCACACGCACACGCACACGCACAGACACACGCACACGCACACGCACACGCACACGCACACGCACACGCACACGCACACGCACACGCACACCAACACGCACACGCACACGCACACGCACACGCACACGCACACGCACACGCACACGCACACGCACACGCACACGCACACGCACACGCACACGCACACGCAACGCACACGCACACGCACACGCACACGCACACGCACACGCACACGCACACGCACACGCACACGCACACGCACACGCCAACGCACACGCACACGCACACGCACACGCACACGCACACGCACACGCACACACACACGCACACGCACACGCATGCATACACGCACGCACACACTCACCGCCAAGCTGCTGAGTGCCCACGGGTCGTCCTCCCCCTCAGGCGCAGCAGGCGCGGGGATTGAGGCGGACGCGAGCTCGCGTGGGTGCGGCCGGTCTGGGCGCCATACAGGCAGCGCGCGCACCACAGTCGACGCAGCGAGCGACAATAGAGATGGAGGCAGCGCGGACGCGGGCTCGGCAGGGGGGGCTCCGCTGCCGCCGCTGCCGCCGCTGCTGCTGCCGCTGCTGTTACTGGCGCTGCCGCTTCCGCTGCTTCCGGCAGGCAGCGACTGCATCAGGGCCTCGAGCTGTCCCAGCTTGTGCTCCCTCTGTGGCAGGCCCTGGGACAGCTGCATATGGATGGGGGGGCATGGATTTTGTGGTGCGCCACTCCCGCACTTGGACGACTAGGGACTCCCACACATGGGGGGGGGGGGGGGGGATTTGTCAGGGCCTCGAGCTGCCCCAGCTTGTGCTCTCCCTTGAGGCAGGCCCTGGGACAGCTGCGGATATGGTTGTTGGGGGGGGGGCGGCTAGTTGGGAGGTTTCTGCACTAGCTGTTCCACTTAGGCTCTCTTCAGTCGGAACAGGACGGGACCAAGAGAGAGAGCGAAGTGCACCAGCCTCAATTTCGTGTTCCACTACTCGCCCGCACTTGAACGAATAGGGACTGCGGGTCACATATGTGTGGGGGGGGGAGGACGAGGCATGCTAACCACCCTCTGTGGCCACACCATGCAGCGGGCCTCAATGTGGCGATGCTGCTGCAAACAGGTTGCCCAAGTTTTAGCACACTATCTCTCGCCCCGTGCCACCGAGGCAGCATCCCCTCCCACCCCATTGCGGCACACAGCTACCAGGCACCCATGCCCGCACTGTGTGACGCGTGGCGACAGTGGGCGGCCCCTAAGGGCTGCGCCAGGGGTGTGCACAGCCTCCCAACCACACGTTCCAGTCCCCACTCGCCCCCGCTGCACGCACAGCGTCGCTGCTACGCTAAAAACAATGCTAGGAGTCCTCCTCCTAGAGTCATTATAGACGCGCCTGGTGCGTTTTTGTCTCGTCAAATAGGGCCTCAGTGTCCGAGCCCAGGAGTCACAGGGGTCTCGGTCTCGCCACACGTGAGTTGTGCATGAACAAGAGTTGTGCTTCAACGCTGTGATTCCCTGAGACAGGGACCCTTGGTCACATGTTTGCTATCATCCTGAGTGTCGGCATGCCAACCACCCTCTGTGGTCACGCGCAAACTGTGTCTCAGTTGTGTATTTCCAAGATTTTATTATTACTACAAACACAGCCATTTGATTGAAATTCTGGCAACAGGCAGGTGTCCGGCAGGTGTATACAGCCGAAGATTAAGTCACTGATGATAGAATCACTGATGAATATAATCATTGATGAACGAATCACTGATGATGAAATCACTAATCAAGTCACTGATGTGCCTCGAGCCGAACAATGTGACGCGCACAGAGAGGAACCCACCTTGGCCACACGTGGGGCGAGCGCGTTTGGCGACATCTGCATCATCGGCAGGTCGGGCAGCGTGATAGTTGTCGCGCCCTGTGGCACGGGAGTGGGGGGGGGGATGAGATCATAATTGGCAGGTCGCGACCCCCCCTTCACACACACACACACACACACGTGCACACACAACAACCAACCAGGCGTTACATGAGCGTTGGCCGCATGCACCAGAAGCGCCAGGTCAATGAGCAGCACTCCACCCCGGCAGCTGTTACGAGGTCCACCACCACATTCTGACGCATACACATCCATCCGCCACACACAAACTGTGCCCCCTGCCATGTGTGCCCCACGGAAATGAGGAGTGCTGCTGTGTTCACACACACTCACACACACACACACACAGACGCGCACACACACACACACACACACACACACGCACACGCACACGCACACGCACACGCACACGCACACGCACACGCACACGCACACGCACAAGCACACGCACACGCACACGCACACGCACACACACACACACACGCACACACACACACACACACACACACGCGCACACACACACACACACACACACACGTCCACACGCACACATGCACTAGCACACACGCACTCACACACACACACACACACGCACACACACACACACACACACACACCTTCTTGCGTGACGGAGGCATCGCCGCACTCGCGGGCAGCGAAGCACCGAAGGTTCGAAGCAGCGAGTCGCGGTCCGAGGGAGGCTGCTGTGACTGCCACTCAGGCAGGCGCTGCGCACCGCCGCTGCTGCTGTCAGCGCTGCTGCTGCTGCTGCTGCTGCTGCCGCCGCGCTCCCCTGGTGCCGCCGTGTCCGTAACCGCGCCGCTGCCGCTGCCAGTGGCGGTATCGCTGGCACCACTTTGGCCTGGCGCCTGCTCCCCCACGCTGTGCCCGCCCCCCATCTCAGCAGCCTGCGCGCCGGCGTCGCCCACTGACGCCGCCGCTGGCCGTGCCACCAGGCTGGATACGTGCTGGCTGATGAAGCCCCACATTCCGACCGCCAAGGGGCTGGTGGCAGGCGTCTGCCCAGCCCGCTCCATGGACGCGCTGCTGCCCACCCCGCCTGGCTGCTGCGCCTGCTGCGCCTGCTGCGCCTGCTGCGCCTGCTGCGCCTGCTGCGCCTGCTGCGCCTGCTGCGCCTGCTGCGCCTGCTGCGCCTGCTGCGCGTGCTGCGCCTGCTGCGCCTGCTGCGCCTGCTGCGCCTGCTGCTGCTGCGCCGGCATGCGGGTGAAGAGTAGGCGGTGTGCCGCAGCACTGATGGCATCCGCGTCGACGTTGCGTGCGCCCGCCTTCTTCACTGGATCATGGCTCGGGGGCAGCGTGGGCGGCAACGCGAAAAACTCGTCCAGCTGGATGAGCTGCTGCGGATGATGCTGATGCTGAAGCAGCAGCGACGGCTGTGGATGGTGCTGCTGCTGCAGCGGCGGCGGCGGTGGCGGTGGCGGCTTGGGTGGTGCTGCCGCGCGTGCCTCGGGCGCCGCATCCCTAGCATCAGGAGCACCAGCAGCCTCGGCAGTGGCAGGCGCACCAGTACTGCCGCTGCTGCTGGCGGTGCCTGCATGTCGCGCAGCGTCACCACCACCCGCACCAATGTCACTGCTGGCGCCCTCTGCCACCCCCGCGCTGCTGTTGCTGCTGCCCACTCCTGGGCGCGTCGGAGTGCTTGCATCCACCGCGTTGCTGCCAAAGAGGAGGCGAGTCATGCCCTGGGCGCTGAACATGCCCCACAGGCCAGTGGCAGCCGCAGCCGGTGCGAGTGGCTCTGCATGGCTCTGCATGGGCGTTGCATGGCTGTCATGCGTGCCTACCCCCCGCTGCAGTTCCCCTCTGTCCCCCTGCTGCTTCGATCCCCCATGCTGCGGTTTTCTCGGAGGCACGCCTACATGCGATCCCCGCAGAGCAGCAGCAGTGCTCAGCAGCAGCAGTGTGGCGCCACTGTCGGAATTCGCCGCCGCAAACCCTGTCGGCCGCAGCAGCACATGCCGTAGCAGATCCGACCTCCTCATCAACGCATCACCGTCACCGTATCGTCGTCGCCATCATGCGTGCGTAATGGGGCTATCATTGCGGAACGTGCATACAGGCGCAATGTGTGGGGTGTCACATTCTTGTGCGCCCCCCCCCCCTTCCTAAATCGACGGCGCTGTGCCATGGGGGTTAGGGACTCCAACAACCCGCGGCCCGAGTTGTCCGACCAAGGGCGCACGCGAAATCGATTCGTGGGAAAAGCAAAAACGGGGCTAACGAACCGCTTCACAAAGGAGCACGAGGACAAGTCGCAGCAGGACGAGCTTCTGGCTCACCTGAAGGAGTTTGAGGAGTGGGCCAACCCAGCCTTCAATGTGCTCATCATCCAGATGCCGCGGCTGGGCTTCCTGGACGTGCCGCTACTCCAAAGCCTGCGGGAGACGGTCGGGGAGACGGGGGTGAGCTCGGCTGGATATCCATGCACACGCATGGGGCTCGCATGGTGCTTGGCGCATGCATGGCGCATGCATGTGCATGGCGCATGGCGCATAGAGCATGGCGCATGGCGCATAGAATATGGCGCCCTTCCCTTCCTGCTGGCACTGAGTGCATGCATGGCTCACGCGGAGGCTGGGCTGCGGCAGGGCGGACGCGCGTGGCGTCAGAAGCACAGTATGTCGGCCGAGTGCATGGCGGGTGCGCATGGTGCCGCAGCTGCGCACACCACCGGGCAAGCCTGGCTTGGCTGACAGCACGCCACGACCGCCTACCGCCTACTGTGTGCTAACAGGTGCTGCTGCAGAATATTCTGCGCTTCGGCCTTCCGCAGACGTCGGTCCGGAACAAGCTGCCGCACTGGAGGTGCGTGCAAGCAGCACCCTGGTGTGCGACTAGTTGAGTGCGCCTAGTAGAATGAAGAGTGGGTGGGGCCAGGGGCCAGGGGCGTGCGCAACACGGCCGTCTGTATCTTTCACACACAAGCACACACACACACACACACACACAGGCGCGCACACACGCACACAAAACACACACGCACCCTGACTGTGCGCACCCTCCCACCCCCACCCCCCTGTCTTGGCAAACGCACCCGCGACAGGGAGGACAACTCTCCGCTGCCGACCACGCCCAGTGTGCGGCTGAAAGAGGCAATCCACCAGATACACGTGCCCAGGCAGCAGCAGCCCAGGCGGCACCACGGCGACACGGCCGGACGCGTGCACGACGCGGCGTACGCGGTGCACGGCGACCAGCCATCTGTGCTGGGTGGCCGCGCGATGCACATGCACATGGGGGGCGCCAGTGTGCATGGCACGGGGGGAGACCACGGAGGCGGGGGCGGACACTCAAAGTTCATGTTTCCCGACGACCCGGTCTCGCCGGGGCTCATCCTGGGCCTCAACATCGCGCTCTGGTGGTTCCTGTCCACGCCCAAGAACTAGCCAACAAGCGACATCGTCACGGCCACAACTTGGCCACCCCTTCCCGGCGGCGACCCGGTCTCGCCAGGGCTCATCCTCCGCATCAACATCGTGCTGTCGTGGTTCATGTCCACGCCGAAGAACTAACAGCAAGCAACACCACAGCAACACCAAGGGATCCCACTGCCCACCCGACAAAGGCAGCGACCCTTGCTATGGTGGCTCTTATACATCCATGCCCAAGAAATAATGCCGACTTAAGAGAAACGGCAACGCCCAGCTCCTGACCCCCAGCGAGGCGGTCAACCCCTAACGCACCCCTGACGACCTGACACCTGACAGACCGTTTTTGTAGGTGACCCGTTTGTGACGCAGTAGGCACACAGGCACACAGTAGGCACGTATTTGTAGTGACAACACACCAAGTAGGAGACAGACAGACATCCTAGCTAGGGTAAACAGACCAGGCCAGGATTTTGGTGTACGCGCAGCGCAGTGTATGATCGCGCACACACTCTACAATGGCGCCATGTCGAGGTGCACGCGCGCGAGTGCGCCCCCATACAGAGGCAGCGCCACGTCCATGCACACTCTCCTGGACGCCGCAGCTGCTGAGCGTGGTGGCTGTGGTTCACCAGCGATGCCCTCCGCACCAATAGCACCACCGGCTGGCCCCGCACCTACGCACGACCCCTCGTCTTCCAAACGGGGTGGTGGCTGCGGCTGTGACGGATCCGTAGGGGGCAGCGCGCCCTCGGCGGCCAGCCACCTGTGCGCGATAGTGCCCCTCCGTGCAAACAGCGTGATGCCAGCGAGGCCGCCAAACGGGATGACCAGGTTGCCGAAGCGCGTGTAGCCCTCGCGGTCGATGGCAGCGCCCGCTGCCAGACCACTGCTACCGCGCCCGCTGCTGCTGCTACTGCTGCCGCCCCGTGCCGACGCGGGCACCTCCGCTGTGCCGCCCCGTGCCGCCGTCGTCGCCGCCGCCCCGTGCTGCTGCTGCGCCGCCGCCACTGGGCCGCCCCGTGCCGCTGCGGGCACCACGCACGTTGCGTGAGCAGCAGCCCTTGCAGGCGCATCGTCAGTGCCACCAGACATGGTGCCCTGGGGAAATGCCTGGGGAGCCACGACCGGCTGCTGAGGAGCGGTCTCTCTGGTCCTGGCCTCGCCCCTGGTGTGGCACTGCCGCGAGTGTGAGTCCACCAGCTCTGACAGGATGGCCGTCAGCTGGTGGCCGGTGGAGAAGTCCGCCCACGGGCGCGTCGCCTGCGTGGGGCGGGCAGGGGGCATGCATGGGTGGGTGGCGTGGTATGCACGAGTGGCACGCGGGCCACAGGTGTCAAGTGGCTGGGCTTACCACTGGAGGCGTTGACCAGCCAAGTGCGCAGACATGCACATGCACGGTACACACACATACACACGCACACACACACACACACTCACACACACCTGCATCCAGTGCGCCAGCTCAAGCAGCGCAGCCACGGGGTCTCTGGAGCGAGGGGCGCCCGCGACGCACGCGTCACCACCACTGCTGCCGCCGCCGATGCCGTCACCACCACCAACACTGCCGCTGCTGGCACCACCGCCGCCGCAGCCATCGCTGCTGACACTACCCCACCCGAGCGTGGGGTCCCTGCCAGTCAGCACGTCGATCATCTGCAGGCACGGGATGGGAGGCGCTTGTATAACTGCCACGTGTAACTGCTGTGTAGCAGCGACTCGGTTGAATGGTTGAAGGGCAGCATGGGTTGAATGGTTGAAAGGCAGCTACAAAGGCAGCTACAAAGGCAGTTACCACGGCATGGGTGACGCTTGAAAGTCTCCTGCAGGCACGGGTGAGGAGGCTTGGGTTGAAGGGCGGTAACAAAAGCAGTTACAAGACTGAGCTGAGTGGCAGTTACAAACGCAGTTACAATACTTCCAAACCCGGGCGTCGGGTCCTTGCCACTCAGCACATCGATCTCCTGCAGACCATTTTGGAAGGCACCGGTTGCAAGGCAGCTACAAGGCAGTTACAAAGGCAGTTACAGGGCGGACGCTCGCTTTCGAGGTGTGTGCAAGCCGGTTGGAAGGAATGGATTTGCAGTTGCACGGCCGGCACGGGTTGACAGGCAGTTGAAAGGCGCTTGTCAGGCAGCAGCTGGAAGGCAGTTCAAGGCGGGAGATGGACGGCAGTTACACGGCGGACGCCCGCCACAAACGCTTAAGAGGTGTGCCGAGGGCCCCGCAACCTAAATTGTTCCCACCTTCCCACCTTCCTCCCACCTTCTACCCACCTTCCGCTCGACGTGGTCGCGAGGCACCACCTTCAATGGCCTTCCAACCTTCCGCCCACCTTCCGCCCACCTTCTTCCGGCCTTCTTCCCACCTTCTTCCCACCTTCTTCCCACCTTCTTCCCACCTTCATCCCACCTCCTACCCACCTTCCTCTTAACATGGTCGCGAGGGACCACCATGAACGACGGGGTCGCGCACGCGTGGGCCAGGCGCTCAATGGGCTCCTCCTCTGTGTGCATGAGTGTGTGTGGGGAGGGGAGGCGTGTGTGCGTGTGCGCGTGCGCGTGCGTGTGTACGTGGGAGGGTGTGTGTGGGGTGTGCGTGTGTGTGTGTGTGCGGTGGTACTAGCAGTGGAAGACATTTCTGCTGGAAAGCCAACATTACTTGTACTGTTACTCTGTTTACCCAGCGGGTTGAGCAGCAGCACACGCCAGCCGCTAAAGCCGCCCCCGCTGCCGCTGCCGTTGCCGTTGCTGTTGCCATTGTCGCTGCTGTTGCTGCTGCCGGCAGCGTGTGCGGTGGGCTTGCTGCTTGCGCTGGCGGGCGGTGGGGGCTCAATACCGTAGATCACCTGTGTGCGTGTATATGTCTGTCCCTGCTCTTTGCATGTATATGTGTGTGTGTGTGTGTGTGTGTGTGTGTGTGTTTGCATGTGCATGTGTGTGTGCGCATGTGTGTGCGCGCGTGTGTGTGTGAGGGTGTGGCGGCATCGGGGTGTGGCGGAGTGTCGCGTGTGCCCCACACCCCCACCCACACCCCCACCCACACGCACCCGCAGCACGGGCATGCATACGCACACACACACACACACACACAGACGCACCCACACCCACACACACACACATGCACCCACACGCACGCACCCTCCAAACACATGCACACACACACACACACACACGCACACACATACACACACCCACTCCACACGCACCCTCATGTACCACACACACACACACGTACATGCACACATCTGGTGGTGCCAGGCGTCGTTCCGCTGGATGAACAGGTTCATCGTGCAGACTGGCACAGCGCCCGCAGCCACCCACTCTAGCAGCCACGCCCCCAGCTGCGCCCCGCTTGTCATGTGGTGCGGGCAGAAGTCCGACCCCTCGATGACGCCACCAGACAGCTTGGGGACAGAGGGGGGGGGGCAGGGGTGTGTGTGGGGCAGTTATGAGAAGGTTGAGACACGACACACACACTTAGAAACACGGCACACACACAAACAGACACACACACACATGCACACACATATGCACATACACACCCACACACATATGCACACACACACACACGCGCACACACACACACACACATGCACATACACACCCACACACATATGCACACACACACACACACACACACACACACGCGCACACACACACATGCACACACACACATATGCACACACACACGCACACACACACACACGCACGCACACACACACGCACGGAGCTTCCTTGTTCAGGGGCCCCAACCACCCACCTGGGACACTGCAGCGATCAGGTCAAGGTGCGTGGTACCAGCACGCGCGCGAGACACGAGGTAGGGCCTGCGGGCACATCACACAGCGTGGGGGCAGCACCATGCTTCACGGACGCATGGACGCATCCTGATCTGGCGACGGCGCTTTCCTGAACTGCCACAGACGATGCCTCGACGCCCAGCAATCGGAGGACATCAAGTGCTGCGGTCGGGCCGCATCCTGAAGGCGCTAATTGACTTGTGGAGAGTGCGCTCGCCTCCTCACGCGACCACAGCAGTACGCCATCATGCTCGGTGCGCAGTGGTGCCATCTGTTGGACAGCGGTGCTTGCAGTGTTGTGAACCTGCCAAAGTGTGGCGTGTGAACTACCTGTTCGTCTCCCTTCAAATAAGGCAAAGGGGTTGCGTGGAATTTCTAAAAAGGCATATGTCCAGTGAGACAAATTGGGTGGTTTGTGTGGTATTTGCCCATCATAAATGCATGAACGCCTGGCTGGATGAGGCCTGCGCTCGATCGACATACCGGCGATGACAGGAAGGAACGTGATGAGCGGCACAGGCCGAGAGCAGGGGCGTACAAGCGATGTACACAATGTTGTGTAGGTGGTGGAAGCAGACGGGTGGGTGCATGCATATGCGTGCATAGACACACACTGCTGTGCTGTTGGGGGCTGACGGGACGGTGCCGGAGTGGACCTTCCTTTACGAGGCTGTTCACAGCCCTCCCCACTGGGCAGAAACAGGCACGCGCCCCCCCCTTCCACACACACACACTCACCCACCCCACACTCCTCCGCTGTCCCCGCGCATGAGACGCAGGCGCTGGGCGCTAGGCTGGAGGGCCTCAGGGAGTCGTGCACGTGCGCGGGCACGATACTCGGGGGGTAAGTCTGTGGGAGAGCACCATGGCAACGGCAGCAGCGAGCATGCGCACAGCACACTCGGGCCACGGCGGTGTTGACCAGGGCGTGGCGCGTGCGTCAGCGGCAGAGGGCGGGTGCGGGCGTTGGGCAGGTGCGCGGGCTCGGCCGCCGCTACTACTGCCAACGCTGCGGCGCCTGTGCCTGCTGCTGCTGCCGCCCCACCACCCGTGATGCGCTTCCCCAGGCAGGATCTGCACTGACATTGAATCGAACGCACCAGATTGCAACTGCGGCATGCCATTTGCGCACCAAGGCATGTTTCAATGCAAGCGGCGGCAGCTGGCGGCAGGGTTGCACAACACGGAACACGGTAGAGAACACGGTGACACGATACGATACGGAACACGGTAGGTTTTTGGGGAGAACACGGTGGGAGAACACGGTTTTGCAGTTAAGCACCACAAACGTGTGCGAACACACGCGACAACACCGTGGCGCCAACACGCATGTGCCACAGCAGCATGACTAGTCTACTTCTAGAAGCCCCAGCCTAAATGCATGAGCAGTGGCCCTGGGCCAAGGCGTAAGTTGCCGCGGTCAGAGTCGGTGTCGGTCAGTTTACCATCTCCTTGTTTCCCTCCACTGCCAACGTCTGCTGCTTCTCCTCCACCTCCATCTGCTGCACCACACCAACATCACTTGTCTACTCATGAGGGGGTTCCATAGGTTCACGTCCCATATCAAACTTCAAAATCTGCAAGGAGCTACAGCAATGTCAATGCTTCACGACACTAAAGTTTGACCGACTGTAGCGCCTAGACGATTTGGTCGAAGCGGATGGTATTGACGACGTATTGAAGAATATGGAAATCCCGTGACGAGTAGATCAATCTAGGATCTTTTAGAGTTCAATTCGGCGTAGAATTGTGGTTTTACGGCGGCCACACTTCCACCGGTCACACTTCCACCGTTCGCCGTGTTCCGTATCGTGTTTCCGTGTTTCGGAAATATGATACGAACCTCGGTAAAAAAAACACGAAAAATGCGGCGTGTTGTGCAACCCTGGCTGGCGGTGTGGTGGCGGAGAGCAAGCAGACTTGGCGACAGCTACCGCACAGCAAAAACAATGCATGTGACAGCTGCGTTGCAGAGGTTCGCGGGGCAGTCGCTTTTGAGCCAAGGATTATTTTTTTTGGACCTTGGCCCTATACAACAGCTGCTGTGGCGGTCGGGGAGCCGTTTGCGCGCCTGAGCATTAGAACGGGGCGGGAACGGACTCGTGTGTGCATCTGTGGGACACCCACGGGGGGGGGCAGAAAAGAAAATTCTGGAACACACGATAGAAATAATTTGGACCCCCCCCCATACCCCCCCTACCCCCCCCCCATTTCACAAAATACGCCATGCATGGAGCCGGGACCAATGCTCATGGCTCTCTTACAGTGAGGGCTGTCCATCGCAATGTCTAAGTCGCCCAAAGGTAGTCGAAATAGCCCTCAAAAGGCAGCCATACCATGGCTTCGACGGCCGCCACCAAAGAGCGTGGACCCTCTAGTTCACACTTTCCAGGCAGGTTCAGGGTTGACTCTTCTGAGGTGTTTTGCTGCGCTCTCCAAGGAGATTCAGATGTCATCGGTCCCATCTCAATCCATGAAGGTTGCTCAAATCCCGGTGGGCACTTGGTGCTCCGTAGGGAGCACGCGGGGGAGCTGGGGCGCTGAGGGGGTGTGGACACCCCCTTACAACCCAGAGTCATTTCTTAGAGTGGATTCGTGCTCCTCTCATCAAGGAGGTTCCACCAAGGAGGTTCTGGAGTGTGCTTGCGTGCGTGTGTGCGTATTCCAGACATGCATGGTATTCAGTGCATGCACACTGGGGGCAGGCTTGCGCACGCGAGCTGCAGAGTGATCATGCGAGGGGGTAGAGACGTGCATGGGGCGGCACGCAGCGTTCACGCCGTGCGGGTGGGGACAGGCTCCGGACACGATGGGCAGGGACCATGCGAGGTGTGTGTGTGTGTGTGTGTGTGTGTGTGTGTGTGTCCAGACCAGGGGGCAGGCTCGCGTGGGCGATCCGCATACCCCATGCAGCACGCATGGGGGGCGATCTGCATGCACGCCATCCCCTGCCTCACCTCTCGCACGGTCAGCCTCGCCAGGCGCGCCACCGCCGTCGAGCGGCTGCAGGGATCGACATCGGTCCCCACATTCAGCAGGGTGAGATCGACGACACGGGGCCAGCGTCGCAGTGCAGCGGTGAGGTCGGCAGCTGAGAGGCCAGAGCTTGGGCTGGCTACGGCCTCAATCGACCCATCCACCTGATCACGCATGGCGCTGCACACGCCCCGAAGCGCTGCCTTTGAGGGGGCGTCCAGCGACGGCCACAGCACGAGCCAGAGGTCGGGGGAGAAGAGCTCGGCGTGAGCAGAGCAACTAGGAACAGCTGCGATCTGATCGGGTTCCATCCATTTGTGCATGTTGTGCATGTTGCCTTCTTGATGCAACATTTTGTGGGGGGGGAAGTTGGGGGGTCACCCCGGGGGACACACACTCTCCACACTCCATTTCGCACTCATCACGCGAACACATCGAGCATTCGAAGCAGCGCCACTCGCACGTCTGATTATTATCACCCAGTCAGGGACGATTCTGACTCACTGACCTGTCCCGTCGCCCGTCGTCTTCGCACGCGTCCTTCGTCAAGCCCAGACGTGAGAATCCAGCGTACCATCATTCGCCTGCATGTCGTGCCCAGTCACGCACACGCATGGCCGACCAGTGGCCATGCAGCCCATGCGTGTCAGTTGGTCATGCATGCACCGCGCACGCCGCAGCTCATGTTGACATGCATCCCGCTCCCCCCACACAGCCATCACGGCCAACGCACGATGCCTCCAGTGTCTCACCGGAACCTGAACGCACTGGCAACATTGTTGCGGCTGAGTCGTGACAGCAACCTGTCCTCCATCGCTGCCGCTGGCATCATCCCTGCGCTGGTGCGGCTGTTGGGGGGGTCTGGCTCTCCAGGTGACGTGAAGTACAATGCAGTAAGAGCGGTTGGCAACCTTGCTAAGAATATTCCGGTCACGGTTGCTGCCGCCGGTGCAATCCCTCTACTGGTGAGGCTGCTTGGAGGTGGCTCTTCAGCTGACGTGCAGGTGCAAGCAGCAAGAGCGCTTCGCTGCCTCGCTCTGAATGCTGAGACCAGGATGACCATCGCTGCAGCTGGTGCCATCCCTCCACTGGTGCAGCTGCTGGGACTTGGATCTCCTGTTGATGTGCAGCAAAGCGCAGCAGAAGCGCTGTTAAACCTCGCTAAGACTGCTGACAATGCGTTAATCATAGCTGCCGCTGGTGCCGCTGGTCTGCTGCTACAGCTCCTGGGGCCTGGGTATCCAGCTGCCGTTCAGCGGGATGCAGCAGGCACGCTAATGAACTTCGCTGTACATGCCGAGAACGAGGTCGCAATCGTTTCCGCTGGTGGCATCCCTCCACTGGTGCGGCTACTAGGCACTGGATACCCAGATGATGTTCAGCGGGACGCAGCAGGAACGCTCATGAACCTCACTATGAATGCTGACAACAACGCCATCATCGCTGCCGCTGGTGCTATCTCTCCCTTGGTGGAACTGCTGGGGCCTGGCTACCCACCTCTGACGCGCCGGTACGCTGAAGAAGCGTTGATGAACCTGGCCGCGAACGTTGAACACGCGGCCGCCATCGCTGCTGTCGGTCCCACCCCCTCACTGGTGCTACTGCTGGGGCCCGAATCCACAGCAAACGTGCAGAAGGATGCAGCAGGCGCGCTGACGAACCTCGCTGCGCATGCTGATACATTGGTCGCCATCGCTGCCGCTGGTGCCATCCCGCCACTGGTGCAGTTGCTGGGAAGCCCTGCACCTCTGGTGCAGCAGCACGCTGCAGGGGCACTGTGGAGCCTCGCTGCATGCGCTGAGAACACAGCCAACATCGCCGCAGGAGGTGCAATCCCCCCACTGGTGCAGCTGCTGGGGCCTGGCTCTACCGCTGACGTGCAGCAGATTTCAGCCGGAGCACTGTGCAGCCTCGCTGCATGCGCCAAGAACGCGGTCGCTATCACTGCAGCCGGTGCCATCCCCCCACTGGTGCAGCTGCTGGGACCCGGCTCCAGCGACGCCACAGCATCCTCTGCGTTGTGCGCACTAAAGGCACTCGGTGACAACGATCCCATGATCCATGCCATCATCGCTACTGCCACTGCAGGCGGGCTGCGGCAGATGCACATCTCATGATAGGGTCCACACACACAGCCCCACATTTCAGGGGGGGGGGCAGCGATCGAGTCGGGACTTGCGCCAATGGTATCTCAGTTTCAACAGAACTTGGCGTGGTGGGGAATTTCGACCGACCTTGACTTGACGTTGACCGTTTGCCTTTGTATACATAGGTCATTTGAAATCGTGGCAAGCACCGGTGTAGTCTTGTAAGTAAGGTAGCCATTGGGGATTGTATCCAAAGGTCGAGCTTTCAGCCATCTTGAACTTTGGACTCCTGTATCTGTTTGTCCTGGGAGGCCTCTACAGTAACAGTAACAGTAACACGGGGTTTCCAGCTAAGCAGGCTACTCTTCTACTAGAGACACCCGCCGATACTCCAGCACACTTCAGTACTAGAGTACCGCCGGCTCCCGGCCGATAGACTACCGCTCCCGCCGGCTAGACTACCCCAAACAGCGGTCTCTGACAGACATGTCTGGCAAGGAGCACAGGAGAGGACCTTCCTCAGGGTCACAGTAGTGGCCTTGTGGCCAGTCAAGCCGGCAGCAGGGTTGCACGATACGTGAGTACGCGTACGTACGTATTTTTCGTACGTACGTACGTACGTACGTACGTGAGGGAGCGTAAATACGTACGCGCTGTACGCAGCACCAGACGCCTTTTACTTGAAACACAAAAACGGCCATAACTCACGTTCCTGTGCTTGGATCGAAACCATTCTACTTGCATTGGAAAGCTTGTAACAAGAGCAATCGAGAGCTTATTTTTAGCATTGCACTGTAGTAGGGGGTGGGCCTTGGGTTCTGCTGCAGCACCACGAGCGCGCGCTTGCAACGATGCACACAACAGCGGACGGAACTCCCTGCCCTCTGCCTGGATTTGAGCCATTTGACTTGCATTTGAAAGCTTGTAACACGGGCTATCTGTATGACCTCAGTATGCAGCACTGCAGTAGGGGGGCGTGCCTGCGGGGGTGCTGCAGCACACCACGCGCGCACGCGCTCGCACCGCACCACAAACAAAAAGAGCAGCAACTCCCTGCCCTCCAGGTCGCCCCCTACTAGATCTCACTGGACAACCCTTTCTATCAGTTTTCCAATGCATTTTTAATGGTTGCGATCCGAGCACAGGAGCGTGAGTTGTGGTCGTTTTTGTGTTTCAAGTAAAAGGCGTATAGTGCTGCGGCGTCCCGATTTTCGCACTCGTACCCAGCATACGCACGTATTTCCGAAAAATACGTACTTACGTACGCTCCAGAACCGAAATACGTACGTACCGTGCAACCCTGGCCGGCAGAGCCGACTGGCGCTGACTGGAACGGTCCCCGCCTGGCAGTGCACGGCTGTCCAGCTCTCGTATGCATGGGGCTCAGCCGGCGCCCCATGCCTCATGCATGGCCAGGTCCCACCCTCCAGGCCTCTACACCAAATTGAAATATTCGAGTGGGGTCCTCAAGACTCCTTCTGGCTGGCTGGGGGTCGTGTAGTTGGTGAAACCCTACAACCTGCCCACTTGCCCCGACACTTATAATCTCCAAAGAGTCAGTCTTTAGAACGCCGATGGATGGAATGCGCGCGCTGCGGGATCAGATGGAACACGCACGCCGCGGGATGTGAGACCAGACATGTACAGCGCTTCGAGTGTTACTGGTTGACGCACGCATTCACTACACCCTGCAACGCAACGCGGCCTCGCAGGCGCTCACAGTTGCTCAGCCCCCCTAGACTTCTAGTCTAAGCCTTAAGTCACACCCCAGGCCGCTCCAGACGCGTACTTGTAAAAACTGTAAAAGAAAACTCGCAACGTGCCCGCTCCTATCCTCCTATCCCGCGCCCTCCCCGCGCCCGCCCCTTCCCCCCACGCCCTCCCTCTGCGGCCCTCTGTCTGGGACGCCTCCTGCCTCGTGCGCGTGCACCGACGCCCCGCGTGCAGGCCCTCCCCTCCCCCTTCCTCCCCCACTGCCGCCCTTCCCCCCCGGGGGTGCGCTGCTGCCATCCCCCCCACCACCCCCGCGACTGCCCCTCCCCGCGTGCGCACTCGGCGGGGGGTCCCGACCGTCCACGCCGCCACGACCACCTGGCAGAGCGCCGGCGCCACTGCGGCTCGCCTGCTGCCGTGCCTGCTGCTGCGCGTGCTGCTGCGCGTGCTGCTGCGCGTGCTGCTGCGCCTGCTGCTGCGCCTGCTGCTGCGCCTGCTGCGCCTGCGGTGCACCGCGTGGCGCCTGCGGCAGCAGGGCCCCCTCAGCGCCGCGGCTCCCCGCACCGCTGCTGCCGCCACCCCCACGCCCAGACTGCTGTGGCGCCCCCTCGTTGCCGCGGCTGCCCGCACCGCCCCCGCCACCACGCCCAGACTGCGGCCAGCGGTGCGACCTCCTCTGCGCCTGCACTTGCCCTTGCACCTGCCCTGGCGCCTGCGCCTGCGTCTGCCCCTGCGCCTGCACACCGCCACCTAGCCGGCCTCCGTCATTGGCATCCCTGCCGCCGTTGCCATCTCTACTCCCGTTGCCCTGCCCGCCGCGCTCGCGCGGCCGCGCATGTCTGCCGCCCCTGCCGTCGCCGCCGCGACCTGGATGGGTGGCGTACGTGTGTGTGTGTGTGTGTGCATGTGTCCGCTGCTAACGCCACCGGCGCCACCTGAATGGGTGGCGCACGTGCGTGTGTGTGTGTGTGTGAGAGAGTGTGTGTGCGTGTGTGTGTGTGCGTGTGTCCGCCGCCAACGCCACCGCCGCCGTACGTGCGCGCGTTTGTGTGTGTGTGTGTATCTGTGTGCGCGTGCATGTTCAGTGTGTGTGTGTGTGTGCGAGAGTGTGTGTGTGTGTGTGTGTGTGCGTGTACATGCATGCATGCGTGTGTGTGGACCATGCACCAGCAGCACCGCACGGCCAACGCGCCGCACCTGCGTGTGCCGAAGTCGACGATGATGGTGCGCCCGATGGCTCGCCCACACCTGGGGAGCAGATGGAGCGGATTACGATCAGCAATCGCACGATGCGGTCAAGTATAGCAAGGGGGGGGACATGGAGCGGGGAGCGGATAATGATAAGCAATAACACGATGGGTGGACACGCATAGCAGGGGCGGCATGGAGCGGGGGGGGGGGGCGAAGATGAGGGGCGCATGCGGTGGGCCACCAAGCAGCAGCAGCATGGGGGACGGGCAGCAGTGGATGGGGGGGGATGGGGGGGATAGGGATGGAGGTGTGTTTGTGTGTGTGCGTGTGTGTGCAGCGTACATAATTGCAGTGCCTCAGATGCAGCCCCCCCCCCCCCCCCCAAGAGTGACAATATGTCCCCTCATAGCGACGAGTGGACACCTGCTTTTGGCAGACGCCCTCGTGCAGACCCTTGGAATGCGTGCAACGATCTGGGATGGAGTGCGTGCATGCACCCAAGCCCCGCCATTTGCCAACGGCAGTGGCGGTGGCGCCCCCCCGATGATGCCGTGATGCACGTGACGACCGGGAGGGAATGTGTGCCCAGTAACAGTAACAGTAACAGTAACACGGGGTTTCCAGCTAAGCAGGCTACTCTTCTACTAGACACCCGCCGATACTCCAGCACACTTCAGTACTAGAGTACCGCCGGCTCCCGGCCGATAGACTACCGCTCCCGACTACCCCAAACAGCGGTCTCTAAGAGACATGTCTGGCAAGGAGCATATAGGAGAAGACCTTCCTCAGGGTCACAGTAGTGGCCTTGTGGCCAGTCAAGCCGGCAGAGCCGACTGGCGCTGACTGGAACGGTCCCCGCCTGGCAGTGCATGGCTGTCCAGCTCTCGTTTGCATGGGGCTCAGCCGGCGCCCCATGCCTCATGCATGGCCAGGTCCCACCCTCCAGGGGTGCATGGACGACAGAGTTGTCATGGAGGCTGCCTGAAGACCTTCCAACGCCAGTCACCGGCAGACGAGCGACCCCGAGGATGAGCGCGGTGACGAACGCTGCGATTGGTGAAGCGGATTTACTCGGTGTTGCCTCGGCGGTCGCCACCGCTGAAGCCGTGATGGTAGCCCGCCTCCACGGGCAGCCATCTTGACCAATGTCCAGCATGCATTGACGGGCGCCAGCTCCTCCGCTCGTCGATCAACTCGTCGAGATCGGTGCCGCATGGCGTCCTGCATGAGGGGAGGATAAGGGCCGTCTCCCAGCACGGGCCGCGGCAGCGCCACGGCTACTTTCCAAGCCATGGCAGCGCCGGGCAAGCCGCTCCTGAAGTGTTCCACCGAGTGGCAGTCTAGCAGGAGCCGGGCCAGTCGTATTTTACCCCGCTCGTCAGCGGCACGGAGATCCTCATCACCAGCAGCGCCGCATTGCTGGGTCCAGGGCTCGACGACAAGAACGCGCCTCCGTTTATCGAGCCCCGTTAATGTGTGCCCAACCCCAGTTTTCCTTTTTGGCTGCCCCACAACCACCATTTCAGTCAAATGGCTGAATAGCTAAGAAAGATGTGCCGACCCTGCCAAGCAAACCGCTGCCCAAGCCCCACCATGTGCCGGTTCCGGTGCCGGTGGCGGAGGTGGCCCCCCAATGATGCCGCCGCGCGCGAGCTGCAGCTCAAACAGCCGGCGGCGTGCACGCTGTAGCTCCCTCTCTGCGCGCATGCGTGTGTATGTGTGTGTGTGTGTGCACGCGTGCGTGCATGCGTGTGTGTGTGTGTGTGCGTGTGTGTGTGTGTGTGTGTGTGTGTGTGTGTGTGTGTGTGTGTGTGTGTGTGTGTGTGTGTGTGTGTGTGTGTGTGTGTGTGTGTGTGTGTGTGTGTGTGTGTGTGTGTGCGTGTGTCTGCAGGTGTGTCTGTGCATGTGTGTGTGTGTGTGTGTTGTCGCATTTACAGTCTGTCGGACACCTTTGCTAGCGTATTTGACCTGTGCTTGCGCACCCTGGAGAAGAGGCTGGCAGTCTTCCATCATATGCATGCGGTGTGTTTCTCGAAAGCATGTGACCAGGAACGGAAGGAACCCGTGATTTCCTTTTCGGATCTACACAGCCATTTGGCTGTATTGTACTTTGAACTTGCACACAGCTCAACCCATCCAGTGGATTGTTATTGTTAGTCTGACAAGCCCGCCAGACAGAGCACGTCGACAGCTTTCAAACGACCTATGTATGAGGACAAACGGCCAACGGTCAACGCAGTCAAAGCGAAATACGGCTGTGGAAAAAATAATTGAAAATCCTGAAAAGGAAATCACTGCCAGGAACCAACCAATTGGTGTGACACACAGACCACACACAAGGGTAACAAAGAGAGGAGCAGTGATTTCCTCTTCGGCTCTGCACAACCATTTGGCTGTAATCCGGCTGCTCCTTGACCTTGAACACGGGTAAATCGATTCAGTGGATTGGAAGTCCGACGAGGCCGCCAGACAAGAGCTCGTCAAGAGCTTTCACATGACCTACATGACATGTATGAGGGCAAACAGTCAACGGGAGGTCACTGGTCAACGCGGTCAAATCAAAAATCCGGCTGTGGGGTCATTAATCAAAGATCATGAAAATAAATCACTGGGGAGGAGGCACACGTAC
>VFSX01000062.1:622500-625000 GCA_016618255.1 Chlamydomonas sp. UWO 241 | reverse complement strand
TGTGTGTGTTCTGAAGGTAGTCCTGATCAACTGCGCGTGTGTGTTTGTGTGTGTGTGCGTGTTTGAGCGTAATTTGGTTGTTTGGTGATGTCCTAGCAGCAGTGTCGAGGAGGGCACTCTGCAGGGCTTTGGAGCGTGTGTGCGTGCACACGCGAGTGCTTGTGCATGCGCGTGCGCGTGAGTGTGCATGCGTGTGTGTGTGTGTGTGTGTGTGTCTCACCTCACACAGGTGACCCAGCACCAGCTCCCCATGCAACCCGTCTGCCTCGTCTCTCAGCAGTGCTTGCAGCGAGGCCTCCCTCGCTGTGTGTGTGTGTGTGTGTGTGTGTGTATGTGTGTGTGTTTGCGCACGTGTGCACGCGTGCGAGTGTGTGTGCTGTGCGGGTATGAGCGTGAGCGTAAGCGTGAGCGTGAGCGTGCGTGTGTAAGTTTGAGGGCGTGTGTGCGCGTTGTTGACCCACCCTCTCCGAGCCCCTTGGTCCCCTCCAGCCGCAGCCCCACCGGCGGGCAGCCGGGCGCGTCGGGGTAGCCGGGCGGCGTGGACGCTGCTAGGCACGTGGACACAAAGCACGTGTGCGTGTCCTCGCCGGTGTGCGGTGACAGCGCGACCGACACAGTGGTGGTGGTGGCAGCTCTGCCGCTGCCGCCGCTGCCAGGTCCATCTGGTGCACTTATGTGTGTGTGTGTGTGTGTGTGTGTGCGTGTGTGTGTGCGTGTGTGTGTGTGTGTGTGCGTGGTGTGGTGTGATGTGGTGTAGTGTGTGTGCGGGGGGGGGGGGGGGCATGCACACGAACGCGTGGCGTCGCATGATGCCCAAATGCGCTTGCATGCATGTCATACATGCAACACATGCAGCATGCACATGCACCTCACCGTTGACCTCTGTGCTTATCGACACAGACACCGCGTCGTCGCCATACGTGGCTGCCAGCGCCTGGAGCTCAGTCGCCAGGAGCTCGGTCTCCTCCATCGCCTTTCCCTCTTGTCTTTAGGGGTGAAACCGCCGGAGTGCAAACCACATGTGCATCTATTCAGGAGTACATCACGCGCTGGATGGCTGTGAAGGGCCAGGAACTCATGATAAATTGCAGGTTCACACATTCCGCTCAAACTCCAGCGACGCATCACGACGCCGCAGTTTCTGAAACCTGTGTGATCCATAAGTCTTTGTTACTACTAACATTAGTAGCGTGTTATAACGCAGTTGGCGTTGCAGCTGTTGCTGGCGGCGGTGCCACAGGTGCGCGCTACGCTGGTTGGCGCTCCACTTATGTGTGCAAGGGTGTGTGACGTGGGCTTGAAATCGTGAACCGGCAGGGGTGGAGCTGACAGCCACCGCAGTGGCTTGCATGCATGCAAAGCTCACGCCATGCGCGGGCACACGCCCATGCAGGCCTGCTGCCCCGGCCTGCCTCATCTCTCGCTTCCACCCAGCAACGACCACCAGGATTCCAGCGACACATGAGCAGAGTCGGCGTCTGTGGAACCCGCAGCCCATGCCACGCGCAGGCAGGCACAGCAGCAGCTCCAGCAGTGCCCCGCCCTCCTCGCCAGTCCCTCTCTCTCTGCCGCACCCTCCGGGCACCGCCCACATCAGCCGTCCACAGCCGCGGGCAGACAGTGCGCCCTAGGTGCGCCCCCAGCGGTGCCATGGCGATGGACACTGCCACGAGGACAGCGGAGGTGGAGGTGGAGACGGTGGAACAGGAGGTGCGTCTGAAGGGGCGCTCGTCCCCACACGACCGCCAACAGGCGCGCGCAGACACACACACGCCACACACACATACACACACACACACACACACACACACACACACACACAAACTTTCACATGCATGGATACACGCACACACACACAACCATGGATGGAATACGCCACCAAAGGCGTCTGCCGGACTGTAAAATCGACCACACATGTACATACACACACACACACACACACACACGCGTGGCTGCGTGCATGCCCCTCAAATGTGCGCAGGAGCACCACATGCGTGGCGTGGTGCGCGGCAGCGCACCCGTGGAGCTCATCTCTCCACGCAAACACCCTCACACCCGCAGCACGCCCGCACACGCAGGCGACTGGGTGCGTGCCACCCACACTTGTGCTGCACACATGATGTGCACATGCACAAGGTTTTCGCAGGAGCACTACGTGCGTGGCGTGGTGCGCGGCAGCGCGCCCGTGGAGCTCGGGCCGTGCGTTTGCGCGCTCGCGGGTGTGGACCCACACCAGGCGCACTATCTCATCGACATTGGTGCGGTCTTCATTGGTGAGCCTTGACACCCCCTCCCTCCATGTGTATCCTCCTCCCTCCCCCTACCCTCCATTGCCCTGCTCAATCTCCCGTCAAATCTCCCGTCAAATCAGGCGAGCCTCCCCCTCCGCCCCCCCCCCGCCCCATGCCCCTAGCGCCAAGGCTGGTGCCTCGTGCCTGCCATGCCCACGGACCTTTCATCCCACTCTCCCCCCCCTTGCTTCTCTCCCCCGCTCTGCTCC
>VFSX01000062.1:545000-615000 GCA_016618255.1 Chlamydomonas sp. UWO 241 | reverse complement strand
CTCTCCGATTTGTTTTTACCAAACATGTATCTGCAAGCATAATGCGTCAGCCAGAAATTACCAAACATGGATTTTCGGCACAATCAAAACGCAAAATTCCAAAATTTACCAAATGGTGTTTCACCAAATCCTCTGATCAGTACGGTACACACACACCATGCCAGGTGGGCGACACAATGTACGCGCCGATCGCTGAGATGCTTGTGGACGAGAGTGGGCGCGTGTCGGACGCGCGCACGGTGAGCGGGCGTGGTGATGGATGTGACAGTCGTTTGATGGACCTCGCCCAACGGCAACGCATTCGACTATATACTCGGTGTATAGGTCTGCAAACCCCGCCTTGAACACCGTGCATCCGGCTTTAACAACCATGGTGACACATGTGTGCGTGGTGGTGGCATTACTCGCTCCCGAATCCCGGTGGGACCCACGCACTCGCGCGCACGCACCGCACTCAAAATCCCTGCACACCCTCACGCCCCGCTCGCCCCGCATCGCCCACCCCACCGCCCCCCAGGTGTCACTCATCGAGGGCCTCCCGCAGATTCGCGCCCCGCTTGGCCTGCATGCGGCAGAGCTGGAGTGGGGCGGACGGTGCCTGTCTGCACCGCCGCCGTGGAGCTAGAGCTTGTGGAGCCGTGGACCTAGGGCTAGCAGTTGCACCAGTCGCGCCCGTGTGATGGCACGACGCCGTGACCATTGAGAAGACAGTGCAAACGTGACTGCACACACGCCAGCACATCTACGGGGTCTCGCTCGAGTGTGGCTTGGGTATCTCATTTTGCAAGTGCACTGCATCTCCTCTAGATCTACCATCAGGCCCAAACTTGCACACGTGCTCCCACCATCTAGGCCCTGCAACTTCTGTCTCTCACACGCTCGCGCATGCCCCATGACCCACTAACCACCACAGCCCACGGGACATCCAGCAATACTAGCGCCGGCCTAGACCCTGACCCGCGCGCCACGCCTTGGTCGACAACGCCGGGGGCCATGCCTGCTGCACGCTGCTCGCGCATACTGGCTTCGCTGCTTCCACAGGCGCTGCTCTCCACATTGGAACCGCTGGAGCTCTCCCAAACGCTACCATAGGAACTCCGTCCCATTGAGCTCTCTCCGCTATCCCCGTCACTACCTGATAACCGGCTCAAAGCCAATATGCCATTTTTTGGGAGAGCGAGCAACCATGTTAATTATCTTTTTGAACAAAAGGGGCGCGGCCCCCAAGTGTCGTGCCCCCGCAGAGGTGCCAGACTCCCTCAGGTCCTTCAGCGGAGAGCACGGCGTTTGATGAGGCCCAGGCGATCCGACGCTCCATTTATAAGGACACAAGTGTGCGGTTCTTACACTTGACCCCCCAACTCCCCCCCCCCCCCCCACACACACATGGCTGCCACACCATGGCTGCATGACACCTGCACTGACCACAACCTCAGACCAAGCACACATGGATCTGGACCAGGTTGCTCAGCTAGCCCACGCCGTGCTCTTCTCCCCCGACCTCTGGCTCGTGCTGTGGCCGTTGTTGAACGCCCCCTCAAAGGCAGTGCTTCGGGGCGTGTGCAGCGCCATGCGCAGTCAGGTGGATGGCTCGATAGAGATCTTAGCAAGCCCACGGGATGGCTTCTCAGCTGCCGACCTCACCGCCGCACTGCGAACCTGGCCCCGCATCGTCGACCTCACCTTATTCCTGGGCGTGGACTGCGAGCACCCGGTCGTGAACCTGCAGCCGCTCGCCAAGACGACGGTGGCGCGACTGGCGAGGCTGGCCGTGCGCGAGGTGAGGCAGGGCACGGCGTGCATGCAGACAGCCCCCATGCGCGCTGCATGGCGCACCCACGCCCCGCAAGCCTGGCCCCTGGCCTGGACACGCACGCACACACACACACACACACACACACACACACACACACCTCGCATGGTCCCTGCCCATCGTGTTTGGAGCCTGTCCCCACGCGCACGGCGTGCACGCTGTATGCCGCCCCATGCACGTCTCTACCCCCTCGCATGACCGCTCGTCTCGTGCCGTCCCTCGCATGACCAATCTGCAGCTTGTGTGCGCACGGCTGTCCCCGTGTGTGCATGCACTGAATACCATGCATGTCTGGAACACGCACACACGCACGCTCCAGCCACATGCGTCCCGACTTGTGACCGCACGTGCGTGCAGCCCCCCGAAGACGACGTCCCAGACTGGCTCATGCCACTGATCAGCAGCTCCGTGTCGTCGACGCTGCAAGTGGCTGACTTCAGCTGCTGTTGCGGCCTGAACTCCGTCGACGCCGTGCGCAGCTGTGTGCAGCTGAGGGTCCTCTGGATACCCTTCGTGAGAGTGGCGGACCTGTCGCCACTGGCATCGTGCAGCGCGACGCTCGAGGAGCTGTGGATGGCTGGCAACGAGCAGATTGACAGCCTCGGTCCACTGAAGGCGTGCACGAGGTTGGAAAAACTCGACCTGCGTGACTGCAGCTTTGAGCCTGTCGAGGTTGAAGCCCTGCGACTGGCATGCACCCAGCTGGCACACCCGTCAACGGTCGAGCTTGAAGGCCTGGTGCACGAGCTTCAGCCGGGCCTCCCACCGCGCACACAAGTGGCGGCGATACAGGAGCTGCGCGGAATTTGCCTTGACGACCTAGAATCTCTGGGGAACCAAGCGATTCTAGCCGCCGCGGGTGTGATTCCGCCTTTGCTGCAACTGCTTCTTGCGTCCAACTCTTCGTCATTCGTGCAGGCAGCTGCAGCGAGTGCACTTGGCGGCCTCATCTGTGACAATTCTGCACACCAGGCTATCGTCACCGCCGCCGGTGGGATCCCGTCGCTGCTGGTGCAACTGGTGCAGCAGGTGGAGGGCTTGGAGCGTGAATCATTTGAGCAGGCTGCAGCAGCAAGGGCGCTGAACAGCCTATCTAAACAGCCTCCTCAGAACCAGACGGCAATCGCCGCCGCTGGTGCGATTCCGCCTCTAGTGATGGTGCTGCTGCTGGCGACTGGCTCCGACGACGACGCGGAGGCGGAGGAGGCATCAGCAGCTGCACTTGGCAATCTTGCTGCAGGCCATTTTCAGAACCAGACCGTCATCGCCGCTGCTGGTGCCATTCCACCCCTGGTGCAGCTGCTGGGGCCTACTCCCTGCGCAGACTGGCAGGAGGGGACGGCAGCAGATGCACTGAGCAAGCTTGCTGCCGATCACGCTCAAAACCAGGCTGCCATCACCACTGCTGGTGCCATTCCGCTGCTGGTGCAGCTGCTTGGACCTGATGTTTTGGCGCACGTGCAGAGGGCGGCGGCATGCGCACTGAGCAAGCTTGCTGCCAATCATGCTCAAAACCAGGCCGCCATCACCACTGCAGGTGCCATTCCGCTGCTGGTGCAGCTACAGGGTCCTGGCTCGCCGGCACAAGTGCAGAAAGCAGCAGTTTCTGCACTGCGCCATCTGGCCGCTTACCACACTGAAAACTAGGCCACACTACTTGTATCAAAGCAGCATTGCTGACCATCCTGAGGTCCACAGGGACAGCACAAAGCTGTAATGTGAGGCCTGTTGAACGCCCAATGCAAGGCAGGCAGCAGCAAGTGCGCTGCGCTACTTGGCCAACCAGGCCGAGAACCAGGACGCCATTATCGATGTTGGTGCCATTCCACTTTTGGTGCAGCTGCTGGCGCCTGGCTCCTCGACAGACTTGCAGTCTGCAGCAGCAAGGGCTCTCAGCAGCCTGGCTGCTGACCATGCTGATAACCAGGCAGGTGGGACCCGAATCTTTGGCAGATGTGCAGGAGGCAGCAACATCTGCACTGCACACAAGCTGCGCGTAAACGCAACAACGTTGTTGCTCTGAAGTATCCGACCTGTTCCCTTCCCTCTCTCACCGCCTCAGCTAACTGGCACCCCTCGCCACGTGTTAAACCATCGCCCCTGCGCGTGTTGCTCGCCCATGTATGTGCATCGAATCACGTGTCCGTCTTCGCCTTCTGGATGCCCAGCAGCGACTTGAGGAACTCGTAGCTCACCATCCGGATCGCGTTTTGCGGCACCACCTTGAGCGTGTTGGCGGCCCAGCCGCGGTAGAAGCCGCGTGCCCCCTCCGTCCTGTGTGTCAACGTGCGCACGCGCGCGCGGTTCATTCAGTCGGCCGTCGCCAGGTTGCGCGGCGCCTTGGTCATTTGTCTGCAAGTGGGCTGTCAGTGCGGGCGGCCCCTGCACGCCCACACCCACATGTACGCACGCACACGCATGTGCACGCACACGCGGCGTGCCACGCACACGCACACACACACACATGGGAACACACACTTTGTGGCTGGCCTGGCTCCGCCTCGGTCACATCAGATGTGACAGATGTGGCCGAGCCAGGCCAGTCACACACTTAGTTGCCCACGCGAGCACGGTGTGCCACACACACGCACACGCAAACACACACATGCGCACGAGAGCACGGTGTGCCACACACACGCACACGTGCTGTGCCACACACACGCGCGCCCACCCCACACCTCGCGATCGTGGCAATCGCGTCCAGCTGGTTCCGGTACACCGTCCCCTTCATCTGCATTCGCCGCCGCACGGTGTCGAGCGGGTAGCAGATCGACGCGGCGAGCGTGCCAGACACCGCGCCCAGCATGAAGTTGGCGACAGAGCTCTGGGGCCTGGGTGGGTGCGCACAGTTTTGGATGGGGTGTGTGGGGGCGGCGAGCGTGCCAGAGACCGCGTCCAGCATGAAATTGGCGACAGAGCTCTGGGGCCTGGGTGGGTGCGCACAGTTTTGGATGGGGTGTGTGGGGGCGGCGAGCGTGCCAGAGACCGCGTCCAGCATGAAATTGGCGACAGAGCTCTGGGGCCTGGGTGGGTGCGCACAGTTTTGGATGGGGTGCGGGGGATGAGTGTGCCAGAGACCGCGTCCAGCATGAAGTTGGCAACAGAGCTCTGGGGCCTGGGTGGGTGCGCACAGTGTTTGGACGGGGTGTGGGGGGCGGCGAGCGTGCCAGACACCGCGCCCAGCATGAAGTTGGCGACAGAGCTCTGGGGCCTGGGTGGCTCCGCACAGTGTTTGGACGGGGTGTGGGGGGCAGCGAGCGTGCCAGAGACCGCGCCCAGCATGAAGTTGGCGACAGAGCTCTGGGTTGAGTGGATGCGCACAGTTTTGTACGGGGTGTGGGGGGCGGCGAGCGTGCCAGAGACCGCGCCCAGCATGAAGTTGGCAACAGAGCTCTGGGGCCTGGGTGGGGATGCACAGTTTTGGACGGGGTGTGGGGGGCGGCGAGCGTGCCAGAGACCGCGACCAGCATGAAGTTGGCAACAGAGCTCTGGGGCCTGAGTGGGTGTCGACGGGGTGTGGGACAGTGTCGCACATGCACGTGCAGAGCCCCCCCCCCTCCCCGTCCCATGCAATGTCTCGTGTCCCTTGGGACCCTCTCCCCTCGACTCGACCCTGGTAGGCTGGCACGCTGCGTGGCCTTGCGGGCTCTCCTAGCAGAGCCCCCCCCAGACGTGTAGCCTAGGCCTTGACTCACGCCCCCGGGTTCCTCCAGGCGCGTACATGTAAAACCTGTAAAAACCCCTCAACTCACTTGTTGCCCGCGTACAGCGCCTTCTTCATCATGTCGTACGAAGCAAAGTTGAGCGCGGCATACGGCGCGATGCCGATGAGCGTCGGCACGAGGCCCTTGTAGAGGGCGGCCAGGCCCTCGGTGCGCGCGATGGTGACGACTGCGTTGGTCGCGCCTGCGGACGTGCAGTGGCAGATAACAATGCGGTGGATACCTTGCAGGCCTATTTCCCACTCCCTACGAAGTCGTTGCGAGGCTTGCTTTCATTACAGTATCCACCACAGGTTTGGGGCTTATAGCTTTGAGTTGAGCGTTTGAGGTAGAGGTGCCGACCCTTGACCTCAAATCCACCGCATGTTGCCAACACCCAGTGCTTGCTCATGCCGACCAGAGCACGGGTGCGTGGGCAGCGCGAGGCGCAGCCGCACGGTGCCGCGTGGGTGCATGAGCACGGCCATGCCTAATGCAAGGCACCCTCACTAGGTTTTAAGATAGCCCCCCCCACACACATGCCCAAGTGCCCACCAGAGTATGGGTGCTTGGGCAGCGCGAGGCGCAGCCGCACGGTGTCCAGCGGGTGTGTGAGCGCGGTCGCAGTCATGCCGGCAAACGCTCCAGCCGTCAGCCGCCGCGCCAGGGTCAGCTCGTGGTTCTCGTCTGCACGTTGCGTGCGCGCAAACACAGGTCACGCAAGGGCGGTTGCACATGCCTAGGTAGGGGGCTGCGCCTGGGACGCTCTTGCCGTGAGACGCGGCGCCAGGGCCAGCTCGTGGTTCTTGCTTGCGTGCAGACGCAAGTGTATGATCAGGTGCTGCCAGTCACACGTGGTCGATCCGTCGGACGCCTTTGATGGCGCATTAGACCCTAGGAAAGAGGCCGGCAGCTGTCAAAAGTAGACCCCTAGCATGCCATCTGCCATCATGATTGCTGTGCACACGGTGCGTGTCTCAAAACAGGCGACAAGGAAGTCAGCCAACTCATGCCAGAAACTGGGGTTCTCCTGGCCTGGCCGAGGATTCATAGGCAGGGCACTCAAATACCATGTGTGCCTCATCCTCTAGCCCACCGCATAGGCAGCACACCCCTCTGGCTGCGTCGCTGCCTCTGTCCCCGTGAGTGTGAAATCCATGGTGAGATCAATTGCACATGCGCAGACAGGGGCGGGCGAGCCCAATTGATGAGTCCTGTGTGCAAGAGAGAGGGAGCGTTGAGGCATGTGTGCATGGGAGAGATGGATATAGTATGTGCAAGAGAGAAAGAGAGAGAGAGAGACAGAGAGTGACAGAGAGAGTGACAGAGAGAGAGAGAGACAGAGGGCGCACTACTACGGCTGCGCAATATCCTCGGCTTTCCAGCCGCCGCTTGTCGCTGCCGTTCGCCGACAGCTGCAGAGTACAGAAATGTATGCAAACCACAGTTCTGCCCAGCCCTGCCCTATACCATCGGCCCCACCACCAACCCAACCGCACCCACAAGTCCTACGCTCCACTCCTTGCCTGAAGGCTGTATATTGCCCGAGCACTTTAGGAGGGTGGCTGGCTACTTGTGGTGGGGGACTCGTGCTGAAGGGTGTGGACAGCCTCGCCCTTCCACCACGTCAACCCCACCGCAAGAAGCCAGCAGCAATCGCCTGCGAGGAGCCGCTTGTGGCCGTCGTGCGTGGACAGCTACGCCGAAGAGGACATACATATGTGCACCACGTTGCAGCAGCCTTGCCATTCAACGTCAACCCCACCACTAAACCCAGCGGCACTTGCCTGCGAGCAGCCGCTTGTAGCTGTCGTTTGCCGACAGCTGCGCCGCGGAGTACGGAAAGATGCGCACCACGTTGAGCGAGTTGCCCTTCCAAAACGCAAGGATGCCCTCTTCCCGGAAGATCTTAGAGAAGGCCTGGGTTGCAGGTTTTCCAGGTTTAGGGTTTTAGGGTTTTAGGGTGTAGGGTTGAGGGAGTTGCCCCTCTAGAATGCAAGGATTCCCTCTTCCCGGAAGATCTTGGAGAAGGCCTGGGAGGGTTGAGGGTGCAGCAGGGTTTGGGGTTCAAGGGTGCAAGGGTTGCGGGTTTGGGGTTTAAGATTGAGGGAGCTGCCCTTCCAGAACAAGGACGCCCTCTTCCAGGAAGATCTTGGAGGAGGCCTGGGCGGGTTAAGGGTTCAAGGGTTCAAGGGGCAAGGATTTAGGGGTTGAGGGTTGAGGGAGTTGCTCTTCCAACAAGCGAGGAACCCTACTTCTCGGAATATCTTGGAGAAGGCCTGGGTTTAGGGCGCAGGAGGGGCTGGGGCTCGAGGGATTACAGTTTGGGGTTCAGGGTTGAGGGGTTCAGGGTTTGGGGAGCTGCCCTTTAAGAAGGCAAGGAACCATCCCGAAAGATCCTTGAGAGGCCGGGGCGTCACCGTAAGGACACGCCCCGCGGATGAGAGCACAAATGCTTGGTAATTGTAAACCCAATCAGGGATGAATGGACAACTGGCCAATGCAATTCAAACTATGAAGCGCTGATGCATCTGGAAAGGATGTATGCAGGTGCATGCACACACACACACACTCACACACACACACACACATGCACACACACGCCTCACCTGGCCCACGCCAGTGTAGGCCTTGGCAGACACGCCAGACGAGGCGACCGCCTGCGTGTGGTGCGTGTGCGTGGGCGTGGGCGAGTGCGCGCGTGTGTGCGTTGGCGAGTGTGTCTTTGCAAGTGTATGGGTTGCACATTGTCGCTGTTAGTGCGCGCGTGTGGCCTTGACAGGGTAACAGGTGTGTGCAGAGAGCAGCTGCGTGTGCTGTAATCGCTGCTCGCCGGAGAATGCCGCCCCTGCTCCTCCCACCCCGGACCAAACGCACCTGCACTTGGAAGAGCAGCTTGATGCGGTCCAGCGGAGCGGTCGATGTGCGTGCAATGGCACCCGCGGAGCCGCCCGCCAGGAACATCCTGCGTGGATGGACGCAGATGTGGATGGGCAAGGTCTAGTACAGGGGTCCTCTGGTCTAGTGTGCACGCGTGCAGTGCATGGGCGTACTTGCGCAGTGGCTGGGTTGTGTACCTGCAACACACAGTTTGGGTGTAAGTAACCCTTCCTAGCAAGTTCCAACAGCACGGGCGCATGCGCGCTGCACGCTGGAGGTGGGTGCATGCACGTGAGGGGTCCATGCACGCCATGCGGCTACATGCAAGTTTGATGCCCCACGCGCCTCCACCCCTCCCACCTGGAGCTGTCCCAGGCGGAGGACACCGGCTTCTTCTCATCGCGAGTCATTGCTGCAGCGGCGCTGGCTAGTGTGCTGGATCACTAGGGCTGTGCGATTGTTGGGGCCAGCGGCACGCCTGGTGGGGGCACGGCTGTGCCCGATGGGTGAATCGAGTAAGCACAGTTATACAGAAGGGGCGAGGGGCTTTTGTTTTGAGATCGCAGCTGTCTTGTTCCGAGCAATCCATACTTTGTGTGTTTTCTCGCGCTGTTGCGCTCATTCACGACGCTGGTTGTAACGCAGTGGTGATGGGGTTGACATGGAGCTGCCGCACGCGACGGAACCGTCGCGTTTAGAGAGCTTTAAAACAGACGACGTGCAAAATAAGGTGCAGCCGATCTGTCGTGAGCATGAGCTCAGCCGGGACCTGGCAGGAACAAGGCGCGCCCGTGGGTCTGCCCAAGCGCAAGTACAGTAGCATAGAGCCCCGACACGTCATCGTGCTCGCGTGCTTCCTCGCCACGCTGTGCATGTACATGGAGCGCGTCGGCTTCTCCATCGCGTTCACCGAGCTCGCAAAGACCGCCGCACTGGACGAGTCCATCAAGGGCACCGTGCTGTCGGCCTTCTTCTGGGGATACGCGCTGTCGCAGGTCCGTGGACCTGCCTCGCATGCACAATCTCATGGACGCATGGACGCATGGGCAAAACAGCATAGACACGGACCCCTTGGACGCTAGCGTCATGGTGCGCGGGCGCAGACCTCATGAAACCAGCCCCCCTGACTCACCCACACTCACACACGCACACGTACACGCACACACACACACAAACACACACACACACACAGACACACACACACACGCGCGCGGGCACACACACACACACACACACAAACGTGCGCACGCGCACACCATGCGCTTCCAGGTCCCGGGAGGCTGGGCCGCCCAAAAGTACGGCGGCCGCATCATGCTCGCCTTCTCCTTTGCCCTCTGGTCCACCGTGTCCATGCTCACGCCGACAGACGCGAGCCACGTGGCACTGATCGTCCCAGTGCGCGTCGCGATCGGAGTCGCGCAGGGATTCCTCATTCCGGCGGTGCACACGGTGCTGTCGCAGGTGCGGGAAGAGATGCGGCTGGACACACACAAACAAACGCATGCGCACGCGTACACACATACACATGCACGCACACACACACACACACACACACACACACACACAAACACACACACACACGCACGCAAACACACGCACGCACACACATACACACACAAAAGCACACACTCACGCCATCATCATCGATGCCGACTTCCCCCTCCCCCCCAAACGCTGCGCAGTGGATCCCCCAACACGGGCGCACACATCCCCTCCCCCCCCCTACACACACGCACACACCTCCCAACACACACACACACACTGCACAGTGGATCCCCCGCACCCCACAAACGCATCACACGCACACAGACACACACACCTCACACACACGCACCTCACACACACACATGCCCCCCCTCCCCCCCCCCCCCCACACACACACTGCGCAGTGGATCCCCCGCACCCCATACACACATCACACGCACACACACACACACACACACACACACACACACACACCCTCCCATACACACACCACACGAACGCACACACACACACACACACACACGCTGCGCAGTGGATTCCCCCGCATGAGCGCGCCAAGGCGGTGTCCCTCGCGACCTCCGGAATGTACCTCGGTTCAGCTGCTGCTATGTGGGTGCTGCCCTCGGTCGCGGCTATGTTTGGAGCATCGTCACTGCTGAAGGTGCGTGGTCGGTTTTACAGCCCATCAGACGCCTGATGGCGTGTTAAGACCCGGCAGCTGTGTGTGCTGTGTGTTGTGCAGTGGTGTGCTGTGTGATGTGTTGTGCTGTGTGTTGTGCAGTGGTGTAGTCGTGGCCGTGGGGTGTGCGAGTGTGTCCGGGTCGATATACTCCACGTGGGTCAGCTGCTGCTATGTGGGTGTTGCCCTCGGTTTGCGACTGTGTTTGGCGCGTCCTCACTTCTCAAGGTGTGTGCGTGTGTTGTGTGCTGGGTGCTGGGTGTGTGTGAGTGTGTGTGTGGTGTTTGGTGTGTAGTGGTGGTCATGGGAGGGGTGGGGTACCTCGGTTCAGCTGCTGCTATGTGTGTGCTGCCCTCGGTCGCGACTGTGTTTGGCGCATCACTGCTCAAGGTGTGTGCGTGTGTTGTGTGCAGGAAGGAGGGGGGAAGTTTGTTGTGCGATGTGGTGATGTTTGACACATCAAGAAGAGTCAGCACCCTTCGCGGTGCACACACACTGTGACTCAGCACACAACCTGGAGTCTCGTCTCCCCTTCAGTGATCTCCCCGCCAGCCATATACCGCTCGGGGCCGGATTCCCATCTCCCAGAAAACCACCCCACACTTGGTGGGAGAGGGCGTGGAGGGGTGCGTTGGAAAGCTCTCGCTGAGAGCTGGGCAGCGGCATGCGTCGCGTGAACACTCGCTTTGTATTGTGCCTGGTATGAGCGGTCAAAGGTGCTATAGGAGCCTAGCCGGGGAATAGCAATTACTAAAATACTTCCCAGGGGTCACTGCTCCCCTCACTGTGCACGATAGCTGCCACCACCACCACACCACACACACACACACACACACACACACACACACACACACCGGTACCGCAAAAAAAGGGTGCCGCAAAAAAGGGCGCCGCAAAAAAAGGGTGCCGCAAATAAAGGGCAATGGCGGCAGTGGTCCCTGGGAAGGATTCTAGTAATTGGTTTTTTTCCCGGCTCCAGCAACTTTGACCGCTCATACCAGGCACAATACACAGCTGGTATTCATGCAATGCATGCCGTTGTGCTGCTCTCGGCAAGAGCTTTCCAACGCATCGCTCCACGCCCTCACCCACTAAGTGTGGGGTGGTTTTCTGGGAAATGGGAAATCCGGCTCGGAGCGGTATACGGCTCGCAGGGGAATCACTGGATGGCGGGATACGCTGCTGCTGTGGTTTGCGGCAGGTTTGCGGTGTGAATGCTTTTCAGGAGTGGGACCCTGCACCGCCACACCCCACCCCACCCCCCTGCCCCAACCCCCCTGCCCCAACCTCCGCCCCCATTGATGATACACGCACACACACACACACACAGTAACAGTAACAGTAACAGTAACACAGGGTTTCCAGCCAAGCAGGCTACTCTTCTACTAGAGACACCCGCCGATACTCCAGCACACTTCAATACTAGAGTACCGCCGGCTCCCGGCCGATAGACTACCGCTCCCGCCGGCTGGACTACCCCAAACAGCGGTCTCTGAGAGACATGTCTGGCAAGGAGCATATAGGAGAAGACCTTCCTCAGGGTCACAGTAGTGGCCTTGTAGCCAGTCAAGCCGGCAGAGCCGACTGGCGCTGACTGGAACGGTCCCCGCCTGGCAGTGCATGGCTGTCCAGCTCTCGTTTGCATGGGGCTCAGCCGGCGCCCCATGCCTCATGCATGGCCAGGTCCCACCCTCCAGGGGTGCATGGACGACAGAGTTGTCATGGAGGCTGCCTGAAGACCTTCCAACGCCAGTCACCGGCAGACGAGCGACCCCGAGGATGAGCGCGGTGACGAACGCTGCGATTGGTGAAGCGGATTTACTCTGTGTTGCCTCGGCGGTCGCCACCGCTGAAGCCGTGATGGTAGCCCGCCTCCACGGGCAGCCATCTTGACCAATGTCCAGCATGCATTGACGGGCGCCAGCTCCTCCGCTCGTCGATCAACTCGTCGAGATCGGTGCCGCATGGCGTCCTGCATGGGGGGAGGATAAGGGCCGTCTCCCAGCACGGGCCGCGGCAGCGCCGCGGCTACTCGCCAAGCCATGGCAGCGCCGGGCAAGCCGCTCCTGAAGTGTTCCACCGAGGGGCAGTCTAGCAGGAGCCGGGCCAGTCGTATTTTACCCCGCTCGTCAGCGGCACGGAGATCCTCGTCACCAGCAGCGCCGCATTGCTGGGTCCAGGGCTCGGCGACGAGAACGCGCCTCCGTTAATCGAGCCCCCCCCCCCCCACACACACACACACATTCCGTTCCATTGCAGATCGTTACATAGTTAATGTCGATATCGTTCCAGAAGTCTGCATATAGGCGTCTTGTCAATACCGGGTGCCCACTCGTCGCTACGCACACTCACGCACGCAAACATATACACACACACACACACACACACACACACACACACACGCACACGCACACGCACACACAGGTCGACGGTGGAATAGGCTACTGCTGACTCGCAATGTGGATGCTCCTGGGGAGGAGGACACACACACACACACATACACACACACACGCACACACAGATCCCCCTGCTGCCCATCATCTCCAAGATCACGCCAAGAACGTCGCCAGCGTTCCGCGCCATGCTCACACACACACACACACAACCGCACACGCACACACACGCACACAGGTCGACGGTGGAATAGGCTTCTGCTGGCTCGTGATGTGGATGCTTGGGGGAAAGGGGAGACACACACACGTATGCACACACACACGCACACACACGCACACAGGTCGACGGTGGAATAGGCTACTGCTGGCTCGCGATGTGGATGCTCGTGGGGAAAGATGTCCCGCACCGGGAGACGGTCATCCCTCTCTCTACCAACGATGCTGCTGCTGGGAAGGGAAGCCAGAAGGGGAGCCTAAAGGGCAGCCAGACAGGTATGTGTGTGTGGTCGATTTTACAGTCTTGTTGGACACCTTTAATGGCGTATTAGACTTGTGCTTGCGCACTCAATCCCTGAGGCAGGCAGATACTATCACCCGCACTAGTCCACTGAGTGGATACACATTGACTGTGTCCATCCCACTAGCTCTAGTACATCTGGTCGCGCCATGCGTCTCAGTTCGGGTAGCCAGCCTGGCCACCCTCCTCCTCCTCAGTTCATCATGTGGCGCACGCCCGACATGCCGCCAGCCTCCATGCATGGCGCTTGCGCTGCGAGGGCGCTTGCTGCCAGTGCACCTCCGTCGTCATATGTCTCATGCAAGTAAGATTCGCCCTGCATGGAGAGACCCTCCATGCAGGTCACTGAAGTGCCCCGCGATTCGTGCCATAGCTGCAGTCCGTAGGCCGAAGCCGTCGCCGCAGCCGATGTAAGTAGCCGTGGCCGATGCAGATGCAGATGCCCTGAGATGCCCTGTGTGTGTGTGTGTGTGTGTGTAAGTGTGTGCGCGCACACATGTGTGTGTGTGTGTGTGAAGGAGATCCCCACCGGATGTCGGTCATCCCTCTCTCCACAAATGACGCTGTTGCTGGGACAGGAAGCCAGAAGGGAAATCGGAAGGGCATCCAGACAGGTGTGTGTGTATGTGTGTGTGTGTTTGCGTGTGTGTGTGCGTGCGTGTGTGCATGTGTGTGTCACCCCGTTCTCTACCAACGATGCTGCTGCTGGAAAGGGAAGCCAGAAGGAGGGCCTGATGGGCAGCCAGACAGGTGTGTGTGTGCGTGTGTGTGCGCACGTGTGTGTGTGTCACCTCGTTCTCTTCCAATGATGCTCCTGTGGGGAAGGGATGTCAGATGTGTAGTCTGAAGGGCAGCTAGACAGGTGTGTGTGTGTGTGTGTTTGCGTGTGTGTGCGTGCGTGTGTGCGTGTGTGTGTCACTCCGTTCTCTACCAACGACGCTGCTGCTGGGAAGGGATGTCAAGAGGGGGAGTCTGAAGGGCAGCCAGACAGCTGTGTGTGTGTGCATGTGTGTGCATATGTGTGTGTATGTGTGCACGTGTGCTTGCATGTGTGTGTGTGTGTGTCTCTCTCCCCTCCTCCCCCCCCCTTGCCCTCCGCACTATACACACACATGATGATGTCCCCTGCGCACGCCCCTCACCCCCAGACACACACGCTTCTTCCTCCTCCCTCCCCGCCCTCCCCCATTCCCCACACATTTTTACTCGACTCACACTGCACACACACACACACACACACACACAAACACACAGCATATGCCTTCTTCACTCGCCCCTGCAGCTACGCCGTGGCGCCGCGTGATGGCGTCCCCTGCGCACGCCTCTCCCCCACCCTCCCTCGCTTCACCCCACCCCACCCCCTCCTCCCTTGCTTTTCCTTTTCCCTAGAAGGAGTGGAGATTTCCACACACCCCACACACCCCACCCTCCGCACCCCCCACCCCCCCACACACACACGCAGCGACGCCGTGGCGCCGCATGATGGCTTCCCCCGCTGTGTGGGCGATCGTCGTCTCCAACTTCTCGTTCCACTACGCCGTGTATGTGATCATGAATTGGCTGCCGACGTACTTTAACAGGTGGGGGTTGCGCGCCTTTTTACTGTTTTAAAATTGAATTTTTGGGCGGTCATGCCATGGCCTGTGATGTGGGTGATTATTGTCTGCAATGTTTGCTTCCACACTACGCCGTGCATGCAACAGTGATGTCCTTACACCACCACCCCCCACCCGCCCCCGCAGCGGGAAATTTGGGGGGGAAATGTGGGGGCGAATCGGGGGAACTTCGCTCCGAAAAGTGTGAAAATCGCTAAAAAATCACACTTTTCCGCAAAAAAAAACGCCTCCTGCGGGGACAATTCGGCATGTCCCCTCTAATGTTGCGGGGGCATACAGGACATTCTCGGTTTCCTTAAGGACACCACTGACATGCAACCATGAACTGCGTACTTAAGTAAAAGTAACAGTAAAATCGACCACCACGCGGACGCAGCGTTCTCAAGTGAGCTCGCTTGGGCACCATCCGCACACACACACACACACACACAGCGTGCTCAAGGTCGAGCTTGCAAGTTTGGGAACGATGAAGACGCTGCCCTACGTCACCATGTTCCTGATGTCCAACGTGGGCGGGTGGGCGGGCGACTACTGCATCAACAGGCTCAAGATGAAGGTGGGGGCGCGTGGGTGTGGGTGTGGGTCGGTGGGTGTGTGGGTGTGTGGGCCTATTTCAAGTTGTCAGGAACACACTGATGTGCTGTGGGGAAGACACAGGGACAGCCATAGTACTACCGAGTAGTGTGGACTGTGAGTGGGCTTCACACCTCTAAGAGTGGTGTCCGACACGTGTAAAGACAGTATGTTGATACTCCATGAACAGCGGTGACCCTGTTCCTGACAGGTTTCGGGCCCCCCTCACGCTAACCTCTGCGCCAGAGAGATGGCGGGGATCGAGCCTGAGCCCAAGGGGGCGAAGTACCAGCTGACCACCGCGATGAGCCTGGCGTCGCGCATGCAGCCTAAGCTGAAGCAGGGCGGCAACCTGGTGTTGTGGCAGACCAAGATGACGGCGGTGCTGAACGCGACGCGGGTGCCCTGAAGCAGCCAGGGACGCGCGCCACGCGCGCTAATGCGGCTGAGGCTGAGATGGACGCTGAGGTCAACGCAGCTGCTATGCTGGTCATCCTGGAGTCGCTAGACGAGAGCATCCAGATTGTCATGATGGAGGAGAAGACGGCGTTCTCCATGTGGGCTGCCGTGATTGAGATGATGACGGCCAACGATGCTGCCAACCGGATGTCGCTCGTGGACGACATGATCGGCAGCGAGCTGACGCACGGAGAGTCGGCGACTGAGTACATCAACCGCGTGCATGTGATGTCCAAGCGCCTTGCCAATGCAGGAGTGAAGCTCGACCCTGTGCTGCTCGTGTCCATGGTCCTGCGCGGCCTACCGGAGCCGTACTCGCCGTTCAAGGTGGCGATGCGGGCTTCGCAGACGGCAGACTACTCGCTGCAGACGCTCAACCTGCTGCTGACGAGGGCAGAGGCCGACATTCAGCTGGCGGCCAAGGAGAGCGACAGGCCGATTAAGTTCGGCACTGCCATGGCGGTGGTGCACGGTAGGCCGGGCAAGCAGCCAAGCTGGGAGAAGGGGTCGGGGCGCCAGCAGCAGGGAGGGGGCAGCCGGCCGTTCCAGGGTGTGTGCCACAGGTGCAAGCAGCCGGGCCACATTGCGGCGGAGTGCATGGCTGAGCGCCCTGCGACTGCGCCTGTGGGCGGGGCTGCGTGCGTGGCGTTTGACAAGACGATCGGGACGTACTTCGCGCTGTGAGCGCGCATGGCGGCGCGTGCATGGGCGGCGCGCATGGCGGCGCGCGCATGGACACGCAGGGAGCGTGTGCTGTCTGAGATGAGCCCAGTGGGGCAAAAGGCTCAGATGAGCAATGAGACTGGGCCCAGTGGGAGCTCGGTGATGAGGCGCGCATGGGCGCGTGTGTGCTGCAACAATCTGTGATGAGCCCAGTGGGGCAAAAGGCTCAGATGCGCAGCGATTGGGAGTGGAACTCAGTGGAGTTCAGCGCACACTCACCAATGAGCCTGAGCCCAGTGGGAGCTCAGTGACATGAGCCCAGTGGGAGCTCAGGGGGGAATGACGATGATGACAAGGACTTCAGTGGGAGCTCCTTTGTGCTCATGTGTGACTGGAGCTCAGTTGAGCTGTGTCCAGTGGTTTTCTGGTGTGTGATACTGGAGCTCAGTTGAGCTGTGTCCAGTGCATTGAGAGAAAAGCGTTTGAGACCCAAGTGTCATTTGTTGTGCGGAGTTTTGAGATTGTGAATGATCTATGGCCTGATCACCCATTGCTAACTCACATTCTAATTCTCTGAGTACTTACGGCTGAGTGGGAGTGTCAGGAACACACTGATGTGCTGTGGGGAAGACACAGGGACAGCCATAGTACTGCCGAGTAGTGTGGACTGTGAGTGGGCTTCACACCTCTAAGAGTGGTGTCCGACACATGTAAAGACAGTATGTTGATACTCCAGGAACAGCGGTGACCCTGTTCCTGACACAAGTGTCATAGTTTGTGCACCAATTGTTCATTTGATGTCGAACGTGGGCGGGTATGCAGGCGACTACAGCATCAAGATGCTCAAGATGAAGGTCAGGACGTGTGTGCGTGTGTGTGTGCGCGTGTGCGTGCGTGCATGTTGCATTTGCAAAACAGCAAGTCGTGTACAGCATCGCCTGTGTCGCAGCCTGCCTCGTGTTTTAACGTGAAAAATGACAAAATGTTGGAAAACCGCCACCTCACGTACACACACCAACCAATCGTTGCATACAGGTGGAATCCGGCCGCAAGGTAGTCAAAACAGCATCGGCTTTGTAGCGGCCGCCGCGAGCGTCTTTTCTTTCAACACAAGAAACGCTTGACACCAACCCCACATCCACACACCCATCCACACACACACACACACACACACAAAGGTTGGATCCGGCAGCAAGGTCGTCAACAGCATCGGCTTCGTCACGGCCCCCGCGTACCTTTTTGTTTTATGAAGAATCAATTCACAACTATCGCCTCACACACACCCTGCTTACCCCAACCCCATACCCATTTTCACCCCACACCTGAACAGGTGGGATCCGGCCGCAAGGTCGCCAACAGCTTTGTTTTCGTTGCAGCTTGTCGCATTTTTTCAACCAATCACACACACACACACACACACACACAAACACACACAGGTTGGATCCGGCCGCAAGGTCGTCAACAGCATCGGCTTCGTCGCGGCCGCCGCATGCCTCATGCTCATGCCGGCCGCAAGCGGAGTGATTCCGGGCGTCGCAGCAACGACGCTCTCGCTGGGAGCGCTCGGGTGGGTGCCGTATCTTGTGGTCGATTTTACAGTCCGTCGGACGCCTTTGATGGCGCATTAGACCCTTGTGTGTGTGTGTGTGTGTGTGTGCAGCGAGCGGAGTGACTCCCGGCGTCGCAGCAACGACGCTGTGTCTCGGGGCACTCGGGTAGGTTCCGTATTGTGTGTGTGTGTGTGCTATGTGTGTGTGTGTGTGTGTGTGTGTTTGTGTGCATGTGTGTGCGTATGTGTGTACATGTGTGTATGTGTGTGTGTGTGGTGGTCGATTTTTACAGTCCGTCTGATGCCTTTGATGGCGCATTAGACCTGTGCGTGTGTGTGTGTGTGTACGTGTGCATGTGTGTGTGTGTGTGTGCGTGTGTGTGTGAGTAGCGAGCGGAGTGATCCCCGTGTGTTGCAGCGACGACGCTCTCTCGGGGCACTCGGGTAGGTGCAGGGAAGGTGCCGGGAAGGTGGTGCATGTGCCAGTGTGTGTGTGTGTGTGGAGTATAAACGCATCCTCCTCCTCATCCATTGTTGGTACTAGGACTAGAAATCTGGAAAGCCGATGAAACTGTTGCTGTAACCTCATCATATCTGCCTCAACCCACAGGTTCAGCCGAGGTGGCTTCAGCGTGAACCACATGGACATCAGGCCAGAGGTGGATGGTTAACTCATCCCCACACCCGCATCTGCCTCAACCCACAGGTTCAGCCAAGGTGGCTTCAGAGTGAACCACATAGACATCAGGCCAGAAGTGGATGGTTAACTGATCCCCACACCGGCATCTGCCTCAACCCACAGGTTCAGCCAAGGTGGCTTCAGCGTGAACCACATGGACATCAGGCCAGAAGTGGATGGTTAACTCATCCCCACACCCGCATCCGCCTCAATCCACAGGTTCAGTCGCGGCGGCTTCAGCGTAAACCACATGGACATCGCGCCGCGCTTCGCGGGGGTCGTGATGGGCATCTCAAACACCGCAGGTGGGTGCGCTGCATGTTTGTGTGCTTGATTTTGCAGTCTGCCGGATGCCCGTGTTGACGAATTATGTCGTGCGTGTGTGCGTGTGTGTGTGGAAAGGGGCATATGTGTGTCTGTGGAAGGGGGCAGAGTCGGGAGTCGTGATGGGCATCTCAAACACAGCAGGTGGGTGCGCTGCGTGCTTGTGTGCTCAGTTTGTGTGTTTGTGTGTTCGCTTTTGTATGTGTGTGTGTGTGTGTGTGTTCGATTGTGGTGCCTGTGACGCCTCTTTTGGCACACTAGACCTGTGCCAGCACAGTGCGTGTGTGTCTGTGTGTGCGGAAGTAGGCAACATCGGGAATGGTCATGGGCGTGTGTGGGTGCGGTGTGGGTGTGGACGGGGCGAGATCAGCGTTCGTATCAGCCTCGCTGGCTTGCACACACATACACACACACACACACACCAGGAGAACCCCAGGCCAGGAGAACCCCATGTTCTGGCACGAGTTGGCTGACTTCCTTGTCGCCTGTTTTGAGACACGCACCGCGTGCACAGCAATCATGTTGGCAGATAGCATGCTAGGGGTGTAATTTTGACAGCTGCCGGCCTCTTTCCTAGGGTCTTATGCGCCATCAATGGCGTCCGACGGACTGTAAAATCGACCACACGCATGCATGCACATGCCTGCCCGGCTACACGTATGCAGGCACGCTCTCCGGCGTCATCGGCGTCGCGGTAACCGGGATCATCCTCGATTGGCGCGGCGGCGCAGACAACATCTCCGGCTGGTGTGTTGGGTGGTTTATTTTTGAGTCCGTCAGACGCCCATGTTGGCGCGTTAGACCTTGGGTGTGATTTGGGGTGCTGGGGTGTGTGTGGGGGGTGGGGGGTACGATCATCCAATTGGCGCGGTGGCGGACAACATCTCCGGCTGGTGCGTTGGGTGGTTGATTTTTGTGTCCGTCAGACGCCCATGTTGGCGCGCCCGACCTTGGGTGTGATTTGGGCGGGCCGGGGTGTGTCTGTGTGTGTGTGGGGGGGTACGATCATCCAATTGGCGCGGTGGCGGATAACATCTCCGGCTGGTGCCTGCGGTGGTCGGTGTTACAGTCCATCAGGCGCCTATGTTGGCGCGTCAGACCTTGGGTGTGCTGTTGGGGGGCTGGGGTGTGGGTGTGTGGGGGGTACGATCATCCAATTGGCGCGGTGGCGGATAACATCTCCGGCTGGTGCCTGCGGTGGTCGGTGTTACAGTCCATCAGGCGCCTATGTTGGCGCGTCAGACCTTGGGTGTGCTTCTGGGGGGCTGGGGTGTGTGTGTGTGGGGGGGGTACGATCTTCCAATTGGCGCGGTGGCGGATAACATCTCCGGCTGGTGCCTGCGGTGGTCGGTGTTACAGTCCATCAGGCGCCTATGTTGGCGCGTCAGACCGTGGGTGTGATTTGGGGGGCTGGGGTGTGGGTGTGGGGGGGGTACGATCATCCAATTGGCGCGGTGGCGGATAACATCTCCGGCTGGTGCCTGTGGTGGTCGGTGTTACAGTCCATCAGGTTCCTATGTTGGCGCGTCAGACCTTGGGTGTGCTGTTGGGGGGCTAGGGCGTGGGTGTGTGTGTGGGAACGATCATCCAATTGGCGCGGTGGCGGATAACATCTCCGGCTGGTGCCTGCGGTGGTCGGTGTTACAGTCCATCAGGTTCCTATGTTGGCGCGTCAGACCGTGGGTGTGCTGTTGGGGGGCTGGGGTGTGGGTGGGTGGGGAGAACGATCATCCAATTGGCGCGGTGGCGGATAACATCTCCGGCTGGTGCCTGCGGTGGTCGGTGTTACAGTCCATCAGGCGCCTATGTTGGCGTGTTACAGACCGTGGGTGTGATTTGGGGGGCTGGGGTGTGGGTGTGGGGGGGGTACGATCATCCAATTGGCGCGGTGGCGGATAACATCTCCGGCTGGTGCCTGTGGTGGTCGGTGTTACAGTCCATCAGGTTCCTATGTTGGCGCGTCAGACCTTGGGTGTGCTGTTGGGGGGCTAGGGCGTGGGTGTGTGTGGGGGAACGATCATCCAATTGGCGCGGTGGCGGATAACATCTCCGGCTGGTGCCTGCGGTGGTCGGTGTTACAGTCCATCAGGTTCCTATGTTGGCGCGTCAGACCGTGGGTGTGCTGTTTGGGGGCTGGGGTGTGGGTGGGTGGGGAGAACGATCATCCAATTGGCGCGGTGGCGGATAACATCTCCGGCTGGTGCCTGCGGTGGTCGGTGTTACAGTCCATCAGGCGCCTATGTTGGCGTGTTACAGACCGTGGGTGTGATTTGGGGGGCTGGGGGTTTGGGCGGGGTCATGAGCATCCTCGATTGGCGCGGCGGCGTTTACATCTCTGGCTGGTGCGTTGTGTGGTTGATGTTAGAGTCCGCCAGACGCCCATGTTGGCGCGTCAAGACCGTGGGTGTCGTTGGGTGTGCTTTGGGGGGCTGGGGTTTGGGCCTGGGGTACGAGCATCCTCGATTGATGCGGTGGCACGGACAAAACATCTCTGGCTGGTGCGTGTACCAAAGTTGAGCCGGGCTCACCACCGCGTTCTCTCCTTGTATCCACGCACGCACGCACGTCTCCCACTGTACCCTTGATCGACGGCACGCCTCAGCGGCCCCAGGGCTGACTGCTCACCTGCAAGCCCCCTCTCTCACACACACACACACACACCGTCCTCCACACACCACACCCTCACCACACCCACCACACCACACCACACCCACTCACCCACCCACCACACTCACACCCACACCGTCCTCCACACCCACGCCATCCCACCCCATCACCAGCCCACCCATCTCTACCTCTCCCCAACACACGCACACGTCGCCCACTGTGATGATGATGGATTTCACAGGCCTGTGCGACGCACCGTTCGACGGTCGTAGGCACGGCTCAGCGGCCCCAGGGCTGACTGCTAACCTGCAACCCCTCTCTCTCGGCCTCGGCCAACGGCCTCCACACTCCCACACCCGCACCGTCCTCCACACGATATCATACTATATCATACGTACTATACCATACCCACACCGGTCCATCACACGCGCACCGTCCTCCACACCCGCACCGTCCATCACCCGCCCACCCATCTCCCCCCAACACCGAATCCACTCCAGGTACTCTGCGCACGCGGTCGCCGCGACGCTGCTCATCCTCGCCATGATTGTGTTCAACCTGTTTGCGAGAGGGGAGCGGCTGTTCGACGTCGAGCACTGATGCATGCGATGTGACCTATGACGTATGGCGCTCCTGCTGGGGGCGCCGTGTGCGCCGAGGCAGCCATGCTGGTGGCCATGCTGGTGTCCGACGTGCTTGGGGAGCGAGGGCGGCTGAGGGCGACTGTTCGACGTCGAGGACTGTTTTGTGATGCTTTACATATGATGGCGTGGGCACCGAGCTTTGCGCCTGGTGCACACTGCTGGTGGCGTGTGTGTGCGGCAGCGCTGCCGCTGCCACCGCAACCGTGTGTGCGGTAGCGCTGCTGGTGGCGTGTGTGTGCGGCAGCGCTGCCGCTGCCACCGCAACCAATGAACTGTTCCTATTGTGTCCGCCCCTTGGGAGAGGAGGGGAGAGCTTGCGCGGGAGAGGGGAGAGCTCGCGCGGGCCGCAGAGCAAGCCACCGTGAAGCAAACTGGTGGCCTGACTTTGCCCGACATGTCTCTATGTGCGCCATGACAGTGTGTGCCATACTTGTGACGTTCGAATAGCATCACAGGCTTCCACAAAACCACTTTCGCTGGAGACGCACACCAGGCGTGTGTGGGAGGCGTGACATCATTGACTACATTAAGTAGGAGTCTCCTAGCGCTACTTTTGTTGCTGGCCACGAGCCTGGTAGCCACGGATCGCAAGCAAGCAGCTAGGGCTCATATTGGGCCTCATGAGAGTAACCCGGCACCATCACGGCGTGTCGTGCGCGCCAATTTTAGTAAAGCGATACAAGTCGGTAAAACAAAAGTGAAGCCTGTCTGTCAGTTTGCTTGACGTGCCTGAGTTGTGACCACCACAGCAGCTGCCGCCCACGCCTTGCCGATTGGTGTTCACCTCCCTCTATGTTCATCGAGGAGCGCATCCGACCGCTTGCTGCTGGCCATACACACCTCGTGCTCGCAGGCGATTTCAACTTTGTCGAGAGCCCACGTGACCGCGCCCGCTCTGAGGGGCCCCTCGAGTGGCGCGACTGCGCCCCGGCGGCGGCGATGGCAGCGCTGGTGGAGGACTCCCCGCTCCGTGACGCGTACCGCCTCGTCCACCCCATGCAGAGGGGGTACACCTTCAGTGCGTATAATGCACAGGCGCGGCTCGACCGCCTCTACGTGTCGACGGCCCTCGTGCCACGCGTCCTCGGGTGCGACGCGGGGGAGTCGGGCGGGTCGGATCACCGCGTTGTGGCAATGCACCTCTCCCCCCTAGTGCCAGAGGCGTGCGGGCCGGGGCGGCCGCGTGTGCGAGCCCATTTCTGGGCTGATCGTGACCTGGCCGATGGGTTCAGGGCATGGTTTGGTCGGGAGGCAGCGGGGGCACCCACCCATGGCCACACGGAGCTTATGCGGTGGTGGCAGGCTTTCAAGCCGCGCCTGGCTTGCGAGGCCCGCCGCCTCGACTGCGACCTGGGTCGGCGTCGAGATGCTGTGTCGGTGGAGGTGGCCCGGCTGCGTGCAGACCTGAAACGAGCGCGCGCGGCCGTTGAGGCGGGGCGCGATGGGCTGGCGGAGCTCGCCGAGCTCTATACGCTGCAGCGGCGCCTGGACGCGGCGGTGCGGCGGTACGCTCCAGCCCCGCCCTCATGTGTGCGGCCGGGAGAGCGCGTTGCCGGGGGCATGGCGGCAGCCTTCCGCAAGCCAGCGACTGCACGGCGCGTCGCCGCCCTCAGAGATGCGCGAGGCATCCTCGTCACTGACGGCATGGGAATGGCTGACATCATGGCTGATGCCGTGGCGGCGGTCTCTCGGCCGCCACCGCCATCCCCCGCTGATCGGGAGGCTGTGCTGGGGGCGGTGCGTACGCACTCGCCGCGCGTGCCGCAGGCGGGGCGGACGCAGCGGGCGCGCCTGTTGTCACGCCCGCCGAGGTGCGGGCGGCGGCCACTCACTCCAAGCCTGGCACCGCCCCAGGCCCGGATGGCATCCCAGTGGATGTGTGGCGGAAGCTGGGAGAGCCAGCCTTTGTGCTTCTGGCGGCAGTTTTCACCGCAGTGGGCGCTGCGGGTGAGACGCCGCCTGGGTTTCTCGATGGCGTTGTCGCCTCCATCTACAAGGCCAAAGATGCAGCGGATGCGGCAAACTACCGCCCACTCACCATGCTGGGCTCTGACTACCGCATCCTCGCCAAGGTGCTGGCGACGCGGTGGACGCCGCTGCTCGCTGCGGTGGTGGGGCCGGAACAGACTGCGTTCCTCGCTGGCCGCCGCATCTCGGACAATATCTGCCTCACTCAGATGCTGCCTGGCCTGTTGGCTGCCAACGCGGCAGAGGGCGTGGGGCCGACGGGTGCAGCGCTGGCGCTGCTCGACTTCCGCAAGGCGTACGACACCATCGACCGTGGCTGCCTCCTTGCGGTCATGGAGGCGGTGGGCGTCGGTGACGGTGTGCTGGCATGGACCCGCACCATCCTCACGCACACGTACGCGTCGGCCGAGGTCAACGGGTTCATCTCTGAGCCGCGCCGGTATGCGGCGGGCGTGCGCCAGGGCTGCCCCGCTGCGCCAGCCCTCTTCCTGTTCCTGGGGCATGCGCTCGCGTGCTTCCTGCGTACCTGCCCGGCGGTGGGGGTCGAGGTCGTGCCTGGCTGCAGAGTGACCTGCCCCCAGTACGCTGACGACTGCATGCCCCTCCTCCGGTCGTGTGCGCCGGCTGCCGTCGCTGCGCTGGTGGAGGCGATGGCGGTGTTTGGCCGAGCGACGGGCCTCGTCCTAAACCTCGGCAAGTGCGGCATCCTGCCCCTGGGTTCGGCGGGGGAGGGCTTGCTGGCGGGTGCAGAGGTGGCTGGGCTGCGCGTGCTGGACGCGGGCGTGTCGCTGGGCGTGCCCGTTTCTGCCGGCCTGCCGCCCCCGGAGGCCGTCACCGGGGTGTGCCGTGAGAGGCTTGCGGCCGCGTACACCAAGCTCGCGCGCTTCCCAATGTCTGTCTTTGGCAGGGGGCACGCGGCGGCGACGTACGGGGTCTCCCGCATCCTGTTCCGGGCGGTGCACTGTGGCATGACTCCGGAGGCAGAGAGGCTGCTCTCCCGGTGGACGGCTACTCTGGTGGACAGGAGCGTGGGGCCGGACCCACCGGCAGCGCTGCCGCGGTGGGCCTCTTCGGTGCCAGGCGCGCCCGCTGCGATGCTTCTGGGGCGGCCGGCGCACGGTGGTTTTGGGGCGCCGGCGTGGCGGGAGATTGTGCACGCGCAGTGGGCCGTCCACCTCGCGTGCCTGTTTGGGGCGTGGGCGGCTGGCGCCCCCCATCTCCTGCTGTCGGCCCCACGGGCCGGCGATGGTGGCGAGGCTGGTGGCGGCGACGGCGGCGGAGGTGGCGGCAGCGGGGGCGGCGGAGGTGGCAGGGGGGCACAGCCGGAACAGCAGCCCGCGCCCCCGGCTCAGCCGGCATGGGAGCCGCTCATGGTGGAGGCGGTGCACCGCCTCTGCCCGGGGGCCCACCCGAGCCTTTTTGTGCTTATGGCGGGCCTCGCGCCTGGGCCAGGCACTCTGCCAAGCGGCCTCGTTGGTGAGTGCGTAGAACCGGCTGTGAGCGCGGCGCTGCTGGCTGGGCCGATGCGGCGCATGCTCAATGGGGTGCAGGCCCTGGGGCCAGTGGCGCGCATCCTGGGACGCGTGCAAACAGCTGAGCTGTGGGGGGCGGAGGCGCCGCTCTGGGCAAACCCCCTCCTCCAGCTGGAGCTGCCGGCTGCGCAGCGGACGGTACAGTGGCGGGAGCCCACTGGGGATGCGGCAGGGCATGCGCTCTTCAGCTCGACCGGTGCGACCTGCTGGCGGGTGGACGGCCTCGCCCGCGTGCGCGACGCCCTCCCCGGCATGCGGACGGTCACAGACCTGTGTGCGCTGTGGGCGTGGCTCGCTGCTGTCGACATGGTGCGCAGCACACGCACGGTCGACCACGCATGCCTGGCGGTGTACGCTGCCGCGGATCCGGAATGCGCGCCGCTCGTGCTGGGGCAGTTTTGCGCAGCTCTGGCGTGCGGCGCCTACGACGGGGGCAGTGTCTGGAGGGCAGTCCTGTGCCGCGCCCTTTTCCCAGGGGTGCCGCCGCCAGTGCTGGGGGATGGGCCAGATCTGCTGTGCGTGCAGCGCACGCTCGACCCCCTGTTCACGGCAGTGGCGGTCGCGCTCGCGGCAGTGCCCTCAGCCTGGGTCGAGGCGGCAGCTGGTGGAGCTGCCCTCACTCTGCTCCGGCCGCTCCGTCGCTTTCAGCCCCTCCCTCGCGCGGGCGAGCGCGCTGCTGTGGTGGAGATCCTGCGGCTGGTCGGGTGGCAGCTGCCGAGTGTCATCACGCCGGCTGGATGGCAGCGTGGGCGGCCTGGCCTCCGATCCGCAACTGCCAAACATGCTCCCCTGCCTGCGGGGGGCGGGGCCGCGGACGAGCCCCGGTGGGTTGGGTTTGCGCACGGCCCGGGCGTGGTCGGGCAGCTGACGTGCAAGCTAGCGGTGGCGCTTCAACTGCGGGCGGTTGTGGACGAGCGGCGAGTGCGGCGGGCAGCCACGGTGGAGGCGGCTCTGGCGCTGGACTGCGGGATGCGCGGAGGCCCCCGTGCAACCGACGCTCAGGTCTGCGCGGGGCTGCGCACCCTGGAGGCGGCGGTGCCAGGGCTGTGGCGGCTGCCGCTCCTCAGCGCCTGCAAGGAGCCCATCTGGCGGCTGTGGGTGAGTGGCTTTCACAAGCAGGCTGCGCTTGGAGTGCCCGAGTGCCCGTGCGGGTGGCGGTGCCGTGAGGAGGACGGGCCGCCGGCGACGGCGTGGCGTGCGCACTGCTTCTGGGGATGCGCGGTGGCGGAGGCGGTGGTGGTGGCGGTTGCTGCTGCCCTCCCTGCTCCTACGCCGGTCATCACGTGCTGCCAGGTGTGGCTGCTGCAGCCTCCCGCTGGGGTGCGTGCTGGTGTGTGGGCTGTGGTGGCAGCGCTCGTGGTGGACGCTATGGAGCGCGGATGCCGCCACCTGTGGCGCATCACGCGTCCGCGTGATGGTGTGCTGCCCCCTGATCGCACGGTGTCAGTTGAGCGGGCGGGGGCGCTGGCGACGATGGACCTTTGGAACGCGCTGGCGTCCTTTGCTGAGGGCGGCGTGATGCCGCGAGGTTGGGCGGGTGTGGTGGGCCCGACCCACCCCTATGTTGGAGTGGTGGACGGCAAGCTCATTCTGAACAAGGCGTCCTAGATCCCTGAGGGGACGAGTTATGTGAGGGGAGGTAGCGCCGCACTCGTGCGCTGGCGGGATGAGCTGTGGCTGCTGGGTAGAGTGCTGTGGTGGGTGTGCGCACCTGCTCCGCTTCCAGTGTTTTGAGGGTGGGCTTTTTTTTTGGGTCCCTTTATGGTTTTATACCTTGGGCCCGCCCTTCATCCACTGGAGGGGTTGAGTGTGGAGCCTGCACTGTGGTGCTGCTTGCTTGGCGCCCGCCGCCGTGTGTGGATGGCGTTGCCGTGGGGCACCCCCCCTTTTTCTGTTGGCAGGTCTTCAGGACTGCTTCATCTAAGTCCCACTGGAGCTTTGGAACCGCACGTGTGACCGCCAGAAGTGGATTGTAACGAACTCATCATCTATGCTGATGGACCAAGGTGTGAATTGTGTGAATGGCAAGGTGTGAATGGCGCCTTGTCCTTTGGAACTGCATCATCAAGATGTTCGTGGAAGTCTTTCAGGTGGCCTATCTTGGCAGGCAGTTGGTTAGTTGGAGGTCGGTGGTTTGGAGAGTGGGTTGGAGATTGGCTGGTTGGAGGTATGGTGTAAAAAGGAAGTAGGTTGGCTGGCTGGAGGTTCGAGGTTGGTTTTGCTCGCCGCCAGGCTGGCTGTGTGGTAGCGTCCCGTTGTTGTGACGTGGTAAAGTTGGAAGTTGCGAAGTGGTTTCGCTCAGCGCAAGGTCCCAGGCCACCTGATGCTGCTGCCGCCGCGGCTGCCGCCCAGGTTGGGTCGGCGAGTCTCCGGTGACCACGTGGGCGGATCTGCCCACCGCCCAGGATCACCGCCAGGCCCCTGGGCTGTTGCCGCCGCAGCTGCCGCCCACACACCGCCAGAGCGGCGCCGATACATGTATGTAACAAGGTCAGGTCGGTGAGTCTCCGCCTGCCGCCCATTATCACCGCCAGGTCCCAGGGCTGTGGCCGCCGCTGCTGCCGCCCACACAACGCTAGAGCTGCTTCGATACAGTTACAGTTACATGGCATTCCAGCTAAGACAACACTAGTCCTAGTGCCACCGCCCTGTGAAGGACGATAGCCACCAGCCGGTTGCCTGCCGTCTAGACTACCGCTCCCGCTGGCTAGTTTAGACCCAAACAAGTCCCCGAGGGACATGTCTTGCAAGGAGCGTATAGGAAAGGACCGTCCTCCTCCTGGCCTTTGAGGCCAACCACGCCGGCTGTGCCGACTGGCGGCGCTGAAGCAGAAAAGTCCCCGCCTGGCATGGTGCATGGTTGTCCAACTCCATGCATGGGGCTCTGCCTGCGCCCCATGCGTCATGCATGGCCAGGTCCCACCCTCCAGGGGGGCCTGGGCAAACAGAGTCGTCATGGCAGGCTGCCTGAAGACCAATGCCGACGCCAGTCACCGGCAGACGAGTGCCCCCGAGGGTGAGCGCGGTGACAAACGCTGCGATGGTGAAGCGGATAAACTCTGTTGTTGCCTCGGCGGTCACCACCGCTGAAGCCCTGATGGTAGCTCGCCCCCACGAGCAGCCATCCTGACCGATGTCCAGCATGCATTGACGGGCGCCAGCTCCTCCGCTCGTCGATCAACTCGTCGAGATCGGTGCCGCATGGCGTCCTGCATGGGCTGCGGCCGCCGCGGCTGCCGCCCACACAACGCCAGAGCTGCGTCGATACATGTATGCAAACAAGGTTACGTCGGTCATTGTCTGCTCACCGCCCATGATCACCGCCAGGTTCCAGGGCTGCGGCCACCCGGCGCTGCCGCCGCTGCCGCTGCCCACACGCCGCCAGGCCGTTGGTGTCGATGTACACGGCCAGTTATCCTCTGCTCACCGCCAGGTGCCTGGGCTGCTGTCTCCGGGCGCTGCCGTGGCTTCCGCCCACGCTGCCAGGTGTTGATATACAATGTCGATGGGTCTCGACTCACCACCCAGAATCACCGCCGGGTCCCGGGGCTGCTGCCGCCGCGGCTGCCGCCCACACACCGCCAGAGCGGCGTCGATACATGTATGTAGCAAGGTTTGGTCGGTCAGTGTCCGCTCACCGCCCAGGATCACCGCCAGGTGCCAGAGCTGCGGCCACCCAGCGCTGCTGCCGCTGCCCACACGCTGCCAGGGCGGCAGCGTCAATACACAAGGTCAAGACAGCCTCCGCTCACCGCCAGGTCCCAGGGCCAAGGCCACCGGATGCTGCTGCCGCGGCTGCCGCCGACCACGCATCACCAGGGCGGCGTCGATACAAGGTAAGGTCAGTCAGTGTCCGCTCACCGCCCAGGATCACCGCCAGGTTCCAGGGCTGCGGCTACCCGGCACTGCTGCAGCTGCCGCCGCCCGCACGCTGCCAGGGCCGCGGCGTCGATATACCAGGCCAGTCACTGACTGGCAGTCAGCCTCCTCTCACCGACAGGTGCCTGGGCTGTAGCCACCGGGCGCTGCTGCCGCGGCTGCGCCCACACGCCGCCAGGGCGGCGGCGATACATACAAGGTAAGGATAGTCTCTGCTCACCGCCCAGGATCACCGCCAGGTCCCAGAGCTGCGGCCTCCGGCGCTGCTGCCGCCGCTGCCGCCGCCGCTGCTGCCGCCGCCGCCCGCACACCGCCAGGGCGGCGTCGATATACAAGGTAGTGACAGTCTCTGCCCACCGCCCAAGATCACCGCCGGGTCCAAAAGTGGCGTCCGGGCGCCGCCGCGGCTGCCCCCCACAAACTTCCAGGGCGTTGGTGTCGATGTACAAGGTCAGCCAGGTCCACCGCAGGGTCCCAGGGCTGCGGCCTACGGGCGTTGCCGCCGCAGCCGCCGCCGCCCGCACACCGCCAGGACAGCGTCGACGGCGTCGATACACAAGGTAAGCAAAGTCTCTGCCCACCGCCCAGGATCACCGCCGGGTCCTAGAGCTGCGGCCTGCCGCGGCTGCCGCCCACACGCCTCCTGCCGGCGGCCGCGCAAGCGGCGGCGGCTGCCCCGGCGGCGGGGGACCCGCGAGGCAGCCGTGAGCGTGCGGCTTATGTTGCTGCTGCTGGTGCACACCGCTGCCCTGCACGGCGGCGGCAACAGCCGGCGGCTGCACGGCAGCGGCGGGCGCCGCGTCGAGCGCGACGAGCATTGCCTGTGTGCGCACGTTTGGGCGGTTGGGTGGTTTGGCGGTCGGCTGGCGGCGGTGGTGCGTGTGTGTGAGACTGTGCATGTGTGTGTGTGCATGTGTGTGTGTGTGTGTGTGTGTGTGTGTGTGTGCGTGCGTGCGTGTGTTGTGTGTGTGTGTGTGCGTGTGTGTGTATGTGTGTGTGTGTGTGACAGACCGAGGTGGGCTCACGGTCGAGCCTTTGGACGGGGGCGTCCACCAGCAGCTTGTCTGCGATCTGACCGAAAGACAGCCGCTGGTCCGCGACCGCCGCCCAGCACGCTCGGATGAGATCAAGCCAAGAGCCGTTACTCACCAACCAACACCCTCACCCCTACCAGGTAGCCAGCCAGTTTGAGCCTGAAACTGAGTTAAGGTGTCGGACGCTAGCGCCGACACAGGTCTCATACATCATTACTGGTCACACACAGTAATATCCACCATCAACACACCTGCTGCGCTTGGTGCAATCTGTCCCAATGCCTGAACCTTCAAACCAAGGCCCCCAGCTTTGATCAGAACCCCCACCTTCCGCTTGTTTGCGATCTGACCAAAAGACGGCCGCCGGTCCGCGACTGCCGCCCAGCACGCGCGGATGAGAGAAACCAAAAATAATGCCTGGAACCCAAGTACGTCCCCTCTGCAGCTTCAGCCCTACACCCGAAGCAAAAACAAAAAAAACTGTAGCCTGTCTGCGAGCTGTCTGACCGACGGCCGCTGGTCCGCGACAGTCACCCAGCACGCTCGGATGAGGTAAGTCAAACATAACATCCCAAGGGCCTCAACTCCACAGACAATTGGCTTTGCAAAGGCCTACAAAGCCACAGCATGAACACACAAACAGACAAGCAAGCAAACAAAACAAAAACCTACCTGCAGCCTGTTTGAGATCTGTCCGAACGTCGGTCGCTGGTCCGCGACCGCTGCATAGCACGCTCGGATGTGGTCAGCTGAACGCATCAACCCTCAAACCAAGGCCCCCAGCTTAGATCAAAATCCCCACCTGCAACTTGTCTGCGATCTGTCCGAATGTCGGCCGCTGGTCCGCGACCGCCACATTGCACGCTCGGATGAGGTCGGCCGAAAGCCTTGACCCAGGAAAAAGCCCTGAGCCCAAAACTCCTTACTGGTATACCAGTAAGGGTAAATCAACACACCTGAACCCTCGAACCTACAGCCACAGCCCTCGACAAAAACACAACCCTCAGCACACACCAGTTACAGTTACATGGCATTCCAGCTAAGACAACACTAGTCCTAGTGCCACCGCCCTGTGAAGGACGATAGCCACCAGCCGGTTACCTGCCGTCTAGACTACCGCTCCCGCCGGCTAGTTTAGACCCAAACAAGTCCCTGGGGGACATGTCTGGCAAGGAGCGTATAGGAAAGGACCGTCCTCCTCCTGGCCTTTGAGGCCAACCACGCCGGCTGTGCCGACTGGCGGCGCTGAAGCAGAAAAGTCCCCGCCTGGCATGGTGCATGGTTGTCCAACTCCATGCATGGGGCTCTGCCTGCGCCCCATGCGTCATGCATGGCCAGGTCCCACCCTCCAGGGGGGCCTGGGCAAACAGAGTCGTCATGGCAGGCTGCCTGAAGACCAATGCCGACGCCAGTCACCGGCAGACGAGTGCCCCCGAGGGTGAGCGCGGTGACAAACGCTGCGATGGTGAAGCGGATAAACTCTGTTGTTGCCTCGGCGGTCACCACCGCTGAAGCCCTGATGGTAGCTCGCCCCCACGAGCAGCCATCTTGACCGATGTCCAGCATGCATTGACGGGCGCCAGCTCCTCCGCTCGTCGATCAACTCGTCGAGATCGGTGCCGCATGGCGTCCTGCATGGGAGGAGGATAAGGGCCGTCTCCCAGCACGGGTCGCGGCAGCGCCGCGGCTACTCGCCAAGCCATGACAGCGCCGGGCAAGCCGCTCCTGTAGTTTCCACCGAGGGACAGTCTAGCAGGAGCCAGGCCAGTCGTATTTTATCCCGCTCGTCAGCGGCACGGAGATCCTAGTCACCAGCAGCGCCGCATTGCTGGGTCCAGGGCTCGGCGACGAGAACGCGCCTCCGTTAATCGAGCCCCGTTAATCGAGCACACACCAATGAGCAAACAAAACTACCCCCGTTAATCGAGCACACACCAATGAGCAAACAAAACTACCTGCAGTCTGTCTTTCAGCTATCTCGACTGCTGTCAACCCCTCTCCTACCGCCGCCCAGCACGCCCAGATGAGATGAGCTGAATGCCTAAGCCCTTAACCCCTAAACTGACTAACTAAAGCACAAACCTGCAGCCTGTCTGCGATCTGTCCGAACGTCGGCCGCTGGTCCGCGACAGCCGCCCAGCACGCTCGGATGAGGTCAGCAATGGGGCGCGGCGTGCCAGGGGGGAGCTCGGGGCGGAGGCCGAGGGTGGCAACGCCTAGGCCGGCCTGTGTGTGTGTGTATAACAGAGACAGCGTGTGTGTGTGTGTGTGTGTGTCTGAGGGGGGGGTTGGTGGGCAGGGGAGAGGTCGGGGGGGGGGGGACTTGACTCCGAGGCCTGCCTGTGTGTTTGTGTGTGTGTGTGTGCACATGTGTGCGCTTGAGGTGTGTGCTTGAGGTGTGTGTGTGTGTGTGTGTCATCAGACCGACCGACCGACCGACCGACCGACCGACCGACCGACCGACAAACAAGCGCACCTGCATCGCTGCGATCCCCTCGTGCGGCAGCTTGCGCACCGGTGTACATATGTTTGAAGTGTGTGGTCGATTTTACAGTCCGTCGGACGCCTTTGATGGCGCATTATGCATATGTGTATGTGTGTGTGCGACACCATACATACACACATACAGACACACAGACAGACCGAAAGATAAACAAGCGCCACGGCACCTGCATCGCTGTGAGGCCCTCATACGGCAGACGCCGCGTCATGCACTCCGACATGACGATCGCAAACGAGTAGACGTCCGCCTTACGAACGAGAAGACGTCCGCCAGCCAGCCAGCCAGCCAGACAGACAGCCAGACAGACAGACAGACAGACAGACAGACCGAAAGACAGACAAAAAGCACCTGCATCGCTGTGAGCCCCTCGTACGGCAAATTGCACACCGATGTGCATATGTTTGAAGAGTGTGTGTGTGTGTGTGTGTGTGAATGTGTGTGTGTGACATCAGACAGACCGAAAAGACAGACAGACCGAAAGACAGACAGACAAACGCACCTGCATCGCTGTGAGCCCCTCATACGGCAGACGCCGCGACAGGCACTCCCACATCACGATCGCGAACGAGTAGACATCCGCCTTTTCGGAGTAGCGCTGGCTTGTCAGGACTTCTGGAGCCATCCACTGGAACTGTGTGTGTGTGTGTATATGTGTGTGTGTGTGCGTGTGTGTGTGTGCGCGTGGTCCGTCTTTTTGGAGAAGCGCTGGCTTGTCAGGACCTTCGGTGCCATCCATTGGAACTGTGTGTGTATGTGCGTGTGTGCGTGTGTGTATGTGCGTGTGTGCGTGTGCGTTTGTGGTTGCGTGTGTGTGCGCGTGTGTGTGCGTGCGTGTGTGTGTGTGTGTGTGTGTGTGTGTGTGTGTGTGTGTGTGTGTGTGTGTGTGTGCAGTCTGTCTTTTCGGAGTAGCGCTGGCTCGTCAGGACCTCTGGGGCCATCCACTGGAACTGTGTGTGTGCGTGTGTGTGTGTGTGTGTGCGTGCGTGTGTGTATGTGTGTGTGTGTATGTGTGTGTGTGTGTGCAGTCTGTCTTTTCAGAGTAGCGCTGGCTCGTCAGGACCTTCTGAAGCCATACAATGGAACTGTGTGTTTGCATGGGGTCTGGAAAAACTGTCCTGCCCCCCCCCTTTTATTTGTGTGCACGCATGCCAGCGGTGCTCTCACCAGTGGTGTCCTCGAGAAAACAAACATTGTTGTATTTGCACCCGCAAAACTGCAGGGACTATGCCGAGTTGCCCGCATTGAGGTGATATTTTTGTGGAAAAGTGTGGAAGCCGATTTCATACGGAAATGCGAATTCCCCTTAATTCCCCGGTCAGCCCCCACAGCGGGGCTGTGGGGGCGTTAAGGACATCACTGGCCCTCACCGTGCCCAGCCCTCCGGTCATCGCTTGAGCGACCATCACGTTGGTGGCACACAGACGGGACAGGCCGAGGTCTGCCACCTGCGTGCGTGTGTGTGTGCACTTGTGTGTGTGTGTGTGTGTGTGTGTTTGTGTCTGTGTCAACCATCACGTTGGTGGCGCACAGTCAGGAGAGGCCGAGGTCTGCCACCTGCGTGTGTGTGTGTATGAGAGTGTGCGTGTTTGTGTGTGTGTGTGTGTGTGTGTGTGTGTGTGTGTGCCAACACTCACGTAAGCGGCACACATTCGGGACAGGCTGAGGCGCACGTGCCTGCACACATACACACACCTTACTGACTTAACACATGCGCACACACACTAACACACAAGGCCACAGCCACATGAGCGTGAGCCGCCTACACTGGAAACGCGCCTCACCCACCCCCACCCACACACCTTGCACCCCCCAAATTCGTCGATCAGCAGGTTTGCCGACTTGAGGTCGCGGTGCACCACCCCCCCCACACATATTTGCAGCCACACACGTGCACCCACACCCACACCCCACCCACACCCCCGACACACGCCCCCACACGTGCACTTTGCTGACTTGAGGTGACACACACGCACCCACGCACACACAAGGCCACAGTGCCCCCCTCCCCCCCACACACACCTTGCACCCCCCAAAGTCATCAATCAGCAGGTTTGCCGACTTGAGGTCGCGGTGAAGCACGCGGCACGCGTGCATGTGCGCCATGCCGCGCGCAGCGCCGAGCCAGATGTTGATCGCGGTGCGAGGGTTGAGCGGGGCTGCACAGTGTGTGTGTGTGTGTGTGTGTGTTTGTGTGTGTGTGTGTGTGTGTGTACGTGTGTGTGCGTGTGCGCATGTGTGTGTGTGCATGTGTGTGTGTGTGTGTGTGCTGCGCCATGCCGCGCGCGGTGCTGGGCCAGATGTTGATCGCGGTGCGTGGGTTGAGCGCGGCTGCGGTGTGTGTGTGTGTGTGTGTGTGTGTGTGAGTGTGTGGGGTGGGTGGATGTGAGTGTGTGTGTGGGGGGGGGTAGGGTTTAGGGTACAGAGCGCAGTGTGAGCGCACATGACCGTGCGTGTGCCATGCTGCACGAAGCACCGAGCCAGATGTTGGTCGCGGTGCGCGGGTTGAGCGGGGCTGCGGGCGGGCGCACAGGCAGGGCGTGTGAGCGCAAGGGTGATTTTAGCATCACTCGGCAACCAGCAGCTGCTCAGCAACTGCAAGGAATCCCCCCAGAAGATACAGTTGGATTGTACAGGCTGCCCAGCGACCATAGCACTCAGTCACAAGTGCACCAATATGAAAATTGAAGGGGAACAAACGTTGGCACCCGTCTCCAACACAACACATACACACACATACACACGCTCTCCTTCACACACACACCTGCTCCGTATGCATGTAGCGCATGGTACAGGCTTCCTCTTGAGCAGTACTCAGTCATGAGTACAACAACATGAAAACTAAACATAAAAAGACGCTTGCAGAAAACACCCCTCTCCAACACACACACACACACACACACACACACACACACACACCTGCCCAAGGCGCGTGCAGCACATGGTACAGGCTTCCTCTTGAGCAGTACTCAGTCACGAGTACAACAACATGATAACTAAACATAAAAAGACGCTTGCAGAAAACTGGGGCTCGATTAACGGAGGAGCGTTCTCGTCGCCGAGCCCTGGACCCAGCAATGCGGCGCTGCTGGTGACGAGGATCTCCGTGCGGCTAACGAGCGGGGTAAAATACGACTGGCCCGGCTCCTGCTAGACTGCCCCTCGGTGGAATACTTCAGGAGCGGCTTGCCCGGCGCTGCCATGGCTTGGCGAGTAGCCGCGGCGCTGCCGCGGCCCGTGCTGGGAGACGGCCCTTATCCTCCCCCCATGCAGGACGCCATGCGGCACCGATCTCGACGAGTTGATCGACGAGCGGAGGAGCTGGCGCCCGTCAATGCATGCTGGACATTGGTCAAGATGGCTGCCCGTGGAGGCGGGCTACCATCACGGCTTCAGCAGTGGCGACCGCCGAGGCAACACCGAGTAAATCCGCTTCCCCAATCGCAGCGTTCGTCACCGCGCTCATCGTCGGGGGCGCTCGTCTGCCGGTGTATGGCGTTGGAAGGTCTTCAAGCAGCCTTTATGACAACTCTGTCGTCCATGCCCCCCTGGAGTGTGGGACCTGGCCATGCATGAGGCATGGGTCGCCGGCTGAGCCCCATGCAAACGAGAGCTGGACAGCTATGCACTGCCAGGCGGGGACCGTTCCAGTCAACGCCAGTCGGCTCTGCCGGCTTGACTGGCCACAAGGCCACTACTGTGACCCTGAGGAAGGTCCTCTCCTATATGCTCCTTGCCAGACATGTCTCTCAGAGACCGCTGTTTGGGGTAGTCTAGCCGGCGGGAGCGGTAGTCTATCGGCCGGGAGCCGGCGGTACTCTAGTATTGAAGTGTGCTGGAGTATCGGCGGGTGTCTCTAGTAGAAGAGTAGCCTGCTTAGCTGGAAACCCCGTGTTACTGTTACTGTTACTGCAGAAAACACCCCTCTTCAACACACACACACACACACCTGCCCCAGGCGCGTGCAGCGCATGGTACAGGCTTCCTCTTGAGCAGTACTCCGTGACGAGTGCAAGGTGGGGCGGCTCGGTGACGGCAGCAAGCAGACGGAGGACGTTGGGGTGAGGGGGCAGCATTGACATGTTGGTGACCTGGTGTGTGTGAAGGCCGGGGGGGGATGAGAGGGAGTGTGTGTGCTGTGCATGGTGTGCTGTGCGTGTGTGCTGTCTGCTGTGAACGTGCGTGTGTCTGTCTGTGTCTGTGTGTGTGTGTGTGTGTGAGTGAGTGCAAGGTGTGGCGGCTCGGTGACGGCGGCAAGCAGGCGGAGGACGTTGGGGTGGGGGAGCAGCATTGACATGTTGGTGACCTAGTAGAGGGAGGAGGGAGTGTGTGTGTGTGTGTAGTGTGCTGTGTGTGTGTGTGTGTATTGTGCTGTGTGTGTGTGTGTGTGCATTTATGAGTGTTCGTGAGTGTGCGTGTGCGTGTGTGTGTGGGGGGGGGGGGGCGAGCACTCGGAGCATGCTGGGTGTGGGGGCAGCATTGACATATTGATGACCTAGGGGAGAGGGAGGGAGACAGGGGGACATGTGTGTGGGTAGTGTGCGGTGGGTGAGAGGGCAGTGAGAGGGCAACGCGGGCATTTTTTTTTTTTGTGTATGCATGGGGCGAGGTGACGTGAAGTGAAGCAGACGGATGACGTTGGGATGTGGGGGCAGGAGTGTGTGTAGGTGGGGGGAGGGGGGGGAGGGGTGTGGGGGCGAGCAGACGGAGGGCGTTGGGGTGTGGGGGCAGCATTGATGGTGACCTGGTGTGTGTGCAGGGGTGTGTGTGTGCGTGTGTGCGTTTGTGTGCGTGTGCATGTGTGTGTGTGTGTGTGTGTGTGTAGGTGGGGGGAGAGGTGACGGTGGCGAGCAGGCGGAGTACGTTGGGGTGGGGTGGGGTGGGGGGGCGGCATCAAAATATTGCTAACCTGGTGTGTGCATGGCGTGGGTGTGTTTGATATGCCCCAACTAGCGCTTGAACTCCCGCTGCTGACCGGTCACTGGGTCGGCCACGTAAAAACAGCACAGTTTGGTCCCCTCCTTGGTATACCACTGCTGCAGCAAAGCAATGCTGCCCCACAAACACAACACACACGCACACACACGCACGCACCCACACACACACACACTCACACACATCGCGCTGGAACTCACGCTGCTGCCCCCCCAACACACACACAAGCGCACACGCACACGCACACGCACACACACACACACACACACACCTCGCGCTGGAATTCTCTCTGCTGCCGCACTGGGTCGGCCCTGTTGGGCGTTGCGACCTTGATTGCGACTACAGCGCCATTCCAGTGGCCGTAGTACACCTGCAAACACATTGCGGTTTGTGTGTGTGTGTGTGCGTGCGTGTGTGGGGGGGGGCAGGGGGGGTACATGCATGTGTGTGTGTGTGTGTGTGTGTGTGTGCGTTGGGCATGGCGTCTTTGATCGTGACGACTGCGCCATTCCAGTGGCCGTACTGCCTCAGCAAACATACATGTGCGCATGTGTGTGTGTGTGTGTGTGTTTGTGTGTGTGTGTGTGTGCGCGTGCGTGTATGCGTGCGCGTGCGTGTATGCGCGCACACCACCAAGCACACGCTTCCGTCCCATATCTGAGGCACCAGCCTCCTTCCCACGTGTGTGTGCGCATCGTGCCCGCACCATGCCTGATGATGATGGATTTCACAGTCATTTGTGACGCACAGGCAGCGTATTCGGCCTTGCTCGGTGTGTGAAGCGCCCGAGCACTGCAAACTGGTGGCTGGCTACTCTTGCCTAGGGAAGCACGCACCTTCCCAAAGCCTCCATCGCCGATCTGAGACACTAGCCGCAGATCTCCCCAGCGCGCGCTGCGCATCACGCCGGCTCCGAGACCAACACCGGGACGGGCGAGCTTGTCGCCTGTGCCGGCTGTGAAGGATTCGGTGCGCTTGACGGAAGTCGGCGGGCTGCGTGCATTTAGCAGGTGTGTGTGAGTGTGTGTGGGTGTGTCAGCAAGGGGGGACTGTGGGAGGGCACGCGAGCTTGTCGCCGGTGCCGGCTGTGAAGGATTCGGTGCGCTTGACGGAAGTCGGCGGGCTGCGTGCATTGGGCAGGTGAGTGTGTGTGTGTGTGTGTGTGTTTGGTGGCAGCCAGGGTGGACAGCAGGAGGGCGGGCGGGCTTGTCGCAGGTGCCGGCTGTGAAGGATTCGGTGCGCTTGACGGAAGTGGGCGGGCTGCGTGCACTGGGCAGGTGAGTGTGTGTGAGTGCGTGTGTGTGTGTGTGTGTGTGTAAGTATGTATGTGTGTGTGTTTTTGTGTGTGTGCGCGCATGTGTGTGTGCGGTGGCAGCCAGGGGGGACTGCGGGAAGTTGGTGGGCTGCGTGCATTGGTCAGAATGCAGGGTGGGTTGTCGATTGTACAGTCCGTCCGACTCCTGTGATGGCGTGATGACGTATCAGACTTGTGTGTGTGTCTGTGTAGTGGTCGCGACGCCGGGGGGGGGGGGCGGAGGTGAGCACTTGTTGTCGGTGCCGGCTGATAAGGATTCGGTGCGCTTGAAGGAAGTGGGCGGGCTGCGTGCATTGGTCAGAATGCAGGGTGGGTTGTCGATTGTACAGTCCGTCCGACTCCTGTGATGGCGTGATGACGTACCAGACTTGTGTGTGTGTCTGTGTAGTGGTAGCGACGCCGGAGGGGGGCGGGGGTGAGCACTTGTTGTCGGTGCCGGCTGATAAGGATTCGGTGCGCTTGACGGAAGTGGGCGGGCTGCGTGCATTCGGCAGAATGCAGGGTGGATGGTCAGTTGTGTGGTCGATTGTACAGTTGTCCGACTCCTGTGATGGCACATCAGACTTGTGTGTGTGGTTGGTGGCAGCTCGCCAGTTGTGCGTGTGTTTGAGTGCATGGTAAGTTGTGCGTGTTTGGGTGCATGGTAAGGTGTGCGTGTTTGAGTGCATGGTAAGGTGTGGGTGTTTGGGTGCATGGTTAGTTGTGCATGTGTTCAAGTGCATGGTAAATTGTGCGTGTCTGGTGGCAACGACGCCAGGGCGTGCGAGCTTGTCACTGTGCCATCGGTGCGCTTGACGGAAGTGGGCGGCTGCGTGCATTGGGCAGCCAGCCAGGTATGTGTGTGTTTGAGTGCATGGTCAGTTGTGTGTGTTTGTGTACAGTTTCCTGTTTAATCGTAGATCTTTAGATCGTAGATGAGCAGGAAACTAGAGTTTCTGCTTATAGCTCAGTTCACACTAAGGTGGAACTGAGGAGCCAGGTACAACCTGGCTCCCTTCCTTAGTAACTCGTCCTGTTAATTCGTTACTAAGAAAGCTTAGTTTGTGTTTGTTCGCTGTGACCTAGTCACAGCTGCAAGCACACTACCTGCTAATCTCCCCCCGACCACCCTCGCCTTCGGCGCCGAGAGACTACGTCAAGGCGCCACAAGACAGCTGCCGGCGTCTGGAGGCTATGTCGAGGCGCCACGAGACAGCTGCTAGCGCCAGGAGGCTGCTCTGAGGCGACTCGCGGCAGCTGTGGCGTTTTTGCGGACGAGCAAGGCTAGCACGGAGAGCCCTGCGGAGAGGGCGCGGTCACGCGCGTGCGTGGCCGTTGCGGACTGGAGTGCCTGTGCGCGATAGATAGCTTGTGTAGGGAAGGTCTTTCGACTGGCAATGACCGTCACTGACCGTCCCAGCTAGCTTCCTCGTCCTGTCGGGCGAGGGACCAATTAACAGAGAAGTCAGAATCTGGTGCCATTTTGCCTCTTGTCTTGTCTCTTCACCTCGTCCTACTCCGACTCAGTGAGCCTTAGTAGAACGGCTAAAGCAGAAAGTGGCAGTACAGGGGGGACTGTGAGAGGGTGGACGAGCTTGTCGATGGTGCAAGCTGTGAAGGATTCGGAAGTGGGCGGGCTGCGTGCATTGGGCAGGTGTAGTAATGGTGCCTGGTCAGTTGTGGGGAGGCAAGGGGGACAGGTTTGCTGCCGGGACTGACTGTCTAACTTGTGGTGCGCTTGATATACGTGGGCTGGCTGCGTGCGAAGTGGGAGGAACAGTTGCTGGGTCGGCTTTGGGGGGTTTGTTCAGCAAGGGTTTTTCAGTGGGTCATGGTGGGACGCGCCGAAGGGGGGGGAGCTTGACGCGTCGACGGGAATTCTAGTGATATTGTCCTCTCCCCACCCCCTCTCCACCCACCCCGACCACACTCACCCGCACACACTCACCCCACACACACCCCACAGCCCACCCCGGCCACGTACTCACCCGCACTGCTGCATGGCCCCGTCCGCGTACCCAGGCAGCTCCATGCCATCGCAAAGCGCGACAATCGCCGCGGTGCGCTGGCCGCCACCCCCTCCTCCTCCGCCTCCACCCCCTTCTCCCCACACAAGCTTCGTCCCGCCGCCGGCGCCCCCTCCTCCGCCCCACGCAGCCGTCGCACCGCCGCCCAACGCTGCGTTGCCGCCGCCAGAGCCCAAGCCGTTGCCGCTGCCGCCGCCCCCTGCTCCTCCTCCCCATGCCGCGTTGCCGCTGCCAGAGTCCGCGCCAGTGCCGCTACCGCCGCCGCTGTTCCCTCCTCCACCCCACGCCGCGTTTCCACTGCCGGAGCCGCCCCTACCAGGAGGCCCGTTGCCACTCCCGGACGACCCATGGGTGTCATTGTTGTTGCCGCCGCCGGCTGCGTGTGCACGCAAACACTCAGTGTGGCAGCCATGGTATGCGGCCCAAAAATGGTAAAAAGGTGTCCCACATCCGGGACAAAACACCCTCTCTCCAACACTAGTGGTGTCACCCAGAATGTAAGATCCATGATGATGATAGGCAGCAGGGGTAACAGCAACAGTGACATCGTCTCTCTAGCGAAGACATCGTCTAGTCCCAGTACCACCGCCTAGACCCAAGTCCAGTCTTGGCCCCAGCAATCACGTGTGAGGGGCCTCAACAAACACTGGTGAGAGGCGACAGGGTGCCTTGGTGAAGCCACTGGTACTCACGCGCAGCAGCGGCTAGTGGTTGAGGCTGCCAGACAGAGGCCCAGTCATACCAGATACAACCGGAATCGAAACATGAGCGCATGCAAGGCAGGGCAGCGCAGGGCAGGGCAGGGCAGGGCAGGGCAGGGCAGGGCAGCCCTAGCATAGGCATGAATACGCACCAGCGGCAGCGCCTGGTTGCTGACACTGCCAGGCAGAGGGTGCGCCCGCAGCCCTGCTCGCTCGGTACACCTGCAAGGGTGCACGGGCGTGATCGGCTCACACACTGTGCATCCTGCGGATTCCTTGCGGATTCCTGCCATGGCCCGTGTGTGAAAAAGCGTGGTGGCGGGGTGCGGTGGACCAGAGCCGTGCCCGTACAAGGTCGCCTGGTGGACACACACAAACACACACACACACACACACACACACACACACACACACACACACACACACGCACACATACATGCACGTGCGCACACACAGCGCAGCTGCACCATGCCATCTCCCATTGGCGCCTGCACCACCGCCGCACTGCTCTGCCCCTAGCACGCACAAACGCACGCACACACCTTCAACCAACCAAACGTGACATGAGGCCGTTCGCATGCACCGGCAAGGCCTGTACTACACACACGCACACACATGCACGCACAGCGCACCTGCACCATGCCGTCTCCTATTGGCGCCTGCACAACCGCCGCCCTGCTCCTCCCCCCAAGCGGCAGCGCCTTCCATGCAGCCCACGCAACCTTGGACATCACCGGCTGCCTCGGGGGAGGGAGCACAGCGGTGGCCTGCTGGGGCACCTGCACGGCGACAGACACGGCCACAGGAGGGGGCGGCACGACGGGGCGCTGTGGTAGCGGTGCTGGCGCAGCCGCAGCCACGGCCACGGAGACGGCCACAGAGACTGCCGGGGCGGGTGGCGCCGCCGCGGGGGGAGGGAAGGGTGCGGGTGCGCGCAGGTGGTGGTGCTGCTGCTGCTGCTGCTGCTGCTGCTGTGGCTGCTGCTGCTGCTGCTGTGGCTGCTGCTGCTGTGGCTGCTGCTGCTGCTGCTGCTGCTGCTGTGACTGCTGCTGCTGCGGTGGTGGCGGAAGGAGAGGGGGCGCCACTTGGTTGTCCCGCGCAGCGTGGCAGGAAGCCGGCGGAAGGTGCAGGAAGCTGCGGGAAGCTGCGGGAAGCTGCAGGAAGCTGCGGGACGCGGCGGCAATGAGCGCCGCGGGGCGGGAAGCTGAGGGAAGCTGTAGGAAGCTGCGGGATGCGTCGGCCATGAGCGCTTGTGGCTCTGCGTCTGCATCTGTGTGTGTGTGTGTGTGCGTGTATGTATGTGTGTGCATGTGTGTGTGTGTGTCTGTGCGTGTGTGTATGTATGTGCGTATGTGTGTGTGTGTGTGTGTGTGCGTGCGTGCGTGTGTGTGTGTTGTGTGTGTGTGTGTGTGTGTGTGTGTGCGCACCTACCTGGGTGCAGGTGCGTCGCCTCTGAAAACTCGTCGACAAACACGAGTGGCGTGTGCTGCTGTTGCTGCTGCTGCTGCTGCTGTTGCGGGTCGCCCGACCTGAACCCCCCCTCCCCCCCTGCCCGCGAAGTCACGCACTGCGTCGGCGGCAGCGGCGGCTGCAGGGCGACAGAGTGCCAGGCGCCTCCGCCTCCGCTGCTGACGCGGCCCGGGCTGGTCGTGTCTCCACCGCCAGAGAAGCCGTGGTCCCCGCTGCCGCTGGGTCCCCCGTCGCCGCTGCTGGGGCTGTCCCCCCCGCCGCCGTCGCCGTACTGCTGCATCTCGATGTCAGTCTCCCATGCGGGCGGGCCGGCGGATGGGCGCGCGGTCGCGCTGCCGCCGCTGCTGCTGCGCATAAGGGGGGGGGGGAGAGCAGAGCCTCGTGTGGCGGGGTGCTATGTAGACAGGAAGGAGGCATGTGTGTGCCATGCGTGTGTGTGCCACGTGTGGTTAAAAGAGTGGGCAGGGTGCGACTGGCAGCGAGCGCATGGCTGCCATGCATGCACCCAGCTGCCATGCATGCACCCAGCTGCTGCCATGCGTGTGTGTGCCATGCCATGCGTGTGCCATGCGCGCGTGTGTGTGCGCGCGCCCGCACCTGTTCCGCCCCCGCCACCACCCCAACATGCTTCCGGGGGGTGGTTACGGGCGGGTGTTTACGGGCGCGGGGTTGGGTACGCCTTCGTGACGTCTCTGGTTTGTGGGTTGACCACTAGAGTCAAAACATCGTCTGCGTTTTCAGGAGCGTGTCAGTATCTCAGTATCTCTGCAGCGAGACGAAAGAAGCCGTTCTTGTCGATCTTGGCGTCTGTAGCGCAGGCGCTGGTTGGTGTTGCGCATGACGGGGTGTGGGGCAGAGAAGCGGCTCGCATACGTGCGCGCGGCCCATTCTCCCAACCGAGGAGGCAGTTGTGGCAGGTGCTTTTTTCTTGTCAGCGGCTCACCAACATGCCGAACGATGGTGGCGGGAGCACGAAGCGTGTTGTGAACAGGAAAATCGGCATTAAGAAGAAGGCGAAGCTCAGGAAGAAGATCGCGAGGCACACGGTCAAGCGCAACAAGCAGGACCAGGCGGGCAGGCAGAGAGCAGCGGCGGAGGCCAACCAGAAGCGGGAGGCGGCGCGGGCAAATGGCGGCGCTGTGGAGGAGGAGAGGCCCTCGGGACCGACGCCCGAGCAGGAGCAGGCCATCAACGACATGATGTTCAGGAGGGCGCAGGAGCTGGCGGATGCCAAGCGCGGCGGCCCCAAGGTGGGAGCAGCATGCGGGGGTGCATGGCGCTGCATGGATGCGCCTGCCGCAACTGGCCGCCCCACAGCCGCTGCACAGTACACACACACACACCCTCTGTCATGCATGCATGCACACACACAACACACACACACACACACACACATGCACATGCACATGCATATACACATGCACACATACACACACCTAACACTGAACGCCACCGCAGACCCCACCTTGCCCAGCGCAGGCGTGCGTGCACTCCACATATCCGCGCTGCTTGAACTTAAACTGATACTGGGACTGAAAGGACAACTGAGAAGACAACTAAAACAGAAACTGGAACTGAAACTGAAACTGAATCCGAAACTGCGCAGGCGTGCGCGATCGAGATCTCTGCGCTGCGCGCGGCCGCGGGGCGCAAGCAGGCGGACTTTGAGACGCGCAAGCGCGCGCGCCTGACGGAGGAGTTCCAGTCTGACAAGGGTGAGCGTGCGAGTGTGTGTGTGCTTGTGCGTGCGTGCATGTGTGTGTGTGTGTGTGCGTGTGTGTGTGTGTGCACGCGTGCGTACACGCAGAAAGGCAAGCAGGCAGGCAGGCGCGTGTGCGTGCGTGTGAAAAAACAGACAGAAAGTCAGGCAGGCAGACACGCAGGCAGGCCCACAGGCACACAGAAACAGACACTCTGGCACACGGGGACTGTCCAAGCCCCAGATTCCAGCACCGCACAAGCGTGTGCAGGGCAACCCAGCCGCCAGTTCCGTTCAGATTCTTGGGGAAAATGATGGCTCAACCTGGGCCTCACGCTCATTTCGCCAGTCTCAACCCGACGGAGGAGAATTTTGGCAGATCTTTTGGCTGATTGGCAAATTCACGTAGTCTCAACCCAACGCGCCAGCCCGAATCGGCCAATTTCAACCCAAAAGTGCACTTTGTCGGGTTGCGGGTTGGCTCACGAAAACACTGCCAGCCGCGCATGCGCGTCCTGTGTCCCCGCACACACACGCACCCCCATCCTCGCCCATGCACTACCACACAGACTGTAATATCCATCATCATCATCACCAAGCTCGTATGCAACCTCCCACCACAGACAACTCCAAGAAGATGCCCCCCACACACACACGACACGCACATGCACATGCACGCACACACGCACACACGCACACACACGCACACACGCACACACACACATGCAGACAACTCCACGAAGGTGATCTACAAAGAGTTCAAGGTGGTGAAGCGCGCACACACACACACACACACACGTACACACACACACACACGCAGACAACTCCAAGAAGGCGTTCTACAAGGAGTTCAAGAAGGTGGTGGAGCTTGCGGACGTGATCATCATGGTGCGCTGCATACCTTGCTGGGGGGCTTCAGCTGCACGCTTGCTGGAGCATGCACACGTTGCACACCCGGCTGCAGATGCAAGCACACGCGCGTGGTCGATTGCATAGGCCATCGGGCGCCTATGTTGGCTTACCGCGTGTGCCCCCTTCTTGCCTTGCCGCAGTGATTTTCTTTTCGTGATTTTAATTAATTCTTCCAAGGCCGGAATTTGCTTTGACTGCGTCGACCGTTTGGCCTGATACATAGGACATTAGAAAGCTCTTGACGAGCTCTTTCTGGCGGGCTCGTCAGAATACCAATCCACTGAATGAGTTGAGCTGTATTTCGGGACAAAGAACAGTCGGAATACAGCCAAATGGTTGTGTAGAGCCAAAAAGGAAGCCACTGTCATGCCGGCAGGCAAATTTCGCGCTAGTTGCAGCCTCCTAAGGGCCGGTATATTGTCCCCACGTGCAGGTGCTCGACGCGCGTGACCCCCTCGCTGCATTGGCGCCGTGACACCGCCAGCATGGAAACTGAACCGCCCACCTTATAGCAACCTGCCTTTACGCATCCCGTCTAGGTGCTCAACGCACGATAGCAACACTCCACCTCGCATCATTTCACCACGCAGGTGCTCAACGCGCGCGACACCTTTGCTGCATTGGCGCCGTGACACCGCCAGCACGGAAACTAAACAGCCCACCTTATGGCACCCCTCCTCACCGCATCCCGGCTAGGCGCTCAACGCGCGATAGCGACACTGACAGTGGCTGCCAGCATGGAGGCACATGTTGGCGCACTAGCACCTTAACCCACATCCCACATGCCATCGTCCCTCCTCATCCCATCCTGTCGAGCAATAGTAACACCTCACCTCACTCATCATTTCACCACGCAGGTGCTGGACGCGTCCCCCCCCCTCCCCACCCCCGTGTGCCGCTGCATCTGCTAGATGAAATTATTTCAAAACAAAAACAGATAGTAACGACCGCGCACTCACCCGTGCGTGTGCAGGTTTTATTTTTTTAACGAGCGACAACACCTCTCAAACTCTCATCATTTCGCCATGCAGGTGCTCGACGCGCGCGACCCCCTCGCGTGCCGCTGCACCGACGTCGAGCGCTACATTCGCCAGAGCAACCCCAACAAGCGCATCATCCTGCTGCTCAACAAGATGGGTGAGTAATTGGAGATGGGGGGTTGATGGGTGGGTGTTGGGGGGAGATGACGTGGGGTGATGAAGATGTTGTTCGGGGGGGGGGTACTTGGTGAAGAGGGGGCTGCAATACTCACAATCTCAATCTCACACCCACCAACAGATCTGGCCCCGAGGGAGGTTGAGAAAGAAATGGCCCAAGAACGTATGCACCACCACGCCTCTCCCCGCCCCGACACTCCTCAGCCCTGACACACACACCACGATAAAACACAGACCTGGTCCCGAGGGAGGTCGGCAAGAAGTGGCTCAAGTTCTTCCGCGAGGAGCTCCCCACTGTCGCCTTCAAGTGCTCCATCCACCCTGGCAGACACACACACACACACACACACACAATGACACACACGCACACCATCGTGTCAACGCAGACCTGGTCCCGAGGGAGGTCGGGGAGAAGTGGCTCAAGTTCTTCCGCGAGGAGCTGCCCACCGTCGCGTTCAAGTGCTCGACACAGTCGCAGAACACCAACCTGGGGCGCAAGAAGATGCCGAGCGCCAAGGGGATGAACGACGACGGGCTGCAGGTGTGAGGGTCGTGAGTGTGTGTGTGGGGGAGGGGGGGGAGGGGGGGCACGTGCTTTGAAGGGCTTGACGCAGCAGCAGAACACCAACCTGGGGCGCAAGGAGATGCCGAGCGCCAAAGGGCTGAACAACGACCGGCTGCAGGTGTGAGGGGTCATACATGTGTGGCGGTGTGGGAGCAGTGTGGGGGCGGGCCCCCGTGTGGGTGTCGCGAGTGCTCGATGCAGCAGAGTGGGAATCTGAGGGCGCAAGACGATGCCGACTCAATGATGACGGGGTGCCGGTGTGTTGCCGGGCTCTGATGATGGGCAGTGCTCTGGTGAATTGGCAGTGCTCTGGTGCTCTGCTGGGCTGTTCTCTGATGCTCTGATTGGCTGTGCTCTGATGCTCTGATGGGCAGTGCTTTGATGGGCAGTGGTCTGATGCTCTGATGGTCAGGGCTCTGATGGACAGTGCTCTGATGCTCTGATGGACAATGCTCTGATGGCCAGTGCTCTGATGCTCTGATGGCCGGTGCTCTAATGGGCAGTGCTCTTGCGGTGTGACAGTCTGGGGCGTCGGGCGCGTGGCATGGGGCTGTGTGGGGGGTACAAGAAGATGGCAAGTGGCAAGGGAACAAACGCCCGTCTGAAGGTGCGCCGTGTGTGTTATTGGGCTTGTTTGCCCTGGTTCCTCGGTGTCGTGGACGCAACGCCCCATGGCCCTTCCTGCCTCAGATCCGACATGCTGCTGATGCTGCTCAAGAGCTTTGTGTGCCGCAGCACAGGGCACCAGCCACGCATAACTGACTGTGCATGCCCCTTCTGCCATGCGTGCGCGCGCAGGGCTCCTCTTGCCTCGGCGCCGACACGCTGCTCATGCTGCTCAAGAACTACTGCCGCAACACGGGAATCAAGACGTCGATCACCGTCGGCGTCGTCGGGCTCCCAAACGTCGGCAAGTCGAGCCTCATCAACTCGCTCAAGCGCGCGCGCGTGGCGCAGGCGAGTGCCCCCTGCCCGCTGTGTGCAATGCGCACACACGCGCCCCATGCGCCCTGTGCACAGCACCGCCCTCTCGCAATGCTGCACCCAATGCTCTGCACACAGTTGTATGAGGCTCTTACAGATAGCCCTCGTTACGAGCGTTCCAGTGGAATCTGCCAATTGAATCCCTGCTGCAGTCAGGGAGATGTGGCTGTTTGTGTGCGGCAAGTAAAAAACGGCGGTGGCGAGCCAAACACATGATGCTGTGTATTGTATGCCGTGCATGCGGCCGTATTCGGCCGAGGCACGGCATTTGGTGCCCATCGCATGCCGTGTGTTGCAGCCCTGACACACGACAGGCCCCTCTTTAACCCGTCCAAACCTCCCCCCCTCTGATGGTGTGCACACAGGTCGGCAACACGCCCGGCGTGACCAAGTCGCTGCAGGAGGTTACGCTCGACAAGAACATCAAGCTGCTGGACTCGCCCGGAATCGTGTTTGCTGCCGCAGAGTCAGACTCGGCCGCAGTGCTGCGCAACTGCGTGAAGATTGAGCGACTGGTGGACCCAGGTATGCGGGTGGGCGGGGGGTCGTGCAGTGGAGCAAGTGGCGAGTCGGCGTAGCTCGGTGTCCTGCACACGTGTGCCTGCACGCTCTCCCACACGCGCCGCTGACACCGCTATGCACTCTCTCCCTCCCTCCCTTTATCTCTCCCCTCTCCCCCCCCCTCTCTCTCTCTCTCCTTCTCTCTCTCCCTCTGCCTCTCTCACCCCCTCTCTCCCTCTCGTACCCCCCTCCCTCTCTGTGGCGCCTAGCGGGGCCCAGCGGCGCCCAGAGATCCTCAAGCGTGTGCCGGCTCACTCGCCCGCCGCATCGCTGACACCACTATTTCTCACTCCCCCCTCTCTCTCGCAGTGGCACCCATCGCGGAGATCCTCAAGCGCGTGCCGGCAGCCAAGCTGCAGGCCCTCTACAAGATCATGCCGTTCACCGGGGCGGACCACTTCCTGCAGGTGTGTCAGCGGTGCATGGCAGCGCGCATGGCAGCGTGCATGGCGCATGGCGGAGGAAACTGCCTGGCAGCCATGGCTGAGTGACGTTACTGCCACTCGCTCTTACAACTGCCATGGGCCCACTTCCTGCAGCTCGTCGCTGCGGCGCGCGGCAAGCTGCGCAAGGGAGGTATCCCCGACATGGTGGCGGCCGCCAAGGTTACTCTGCAGGTGCGTGACCGACTGACTGACTGCTGTGTATCGTTCCTGCTGCTGCTGCTGCGCACTCAGTGCTTGTTGCGGGGGCGGAAGGGGAAGCCAGCGGGGAAGGGGTGTGGGGTGGTGACGGCAGGGTCTTCCTTGGTGCGAACTTGTATCGGCCGTTGGTGGTGGTGGCGTCACTATTGTGTGCAGCAAGCCAGTGTGCCGAGGAGAGGGTAGATGGGGGTTGGGAGGGCGCCTGCTCACGCACACGCACCGCCGCTGCAACTTCCGCGCAGGACTGGAACGACGGTCGCATCCCGTACTACACAAGCCCGCCATCGCGTGGCAATGAGGAGTTTGCGTCCGCCGAGGTCGTCGGGCTGTGGGCCAAGGAGGTGGGCAGGGGCGCTTTCGACGTTGGCCACAGCGACACAGTTTGCCGCAACCACGGCATCCTCGGCCTACGCACACACGCACACTTTGGTGCTATCTTTGCTCTCTCTGATGGCGGTGTCTCGTAGCGGTGCTCTCTGCGCTCGCCCTCTGGTCTCTCTGATGTCTCACACGCGCGCGTGCGCACGCAGTTTGACGCGGAGCTCGTATTTGCTTCCGAGCGCTCGGCCGTCATCGCACACCTGCCGACGATGGCGGACGACGCGGCGGCCGGCCGCGACGCGTTCATGCTCGAGTCTGTCGGCGGGACCAAGGTCGACTTTGAGGCGATGGAGGCGGCGGACGTCCTGGAGACGGGCGACAGGGCGGAGCCCACCGGGCGCGGCGGTGGCGGCCTGGATGACGAGGACGATGAGGAGTACGGGCGGCCGGCTAAGCGCCAGGCGCGCGCGGGCGAGCCGGGCGCCGTGACCGCGATCCTGTACGGCGAGGAAGGGCAGTTCAACCCGCACGCGGCGCGCCAGCAGCGGAAGAAGGCGAAGAAGGTGCGGTGCGCGTGGGTGCGGGGAGGGTGGGGCCTGTCAAGGGAGGATTGGCTGAGGCTCGCCATCCCAGTGAACGCCCCCCCCCCCTGCCCCCCTGGCCCCCCCCCCTGCCGCTCAAGAATCGTCCATGCGTGCGTGCATTCGCGCCGCCCACGCAGGGGCCGGACCGCGCTGCTGTTGTCGCCGCTGCGATTGCCGCCAAGGTGGAGCGCCTGCGGAGGGAGCTGGAGGAGTCTGCGGCGGAGAGCGAAAGCGGGGACGGGAGCGGCAGCGACGGCGGCGAGGACGGCATGGGCAAGATCGGGGACGGGGCTGGCCTTGATGGCAACGCCATGAACGATTGATGTGGAGCGCACGCGTGTTTTCAGTTAGCAGTAGATCAGAGTTGCGGGAGCCGTGCCCTGGTATCATTTTGAGCCCTGATGGCGTAGGTCGCACGTTTCTCGTGTTACACCTCCACGGCGTCCGACGCGGCAGCCTGGGGCTCGGTCGAGGCGTGGTCGGTGACGTTCTTGACGTGTGCCTTCATGGCGTTGAGGTGCTCCTCCAGCCGCACCCTGTGCGCGGCAGGTGCAGGGTGGATCAGTGCGGGAGCAAGGGCGGTGGCCAAGCACAAGAGCACACAAGAGAGCACACAAGACGGTGGCCAAGCGCAAGAGCACACGCCAGCCGTTGGAGCGCAAGCCACCTACTTGCTGGCCTCCTGCTGCGCCTTGCTCGCCGCGAGCCTGTCGCGTGCTGCCGTCAGCTGGTGCGCCAGGCGCTGCGTGTCGGAACACGCAGACGTCAGCTGCCGCCTCAGCTCCTGCGCCCTGCTCAGCTCCCACAGGTGCGTCGCGTCGGCGCGCTTGCGGGCGGTGCGCAGCTGGCTGATCTCTGCGCTCCGGGGTGGTGCGCAGCACGCACAGGCGGGCGCCGTCACAGCGGCAGACAGGGCCCATGCACACGCGTGCAGGCGGACATGGTAGGCATGCAGGCGGGCAAAGCAGGCATGCAGGCGGGCCAGACATGGCGTGCCAGATATGCAGCATGCAGCTACATGCACACACGTCTAGGCAGGCGTGCAGGGCAGGCATGCAGGCTGGCCAGATATAGCGGCATGCAGCTACCAGACGGTGGTCACATGCCATACAGGCATCAAGGCAGCTGGGCACGTGCGCGCTGCATGCGCCCTACGCTTCTTGACGACGGACGACTTGTCCTGCATCGCGCGCAGCTCCTGCTGCGCCATCTCCACGTCCAGGGCCATCTCTGATGCGCGCGCCTCGTACTCTGCGTGCCGCAGTCAGCAGAGGCACATTGCACAGCAAAACACAGCACAGCAGCCGAGGCACATTGGCGGGCAGGCGGCTCGCAGTAGGGGGGGCGCATGCTGCGCACATGAGGCAGCTGGTGACAGCCCAAGCGCACACAGCACGCCTCCCTTGCCTTCATCGTCAAGTTGCGTGCAAGCTGCGTGCAAGCTGCGTGCAAGCTGTGGGCTGCGTGCCGCTTTCCTTACGAATCCCGAAGCCCATGCGCATGCCAGCCCATACTCACCGGAAATCATCTGGCGCGCTTGGCGCCACGCCTCACGCTATGATGTGCAAATAAGTGGGTGCGTGAGAGAGGGAGGAGGGCACACAGTCTCTTGAGAGTGCCAGCACTTACCGCGGCATTTCCACTGTCACCGACGCCGAGGTCGCTGCCGCTGGCACCCATCACATCGTGGTCGTTATCCATCGTGTGCAGAGTTGGGTTGGAATGCGGTGGAACTGGGAGAAATCAGCATGACTGCAAATCACACTTCTCCCAACACACTGCCCCCACACCTTCCATGGTGGCGTGCTGGCACCATAGCATCCATCTAGGGGTCGATGATCCTGGTTCTTAGGTTATCAGCCATTTATAGAAGGGTAGGGGCAGGAGGGTACGGGCGCCCTGCGTTGGGGCTGCAGAGAACTCGACAAGCGCGCCTGTGCGTCGCGCCTGCAGGCTGCAACAAACTGCCCTCGTGCTGGCGCCAAGCCACACCCTAATCTGCCACATTGCGCAAACCCAAAGACGCAGCGAAACGTTTTTCAAGCTGCTGTGACTGAGGAAGACGGGGAGTACTGCCGCATGCGTACGTTACCCGCAGGCGTGCATACAGCCGCCAGTCAATGCCTACCCGGTAGGCGACGGCTGTAGACAGCCAATGTTATATGCTTACCTTCCATATTGTTTGCCTTCGCGGGGGGGGGGTCGAAACTGTAGTTGTTTAATGCAATTGCGGGGGTCGTTTTTCGTCGCTTTTCGTCGTTTTGACGCCCCAAATCGCGATTTTCGTTAATTTATATTAGTTGTTTTAGCTTCGCGGGGGGGGGGAAACGATAATTACATGTAAAGGCTAACCGCCCGGACGGTATGAGTGAATATGGACGGAAGATCACTCTGTGCTGCTGGATAGCCGGGTGCGTGTTACTGAAGCTGTCGGTGCCAACTCCCGACTCTACAGCAGCACACACTACGTTGTCTTTAACAGCAACAGCACTCCAGACACAACAACCACTCCAAACACCACCACCCCACCAAGCTGCTGCTGCTGAGAAGTTTTAAACATTGGTCACGCCCCCGGGTCCTCCGGGGAACGCGCATGTGTAAAGCCTGTAAAACCTATACCTTGGTGGTCTCGGTAAATCAGCTCGCAACCTTGGTGAAGCGGAACGCGCCCTCTAGCTCGCAACCTTGTTGAAGCCACTGAGGGGGCATCGGGTTGGAATCATTGGAAGGCGAGCGGCTGTACGGAGGCAGTGGTGGGGCAGTGGTGGAGTGTTGTGCAGCTGTGGTGGGGCAGTGGTGAGGCAGTGGTGGGGCCGTGGTGGAGTGTTGTGCAGCAGTGGTGGGGCAGTGGTGAGGCAGTGGTGGGGCCGTGGTGGAGTGTTGGCGCAGTTGTAGTGAGGCGATGGTGGGTGTGTTGTGCAGCAATGGTGGGGCAGTGGTGGGGCACTTGTGGTGGAGGTGTGGTGCAACAGTGGTGGGAGTGTGGTGGGACTGTGGTGGAACAGTGGTGGGGCCGTGGTGGAGCACTTGTGGGATTTTTGTGGGGCGGTGGTGGCCGTGTGGTGGACCAGTGGCGGGTGTGTGGTGGGCGTGTGGAGCAGTTGTGGGAGTGTGGTGAGGGTGTGCCGGAGCAGTGGTGGGAGTGCATGGTGGCAGTGTTTTGCAGCAGTGGTGGGGCAGGAGTGGGGCACTTGTGGTGGAGGTGTGGTGCAACAGTGGTGGATGTGTGGTGCAACAATGGTGGGGCAGTGGTGAAATGTTGTGCAGCAGTGGTAGGGCGGTGGGAGTGCATGGTGGGAGTTGTGGTGGGGCAGTTGTGGGGTTGTGGTGGCCGTGTGGTCGAGGTGTGGTGGGCGTGCGGTGGAACAGTGAGGGAATAGTGGTGGGGCCGTGGTGAGGCAGCGGTGGAGCAGTGGTGGAAAAGTGGTGGGGCCGTGGTGGGGCCGTGGTGGGGGTGTGGTGGAGCAGATGTGGGATTGTGGTGGGGCGGCGGTGGGCGTGTGGTGGGGCAGTTGTGGTGAGGTGGTGGTGTGTGTGTGGTGGAGCAGTGGTGGGCGTGTGGTGGAGCAGTGGTGGAGCAGTGGTGGCGCAGTTGTGGTGAGGCGGTGGTGGAGGTGTGGTGGAGCAGTGGTGGGCGTATGGTGGAGCAGTGGTGTGTGTGTGGTGTAGCAGTGGTGGGGGTGTGGTGGGGCAGTTGGTGAGGCAGGCTGTTGAGGCAGCAGTGGAGCAGTGGTGGGCCCATGGTGGGGACGCCAGCATATGCGACTGGAACAAGATGGGGTGCATTGCACTGAGTGTCCGTCATCAACGACCATGTTGCTGCTGCCGGCGCCCATCATGTCGTGGTGGTCGTGCTCCATTGCGTGCGGAATTGGGTTGAACGCGATGGAACTGGGGGAGGTCAGCAAAACTTGAAATTGCATCTCTTCCCCCACACTTCACTCACACCTTCCACCAGGCACACTCCATCTAGGGGTGGATGATCCTGGCCCTAAGTCATTTATAGAGGGGGAGCGACAGGAGGCTGCGGGCGCCCTTCGTTGGGGCTTCAGAGAGCTCGACAAGCGTGTGGGCGCCGCGCCTGCCAGACTGCTTGGAACGAGTGCAGCTCGTGCTGGCGCCGAGCAGCCCCCTCATGCCACAGTGCGCAAACACACAGGCGCAGCTAAACGTTTTTCAAGCTTCTGTGACTGGGGAAGACGGGGAGTACTGCCGCATGCGTACGTTGCCCGCAGGCGTGCATACAGCCGCCGGACCGATGGCCGTGAACGGTCAACGCAACATGTTTGCGAGTGACTATGGTCGGAAGATCACTGTGTGCTGCTGGTTAGCCGGGTGCGAGTCACTGATGCTGTTGGTGCCAACTCCCGACTCGACAGCAACAACGAAACAAGCCCAGCCGTACTCTCTGAAGAAGCTTCAACAGCGACAGCAAAAACGTGCACACTGACACAACAACCCTCGAGCCCCCCAATTACTCTGCTGCTGAGAGGGTTGACAGTCTATCCACGGTGGCAGAGGTCTCGACGTCCGGCTGCAGCTGCTCGGATGGCTCGGTCCCCGGACGGAGGCGCAGCGGTAGACAGGTGTCGCCGGATTGGATCCATGCAGGCGTCCAGTGGGTCGGCCTGTGCACGCGCGAGGTGCGTGTGTGTGTGTGGGGGGGGGGTGACAGACCGGAGGAGGGGGGGGAGAGCACGCACGGCTGCCCCCCCCCCCCCCCCTTGCGGAACTCCTACTACCCATCCCCTCCTTACCTGCTCCTTACCCCCGTTCCGGAAGACCTCAGTCAGGCACGTGTTTGGCACCCTACCAGCAAAGTGAACTCCCTTGTCACGATGCAAGCGTAACGTGCTGGCAGAAACGTGGAGGGATCCATCGTCCCACCTGGCTCGCCCCCTGCAGGTTGGTTGGCTGCACGGCGGGAAGCTCAGCCGCGCTGCTCGTAGCGTTAATGGACGCTACCAGGCGGCGCACCTTCACTCCTCACGGCCCTCCCCGCTTTAGAAGATAAGTGGCACCATGCGGCCCAGCGCATCCCTCTGACTCGTGCGCCATGCGCTGAGGGGGGGCGCGAGGGGCCGTTGTCTGCGGAGAGGCTGGCAGGTGGTGGGATCGCAGAGAGCAGTTACAAGCTTCTGCATGCCCCTGATGAAGCACAACAGGGCACAATGGTGCACAGGGCAAGAAAGAGGGCTGGGCTCGCGATCGTCGAACGTCAAACGACAAATGCAAGACAACCTTCACCCTGCTGGTCAGCGCTCTGCTCGCCAGGGGGGACGCAGTCAGGGTGACAACGGAGGGAGCAATCTCTGCCTGAGTGGGCCAGTCGAATCGCTTTTAGGGGGGGTCCGTGTAATCACGGTCCGTGAATATCAAACCGACACACTTTTGCAGGTCCACGCTCTGCTCGCTCGTTCTCCCATTCTCATCATGACCGGAGTGTCTGGGGTCGTCAATGAGGCGAGGTCGGCGTACAGGTGAGTGCTGCAAACTCTGCTGACGAAGACACCTCTCTCAACTCACCATCCCTGACGACTGTGCGTGCCTCCCCTCGCAGGGGCGCCCTGGAGTCGCTGATGATGATGTTGGCGCGTCTGGACTCGCCGATGATCAACTCCCTGCTGCGCTGTGTGTACGGCATGGCCCTGAAGTCCGAGCGCCCGCTCCTCGGCTATATGCCCATCCCGAAGCTGGAGTTCTTCCGCGAGCGCGCCCCACGGGGCGCCCCGCCCATGGGCTAGGCGTCTCAACAACATGCGCTGTGCGGGCGGCGGCTGCAGTGCTGTGGGCGCTGCGCCGCGCCCCCACATGGCGCCCAACAACACACGCGGCCCAGGTGCCCGTGCCGCCGCCGCGCGGCGGCCCACCGTGGCGTTCAGGCTTGCTTAAGTCTTGAGGATGCAAAGAAATTCACAACCGGGCCGTTGAACAAGGCCTGTCTGTCCCTCCTGTTGATTCAGCTGTTGCTAAATTGAGCGTGCCGCATCACGGCGGTGGTGCGCGGGGTGGGTTGCTGGCTTAACTGGCATGTAGCGATGCATTGCAGATCAATCAATGTACCATTTCGCTGCTGTTGACCCTGTGTTGAGCATGGCCTCCCGCTCTCCCCAACAAACTTGCGCTCCAATTGTGTCTCCGCCCACGTGAGTCAGCAGCTCCACGGCACCCAACACCCTGCACCACACACAGCTTCTAGCCGCCGGCTGCTGCGGCACCCAGATGTGGTAAATCTTGAATCAAGCAGCATGGCCCTTGGCAGGCCCCTGACGGACTCACAATGAGCACGCCTCAACTTTGCGCTTCACCTTCCCCCTCCCACCATCCACGCCCTGCACCACAAGTTGTGCTGTTGCCTCCTGCTGTCTGTGTCCTGATATCCGCCAGCATATGGAAGGGCGCAGGGTGGGGGCACGTTGCGTGCTGGGGCTCCAGAGAGCTTGATCGTGGCGCACAGCTGCAGGCTGAAATCCCTGCACGTGCTTGTGCTGGTGACAAGTTGCCCAGTGCGGGGCAGGTGGCTGGGGGGCACCTGCGGCGTGCATGAGACAGCTGCATGCTGCCCATGCGCACGTGTGCCACGCCGTATTCACTCGCCAGCAATCATCTGGCAAGCCTGGTGCCACGCCGCCCCCTCATCTTGCCACGATGGATGCACCCATTGATGCAGTGACAAATGTCTGTGTGACTGGACAAGACGGGGCGTACTGCCGCACACGTACGTGCGCATGGGCAAAAGCAGGCGTGTGCACACAGTCACCAGTCAATTCCTACCCGGTTAGGCAACGACCGTAGGCAGGCAACGCAACATGCTTGTGAGCGTGAGCGTGCGGTCACTATGTCCTGTTGGATAGCCAGGTGCATGTCACTGATGCTGGCGGCGCCAAACCGAGTCAACAACAGCAGCTTCAACAGCTCAGCCATGCTATCTTCAGCAGCAGCGACACGCACTCTAAACAGCATCCCTCCCCAGCAACCCTGCCGCTGAGAAGTTCTAGATCTTGGTGGCCTCCGCAAAGCAGCTCGCAACCTTGGTGAAGCGGAACGCGTCCTCCAGCTCCTGGTAGTTGGCAATCTGCGCGCGCAGCGGCACCAGAGACTGCTTGACAGTCGATCCCAGCGGGCGCGCCAGGATCGTGTCGTCGACGCCAAGGAACTCAAACACGCGCTGCATGCGGCCGGGCACGTCGGCCGTCAGCTCCTCGTAGCTCACGCGGTGCACGCTTTCCGCGCCCTGCCCCATCACCAGCCGGTCGTACTGCTGGAAGGTCGCGTCGTAGCTGTCGACAAACGCCTGGAACGCGCTCGGCTCCACTGTGATCTACATGTCGTCCGGGTAGGGAGAGCCCAGGTAGTTGCCCGTCTTGTCTGCGCGCAGCTTAGACGTGTACAGCTCGAGGTAGTTGTTGCGCCGGAGCACGATCTTCTTGAAGCGCGGGTCGAGCAGTAGGCGCTCGAGCACGTCGTGGCGGTCGGAGCCGCGCCACTGCTCAGGGAAGAGCTTGAGGCCCACAACCAGCGGGTCGCGGCCGCGCTTCTTGCCCTGTTACCCAAGCAGCTCAGCAATAAAGCGTTCTGGGTCGCGGTCGCACCGATAGATGTCATAGTCCCGCACGCGGGCGCGGGTCCCGGGGGCGCCCGGGCACGGCTCGCCGTGCTCCAGCTTGTACGTCGACACCTGGGAGTCGTTGAACACCTCGGAGTGCATGAGAATCTGTGGGTGGTTGTGCAGCATGCCACACAGCAGGTTGGAGCCGGTGCGCTGGTACGCGAGGACCACGAGCGGCACCGGAGCGGAGCCATCGGACGGCGAGCGCTCGTACGGGATTGGCCTGCTCAGGAGCCGCAGCTGGACGGCCGCCTGCAGGCTCTGTGAGTTGAACGAAAGGCGCTCCCATGTCACGAGCGTGAAGGCCGCCAGGACTGCGGCCGCCCACGCCCAGCCGTAGCAGCACGCAACGTACGCCATCGAGGCCCATGCCATGTTCTTGTACAGGAGAGCAAGGATCGCTGACGTCGAGTAGCCCTCCTGGCCGTCCATCCAGTCGACGTGCTGCAGCAGCTGCGTCCTGAGGTTCAGGCTGCCCGCCTTGCACGCCAGCCGCGTGACGTCCTGCAGCATCTCTGGAAGGCAGGCCAGCACCGACACCAGCATGCAGCGCCGCAGCGGCTGCCGCGGCCGCATGTAGTACAGCGTGACAGCGGTCTTGAGAGCCGTCTCAGTGACCAGGATGCACACGAACGCCGTGGACACCGCGGTGGCTGCGATGAGCGACGGCCACAGCCGGTAGACCGTCACCAGCAGCAGCATGGCCTCCACCCAGTTCGGCGGTGCAAAGTACGTGCTGTGCGGCAGCGCGGAGAGGCACCGCACGTCGCCGCGCGCCCAGCCGATGATCTGCCACACTGGTTTTGCCCAGATCGGGTGCGTCACCTCGGCCTCGGGCACACCGACAATCACGGCCTCGCGCTCCTCCCCGGCCTCCGCCTGCATGTTCTCCAGCCGCAGGCAGAAGTCGATGTCCTCACCGCCGCCGCTGTGTGGGTAGCCACCGCTGAACCACACGTGGTTGTTGTGGCGGCCAGGCACGAGCAGGTTGGCGGTGACGCCCCACGGCGAGTGGCGCGAGCGCCCAGCGATGCCAAAGAAGAACGTGATCTGAGACGCGTCCAGCACTCGCTGCACCAGCGTGGTCGGCGTTGGCAGCTGCACCAGCCCCACGAGGATCAGGGCGGACGGGTGGCGCCGGATCGCGTCCAGGTAGGCGTCCAGAAGGTCCGCCTGCGCACGGGAGACGGGGCAGGTGACAGATCGTGCCGGTCAGCCACAGGAGGGAGAGGGGGCGTGAGCATGCATATGGATGAGGCGCAGGACTGCCCCCCAAACCTTTCCCTGCCCTGTCGTGGCTGACTTCAGTCAGGCACAAGTCTGGTGCCCCACGAGCCCTCCCTTGTCATGATGCAAGGACCAGCTTTGGAGGCGGCTGGTACCATGCTGGGAGTTACGCTGGGAGGAGGGGGGTCACTCATCCTACCTGTGGCACCACGTTGTCGTCGAGCAGCACGGTCCAGTCGCCAAAGCTCTGCGCCATGCCGGTGTTGCGTGCCTGGCTCGCCCCCTGGTTGGTCGGCTGCACGTGCACGCACACGAGATGGTTTGGGGACCAGTCCTGCAGTGCCAGGACGCCTTCCAGGTGCGGCGAGTCCGGCTGGTCGACCACGACCAGGATGTGCACCGACGCGGTGCGCGACGTGAGGGCCGTGATGGTGCGCAGCGTGGCGATGTCGCAGCGGTAGCTGGGGACCACCTGCGTGTGAGTGTGTGTGTTGTGTCGCAACTGTCGATGGCCATACACTGGCATGCGCCTCCCTCCTCACGCTTGCATGCACGCCGCCGCCTCCTTGATGCCCCTCCCCCGCCCTCCCCTGCCCTCGCACCACGTTGATGCAAGGGACCTGGTGGGGCGGCACGGTGGCAGATGTCTTGACGACAGGCTGCAGCTGCTCGGTTGGCTCGAGCTCGGTCCCGGGCGCAAGCGCAGCAGCAGGCACTTCGTGAATGTGCGGCGCAGGGCGGTGGCGGTGCTGCAGTCATCGCTCCACGGTGTCGATCGCGTCGGTCAGCATCTTGTCGCGCCAGTTAGCCCCCAGCTTCAGGTAGCGCGCCTCCCCCGCACCGCCCACTGCGTTGCTCAGGCTTGCTGTCACAAAGCTGCTGGCGCCCCAGCGCCTGTACAACTCGAACAGGAACGGGTCGCCGTGCTGGTTGATTAGCTCGGGTGGGAACAGCTCGCCGAAGATCTCCAGGTGCAGGGCGTGCACGACAGGTAACGTGGGGAAGACGGGGTAGGACGTGTCTTGGAACGCCACGCATGCGAGCCCGAGCGGCAGTCCATGCTCCACCGCAGTCGTGGCAACCGCGCGCTCCACCTCTGCCTTCCACCCCTGCGTCAGCAGCTCCACGTCATCACCCAGCAGCACACACAGCTCACTGCCATCGGCGACCGCGGCCTCCATGAGGAAGCCCCAGATGTGGCAGAGCTTGAAGCGGTAGGCGGTGCGCAGGACGTGGATGCGCGACCGCAGCCCCGCGTTGCGCAGCATCGCCTACAGCTTGGCCTTGCCGGACTCGCAGTCGTACAGCCCATCGTGCAGATCGATGCCAATGTGCACGGTGCAAAGCGCACGCTCAGCCGCGCTGCTTGTGGCCTCGATCGAGGCGATCAAGTGACACAGCCTCGCCCAGCACTCCTCATGGTCCTCCCCGCGGTAGCAGATTGGCAGCAGCAGGCCCCAGCGCATGGGCGCCAACTCCACCATCATGCGCAGAGGGCGCCGCGAGGGCCCTTGTTTGCGGAGGAGCAGAGGCAGATGGTGGGTGTAGAGAGAGGGGGATGCTAGCAGGGGGCATGCTAGCAGCGCTGCTGCCTGCCCCTTCAGCTGGATGGCTGCGCATGGTGCTGTGCAGCTGGTGCTACGTGCACAGGGCCAGACTGCAGCAAGACAAACGCCCCCACCTGCTCCAGGGGGGCGGCAAGTGGGGACGACGGAGTAGCGCTGCCTTGCAGTAGATACAATTTTCGCTCGTTTGCTGTTTTCGATTTTGAGGGTGGGGAGGTGTCCGTGTTGTGTTCCGTGATATCAAAACACTTTTTCATCGCCGATCAAACACCCTTTTTCGTTTTCCAGTATCGCTCGCGCTCTGCCTCGCTCGTTCCACCATTCCCTCTCACCATCATGACCGGATTCTCTAGGGTCGTCAGGGAGGAGGATAAGTCGGCGTGCAGGTTGGTGACTCTTGCCGGATCCGCGCATCCCCTCTTTCGGGGGCCCATGCTGCAACATGGTGACGATGGTTGCTTGCCTGGTGGATGCACCGATCCGCAGGCGCGCCCTGGAGTCGCTGCTCCTGATGATGACGGTGGCATGCCTGAGCTGGCCGATGCTCGACGCGCTGCTGCGCTACATGCACGGCAACGCTCTAGACCCGGAGCGCCCGCTGCTGGGGTCAATGCCCATCCCGAGGGTGGAGTTCTTCCGCTTGCGCGCCCCGTCCATGGACGGCGTCAACATGCGCTTTGCGGGCGGCGGCGGAGCCGTTGGCAGTGCTCCGCGACCCCACATGGCGCCCAACCTGCGCCGCGACAACATCCGCGCGCGTCTCCCCCCTCCCGTGCCCGCGCCGTCGCCACGCGTCAGCCCCACCATGGCATTCAAGCTGGCTTAAGCCTTGAGGTTCCAAACAGAGGGTGCATCCCAACCGGGCCGTTGAAGAAGGCATGTCTGTTCGTCTTGTTGATTCAGCTAGTTGAGCGCGCCGCATCACGGCGGTGCACGCCTGGGGGGGTTGCTGGGTGAAATCGCTGGCCAGCTGGCCATGGGTGGGTTGCTGGCTTGACTGGCATGTAGCGATGCGTTGCGAATCAATCAATTGACCAGGTCGCTGATGTTGACTTTGCCCGATGTACGGAAGATATGTAAAGGCCAACACTCTCTAGGAGAGTATGCCTGCTCTGATAGGGCCTCCCCAATGAATGCGCGCCCCACCTCTGGCTCCCCCCAGCGCAAACCCGCAGCTCCATGGCACCACCTAGCAACACACCCAACCCTAGTCGCCGCCGGCTGCTGAGGCCTCCACGAGGATACCCCAAACACTGTAGACCTTTAAGCAACGCGCTGTGCGCAGGCGGCTCTATTCCTCCGTGCCCAGCAGCCATGGCCCACAGCCAGCCCTTGGCGGACTCACAGTGAGCACGCCCCCACTGTTGCAGTTCACCTCTCCACCATCCACGCTCACCACCAACAATGCATACCACCGACGGTCCGGGGAATTACACTCGTGGTCAGCACCCCCAGGGCCTGCTTCTTTCGAGAGAGAGGTTGCACGCAGGTCGCCGTGGGGTTGCCGACGAGGGAAGACGTACAGGTGAATGAGTGGGTGGGCACACACCACTGGTGTCATTGTGCAGATGGGCCCCGCAGCGTGCGCGTCGCAAGCAGCAGTTTTGTGTATGTGCAGACGGCTGCAGCCGCGTGCCACGAGGAGGAGGAGGAGGCCCGTAACTCCTCATTGTTCAAATAAACTGCTTGGATGAACGTACGCGTGTACACTGCGTGCGTGGATGCGCAACACACACGGGACACACCGGCACAGAGATATCACATTGGCGTTCTGTCTCAGCCTTTCAGTGTAGTGTTCGTTTGATTACAGTCACGCGTGACAACATATTCCAGTCACGCGTGACAACGGTCACGGCTCGGGGCAGAGCCTGACCTCCACCGGCCGCAGATGGTGACCCGCCGTAAGGCATGGCAGTCACCACCCACGACCAATGTCGAGCGGCCGGGCTCTGCAGCAAGGCACCATTCTCCTTAACTCGCTCAAACTCAAAAGTCTGTGGGACACCACGATTCATCAGGGTGGGTGGGTGTTAGATCAAAGGCTGACAACGGAACTGGAAGCCAAAAAGGGAGCGGTGCTAGCGACCCAAGAAGACGGATAGGAATCTTGGGGTGCTAGCACCATTAAGAGGCGCTCCGTCTTCTCACTTCACACTTAGAAAGTAGCTTCCGACAGAAACTCCAGTTTTCTAACCATCTAGGGATGAAGTAGAAAACCAACAGAATGGGATGCCTCAGAGAAGGTGCAAAGCCCAGCAAAGCCCAGTCCCCCTCTGGACTGGGCTATGCTCTCTCATCATCACCTGTGTGACTGCGTTGTGGCATCGCGGGTGTACGCACGTGTAGGCCAATTCTTGGCTTTTTTGCAAGCCAGAATTTTGAATGGTGATTTTTTTGGCCCCTTTTTCGCTTTCCGTGCTTTCCGTGAGATCAAACACACTTTTTGACATCACACTTTGTTCGTTTTTCGCACCCTATGGATCTCTCTCCGTCCCCCATTCTCTCTCACCATCATTACCGGAGTCTTTAGGGTCGTCAGGGAGGCGAGGTCGGCGTACAGGTGAGTGCTGCAAGCTCTGCTGGCGAAGATACCTCTCTCAACTCTCCATCCATTATGTGAGTGCCTCCCCTCGAGCTCGCAGGGGCGCCCTGGAGTCGCTGATGATGACGGTGGCGTGCCTGAAATCACCGATCCTCAACACGCTGCTGCGCTGTGTCCATGACATCGCCCTCAACCCCGTGCGCCCGCTGCTTGGCTACATGCCCATCCCGCGCCTCGAGTTCTTCCACGAGCGCGCCCTGCCCATGGGCGGCATCAACATGCGCTTTGCGGGCGGCGGCGGCGGTGCCGTGGGCACCGCGCCGCGCCCCCACATGGCGCCCAACCTGCGCCGCGACAACATCCGCGCGCGCCTCCCCCCTCCCATGCCTGTGCCGCCGCCACGCGTCGGCCCCACCGTGGCATTCAGGCTTGCTTAAGCCTTGAGGCATGAGGGTGCCAAGTTGCAAAGATGAAAAACACAGCCGGGCCGTTGATCAACGCCTGTCTGTCCCTCCTGTTGATTCAGCTGCAGTGAAATTGAGCGTGCCGCATCACGGCGGCAGAACGTGGGGTGGTTGCTGGGTGGGTTGGTGGCTTCATAGCAGGTTGCGACGTGTTGCAAATCAATGAATGACCAGGTCGCTGATGTTGACTGTTTCCCGGATGTGCTGACGACATCATGAGGCCACTCCCCTCCTCCCAACAACCGTGCCCTCCACCTCTGGCTCCCCCCCCCGTGTGAGCCAGTAGCTCCACGGCACCACCCCACACCACACACAACTCATCGCTGCCAGCGGCCTCCACGAGGATTCACGTTGCTCCGCGCCCAGCAGCGATGGCGTGGGACATGGCCGACAGCCGACCCTTGACGGACTCCAGTCAACTTCACCCTATTCCCTCCCACCATGCATGCCACCACGACGGTCTGTTCGACTCCACTCCTGGCCAGCCAACATGCCTTGTTTTGAAGTCAAGCAGGCAGGTCGCCGAGGAGGGGGTGATGACGAGGGGAGACATAGAGGTGGGGGGGTGGGCGGCACACGACCATTGATTTTGTTTTGGGCTCCTGGGAGCCACCAGGAGCCATTTGGCTCCTGACAACTTAAGTCGCAAGGAGCCAGGAGCCAGACACTTTTTTTCAAGTACTCGAAATAAAGTGTGGGGCAGTGTGAGGCCGCGGAACCACCGCACCGCAAGCCTGAGCGATGAGTCACCAACAGCCCACTGTGTTGGCCTGGGCCACGCTCCCTCAGAGCGGGGCCGCACTCGGCCCCATGGGTGCGGGGTGCGGCGGCGGAGGCAGAGGGAGTGGGGGAGGGGGCGGTCGAGGACCACATGGGCGTCGGATACATCACGCGGCTGTGGCGTGAGATGACTAGCCACGAGGGCTTCAGCTGCCCCACCTTTGAGCGGCTGGCTGTGATGGCGATCGTCATGGTGCCCGTATCTGTGGAGGACGAGCGGCTGTTTAGCGCGCTCAACTTCATCAAGAGCAAGGCGCGCAACCGCTGACGTGCTGTCCTTCCCCTAAGGCGTGGAAGGAGGCGGCGGTGGCCCGCGGCGCTACAAGAAGGGGCTCACATAGCCGGGGGGAGGGGGGGCGGGGCTGCCGCCGTGAGAGAGAGAGAGAGAGAGAGAGAGAGAGAGAGGAGAGAGGGTCTGCAACCGTGTCACCAACCTCTCAGCCAACCAGTTGCTTGATGGTCTGATGATCCCATCAGATAGAGCTCGTCAAAAGCTTGAAAATGACATGTGACGGTCAACGGTCAACGGTCAATGGCTCCCAGGAACTAACTGAAAATGCTGAAAATAAAATCACTGCACACGACATTGGTGCAAGATCGTCGATTGCCAGGAAGGCAGTTAGGCAGAAAAGCCTGCTGATGGATGTTTAACACTACTCTCTCTCTGCTCGGTGTTTGAGGGGGAGCTGGAGCGACACCATGGTGCACCTGGTCAGCTGCCCTCGCCCGGCGTGCTTGTCGCAAGCAAAACAGTTTCGCGCCTGTGCAACACTGCAGTGAGGAGGAGGCCCGCAACTTCCAAACAATGAACCCCGCTCGGATGAACGTGTCCATTCCACGAAATATTCTTCGCGTGCATTCCACGAAATATTTTTCGCGTGCACAGGGGTCCCACGGTCATTCCACACTTGGCGGATTTGAGACAGATACCTTGGTTGGAGAGTCATCCCCTAGCCCAATAGCCCTCGCACTTGGCCACTCAGTGGCCGAGGTGTGCTTCGATTTCACAAGTTTGGTGTGGGGGGTAGTCAATCGGGCTGTGTGCAAGCACTCCACAACCAACCAAGGCAGCAAGTCATGTGCTGTCATTAAGGGTGCGCACAGCTCAACTGCTGCTGTCCCACTCACTGGCCCGCGCCCCACTCGGTCGAGTGTAGCTCACTCGGACCGGGCGCCCCCAGATCGCCCCGTAGTGTTGGCACACGGGGGTTGCGCACGCAAGCGTGCTTGGGCCTCGACGGCCTGGTTCTGAGAGGTCGAAGCCACAATGGTGAGGAGCTGTTACCCGACGTGCGTCGGCACCACCACGGCACCACCACGGCAGCGTGAGATGTGAGTGTGTGCGTGTTTCAGTACTGACGTGCACGCTGCTCCGCGCATATCTGCGTGCCCACAGCGCAAGGAGGTGTTTAGCGTGGGGGAGGAGCAGCTTGGACCCGGGCGTGTGTCTTTCGCCTGGAGCCCCAAAGGCACGTACCTGGCTGTCGCTGGATCCAAGGTGAGCAGCCTTGCAGCTTCGAGGCACGCGTGGCAGGCCCCGCGAAGTGCCATGTGTGCCATGCATGGCACACACGCGCCATGCATGGCAACAGCTGACCGCCCATGCATGCGTCACATGCCATGCATGATGCGCAGCGCAAGGTGTGCGTGTACGACCGCAACGGGAAGCTGTATGATGAGGTGGCGCTCCCCCAGGCGGAGGTGTCAGGCGGCGACTCGCACGCGCCGTCCGCAGAGGCGCTCTCGGTGTGTGACTCGTGACTCGCGCGACATACAACACACACACACACACACACACACGACTGCGTGCCGCCCCGCGCTCGCTAGGCGTCATGCGTGTGGAACTACCCTCGCACGTGCACGCACGCACACACCCTCACCCTGGGACCCCGTGCACGACCAGCTGCCATCACGCCGCACGCTCCTGACTCTGCCCTCGCAACACACGCACACACTCACATACCCACACACCCGTACAAGCCCGCACATGCACACATGCACACACACATTTGCAGTGGGACCCGGTGCACGACCAGCTCGCCATCATGCCGAGCGGCAACACGTTTGTGTTCATCTGGTCCCCTGACAGCCGCGAGGTGCAGAAGATCGACTCCGAGTTCAAAGTAAGGCATCTTGCATGAGAGAGACAGAGAAAGAGAGAGAGAGATGCCTTAACACGAGAGATACAGAGGGGGTGCGTGGGTGGGGGAGCTGCACGTCTTTAGACTGGGTGGTGGTAGTGCAGAATATCAACTCAAGGTTCAAGGTAGGGCATCTCGCATGATAGAGACAGAGAAATATAGAGAGAGAGATGCCTTAACAAGAGAGATAGGGTGGAGATGCGTGGGTGGGTGGGTGGGGTGCACGTCTTTAGACTGGGTGGTGGTGGTGCTGCAGATCGACGTGAGGTCTAAGGTAGGGTATCTTTTGAGAGACAGAGACAGAGAGTGAGAGATGCCGTACCGAGAGAGATAGGTCGGGGCTGGGGGTGGGGTGGGTGGGGATGCACGTGTGTAGTCTGGGTGGTGGTGGTGGTGCAGAATATCGACTCGGAGTTCAAAGTAAGGCATCTTACATGCGAGAGACATAGAAGGAGAGAGAGGGACAAAGAAAGAGAGAAAGAGGTGCCTTGGAGAGGAAAATGGGGGGGGGGGAGGGTCGGGGAAATTTGGGGTTTACAGGCACAGTGGAGTGCCGACCGCACGATCAAGGTCGGTGGAGCAGCGCTGTTCAGAACTCCATTCATGAGCAGTGATCCCCCTGCGAGCCGTATACCGCTCGGAGCCGGATTTCCTATTTCCCAGAAAACCGCCCCGTACTTGGTGGGAGAGGGCGTGGAGGGGTGCGTTGAAAAGCTCTCGCCGAGAGCAGCACAGCGGCATGCGTTGCGTGGACACCCGCTGTGTGTTGCGCCTGGTATGAGCGGTCAAAGTTGCTCGAGCCGGGGGAAAACTAATTACTAAAATCCTTCCCAGGGACCACTGTTCATGAGGCCCACGCCTCGCTCAGCAGCAGTCACATCGGCCCTCCAGGAGAGTTCCCTTCTAGTCGCAGTGCCACCGCCTAACCTCACGTGCTGCCTTGCTCCCAACACAAATAAAAAAGCATATCAAATTTGTGCTGAGCGTGGGGAGCCGTGGGTATGCATTGAGAACGCCCACTGAGGAGCATGCTCTTCAACTCGTGCTGGAGCACGCTCACGGCTGCGCACACACGCACGCACACACACACGCAAACACTCCCCCTCCACCCTCACCACCACACACACCTGCTCCATACTTCCAGACCCTGCATGACTGACCGTTACTGCCACGTGCGTGTGCCCCCCCCCCCCCCACCACACACCTGCTCCGCACTTCCAGACCCAGATGCATGATCGACCCTTACTGCTGTGTGCGTGTGCGCTTGCAACTTTCAAAGACACACTCACATGCACACCCACTCACCATCCCCCCCCACCACTCACACGCGCTCCACACTTCCAGACCCTGCCGCATGACTGACCCGTACTGCCGTATGCGTGTGCCCCTTTCAAAGACACACTCACATTCACACCCACTCACCCCCCCCACCAACACCACCACTCACACGCGCTCCACACTTCCAGACCCAGATGCATGACCGACCCTTACTCCCGTGTGCGTGTGCGCTTGCCACTTTCAAAGACACACTCACATGCACACCCACTCAACCCCCACCACCACACACATACGCTCCACACTTCCAGACCCAGGAGTTCACGACGATGGCGTGGTCCAAGAACGGAATGCTGCTTGCGATGGGCACGGGCAAGGTGCGCGTTTGTGTGTGTGCATGTGCGTGTGTGTGCGTGTGCGTGTGCGTGTGTATTCACGTGTGTGTGCATGTGTACGTCGGCAAGCACACGCGCAATATCACGCCAATCCCCACACTCCACTCACATCACCTCGCTCACACTCATCACCACCCTGGCCACTCTGATGGTCACACCACGCTGATGGTCACACCACTCTGATGGTCACACCACCCTGGTCACTCTGATGGTCACACCGCTCTGATGGCCACACCACCAGGGCAACCTCAGGATCTACTACGTGCGCGAGACCCCCCCCCCCTCGTGCGCCCCACCACCCCACCCACATTCTGACCGCTCTGGTCACTCTGATGGTCACACCACTCTGATGGTCACACCACCAGGGCAACCTCCTGATCTACAACGTGCGCGAGACCCCCCCACCCCTCGCGCGCCCCCCCACCCCACCCACATTCTGACCGCTCTGGTCACTCTGATGGTCACACCACTCTGATGGTCACACCACTCTGATGGTCACACCACCAGGGCAACCTCATGATCTATAACGTGCGCGAGCGCAAGAAGACGCCGTACGTCGGCAAGCACACGCGCAAGATCACGCACGCGGTGTGGAACAAGGACCACGTGCTCGCGACGACGGGGCTCGATCGACAGGTGCGTGTCTGTGGTGT